>JAHREE010000508.1:3410572-3546529 GCA_033628505.1 Tringa tobata
CCATGGAGCGTGCCGGCGGCGGCCATTTTGCAACGGGGGTTAGCTGGGGAGCAGTAGGAAGGCTTCACGTCCCCGGCCAAGGTCTGTCAGAGCAGCGGCCTACTTCGGGACAGGCAGCAAGGCCGAAACTCCGAGGCACTCCAAGGACAAAGCAGAGTGAATATGAGCAATTAACGGTCTACATGTTACCTGTGCAGCCAGTCTGTTCTTCACTGACACTCCCCAAGGGAAAAGGCAGCCCCTAGCCCCAGGCAGCTGGTGCAGGCCTTGCCTATGCTCATAAACACAGTCCCATCTACCCAATACAAACTGTCAATTTTGAGGTGACTGCATCCACTCGGGAGCAAAACCTTTGGTTAGGATAGCCTGCTCTGTGAAAAGAGCAGCTCAGGCCTCAGCATAGGTCAAAAGATTACTCCAATGCCGGATGTTACTGTGAATTATGCTCCAGTACAAGTGTATGGTTTGACCAGATCTCAAATTAATTCTGATACCCTCATTCAAAACAAAAACTGCCAAAACCATCCTATACCCCAAAACCCGCTCACAAACCAAAACAAAAAAAAAGACAACCACAAAAACACAACCTATGCCAAAACAGAACTGGAAAATGTTCAGAGAAAGGCAACAAAGATAATTATGTTAAAAGGTGCTGTTTGAGAGACAGGACAGTATGGGACAGGTTAGGACTCACTGACTGGAAAAGAGACTAAGCTGGAAGGTCCAAAAACCATAAGTATAAGTGAAAGGTCTCATGGTGACACAGCTCAGTCATTCATCAGTTCTTCCGACACGAGAATGATGTGCCAGCAAATGAAGCTGTTTGGAGCCAGCATCAAAATAAGTCAGGGTTTTTCACCCTGATACTGGACTTGTGAACTCCTTAACAAATAATGATGATGCTACAAGTTCATGGAAGTTCAAAGGGAAATTAGACAAGTATTTAAAAGAGAAGGCCTTTGAAAATTAAAAAAATCCCCAGTAAGCTCAGGACACACTCAGATGTGAAAAGAAGTTAGGAAATTGGGAGTGTGTGCAGGGGAAATGTTAATGTATTTTCCTTTTTATTTGTCCATTTGCATCTGTGGCCACATTTGGTGAGAAAATACTGGGCTAGAAAGAATTATCTGAGCAAGGATGTTTCTGGATTTTTGTTCCAGCTGGTTAACCCATATCAACACAGTTCAGAGTAGACAGGGTCATTCTGGGATGGCAGAATTCAGATACCTTAGGGGTAACTGATGGGGTAAAACTCAAATATATCTAACAGAGGAGAGCTCCCAAACTTGCTTTAGAATGCCTTTCAGTCCCTATAAGGGACTAGGTGTCCAGGTACTGGGCACACCTACACCCAGAAAACAAAAGCAGCCTATTTTCTTTCCCATCTTCACTTGGAAATTTGAATTTGTGCTTAGCAAAAGACCAGTGATGAAAGATTAGCCACAGCTTTTTGTAATAGGTTTTTTTTTTTCCCCCAGCAATAAACTAACCTGATACCAACCAACTGAACCATAGAGATTGCTATGCATTATAATAAAATAAACTTACTGTAAAGTCTAACTGCTGACTGCCATAAATACTACAATAAGTTTACACCCATACAAGGTACAGCCTCTGCAACACATAGGAACTTTTCTTAAAAACTTACTTATAAACTACAAATCTATATTGCCTCTGCACTGGAATGGGGACAGGCCATTTTGGTAATCCTGTCTATAAGAAATTCCCCAGGGTGCCCTTTGGAACAACCTCCAGGACCAATTTAGATACGGCCTTCATGCTTCAAGGTATTGCAGGCAAATATCCTTAACTACGGCTTCAGCTCTAGCAGTATCAGCTTTGAATGAATGAGTGGCCCATGTAGTAGCACAATACTCCCACGGAAATCTTGTCAAGTTATTTGTGTATAGGGAATGAATTCTCGTATGAAGAACAGCACATGGTCACAAGCTATATGCCTTTAAAAATATAAAAAACATATGCCATAAAACATTTTTCTGTAGTATGATTTTAAACATCTTTGTATACTTGCAAATGCAAGACAGACACAGTATCAAATTCATCAATTTAATTGTAGCAATAAAAATCCTACATAAAGACCAGAAAAAAATGTGGGTTTTTTTGATATTTCAAGTCTCATCATCTCAAAAAGCACAAAAGGAAGATATAATGATCCTAAACCAACATTTGCCGTATTTGAAACATCTGCTCCAGTCTGCACTTAAAATTCTCCCGTGCTTTCATCATTTCCTTCCATCTTATATATTACGCAAAACAATATGAAACCAGAGGTTTTCTAAGTTGAGATTTCTAAGGGAATGGGAAGGAGGAACAGATACATATAGCTCTGCACTCATCCACAGAAATTAGAACATGCTACAGATAGCAATGTTTACCACTGAGGCAGTTTCTTTATAGCATCTCTGCTCTCGATTCAGAACCATTTCAGACCTTCCACTCCCTCTAAAGACATTTCTTGGGATCCTGCTGAAAACCCATATGAAAGTTAGACTTAAATAACAACAACAGGAACAAAAAATGAAACAAAAAGCACACCTTCAGATGCCCATATGTTGCCATTGTCTTTTGAAACACTTTTCTCTGACAAAATATATTAGATTACCATAATAACATATTAGACTATAGCTATGATGAGGGGAAGGAAGATGATTGCTTTTTAAAGGTATTTGGAAGGCATTTCCAGGCTCATTTGGGGATTATTCCTTATAGGAAATTAATAAATGCGATCTTAAAGGTTCCTTCTAACCTAGACAATTCTGTGATTCGGTAATTTTCTCTGTAAGGTAAATGACTGGATTCTGCAACTGTGAAGATACCGGGTCTTCTTTATACATGAACTCTGTAGAAGCCAAAGCAGAAAATGTGACAAAAGAAAAAAGGCATCCTAACAATTAGAGACAGTGCTATAAGCAAAATAGCTAACTCAGAAAATCCTTTGATTTCAACTAAACTATGCTTACTGTATACAACTGTTATTAAAGCTGTGGATCTAATTATACCCTAATATAAAATGGTGAATCAGGAACTTAAGACAGCTACATTATTCCAGGCATGGTAAGAGGGATGTGCAGAAGTCATAGAGCTGTGTGCCCTGTGATAATCCTTCATGTAACAGATTCAGTGATATCCTTTAAGGCATGTGCACACATACACACACCATGCAATACCACTACAATTATTCACAATATATCCTCTTTTAAGCCTTTTTTAATTTAAGAAGGTTGTTCATATAAATTGCCTATCCCGTCAGATGATTTTATCATCCGGGAACCTGATTTCAAAGCAGGAAGCAGGGCAAGATCACTGGCAGTGCAACATGCTTACCAGGTAACTAATAGAGGATTAGGCTAAATACCACGTGATAGTTTGTATCACAGCAAAGTGACAGCAACAAGTTAATAGGATCTGGACTAGAAACCTTTTGTATAAACGTTGAGATATTGGAAATTAACATGTGAATAATTTCTAAAAAAATTAAAACTGAAATGTTACTTAAAGCTTGACCAACAAATTAGCATTACAGTATTTTTACCGATTTCTTATTGCATTAGCGACAAATTAAAATATTTAATTTATATTTTTGTATGTGTGCGTTTGCATTAGTGACAATTTAAACAGCCAGGATAGCTGAGATCCCAGTCTAGATACTGAGATCTGTATTCTGGTAAACCCAGCCATGCCACCAGCTACATCATCTGTCTTTAGTGGTGTTCAGTGGTTTAGTTCTGGGTTGTTGTTAGGTTGCTGTTGGTTTTGTTTCTTTTTTTTTTTTTTTTTTTTTTTTTTGTGTGTGTGTGTTTGTTAACAGAAAGGGATACCTCAGCCAGCCACTTAAAACAAGTGAAAAACATTAATTATTTTTCTCATAAATTTTGCAACTGCATTGTAAAACATTTATGGCAAAAATTTTGTTTCTTTATTCTAACAGAAAGGTAAACCCCAATGAGACTTGTTTGGCCAATCAAGACTAAGCAGCAGTCAAAACAGGAGCAGATGAAAGGTAGCATTGACTATTAATCATGAAAGATAAATGCTTTCTTGGACAATGAACTACTCTCAAAAAAACAAACAGAAGTCAATTTACTTTGAGATATTCCTAAGAGACGAAATAGAGGAATTTGTAGGATAAATTATTCATCATAGCTTATTCACACAATTTTAATTATGATACTCTTCCTATAACAGTCTAAGCACAGAAAAGCTCAGGGGACTCAAAGGCTCAAGACCATTGATTGTAGGATACAGAGTTTTCACCTTTATATTGACAGTACGTATGGGGACTGGATTCAATGAGTAAAAGCCAGTATCACCTAGTAATCTTTATGGTTCACAGAAAAAGAGCAGGTGATGATGAAAAGGAATTAGCAAGCCAGGGATATCTCCCAAGACCTGCTGAGTGAATTCAGAGGCAATTAAAAGTATTCAGCCTTTTACAGGGTATGGCCCCAAGGGCTGTACCAGAAGCGATGACAACCGGCTGTTTCCGACAGCAGGACTGAGAAGATGAGGAGATGCGTGGACTTGTGAATACTGCAGTGGTCCCTGCTGGTTAGAGCGCGAACCACGGATGCAGTGAGTTCCCTGCCACTGTCACGCTGTCCTCATTGGGAGGTGAAAAAGATGACAGTTTCCAAGAGATGAAGCAGCTGTGCTCTTCACAGGGAATGAATGAGAGTCCTTGCCGTCTTAAGAGCAGAATAACCTCAGCACCAGTCAAAAGCTTTATAGTCTCACATCAGTCACAACATACTTTGCAAATCCTGGCTCAAAGCACTAGCCTTGACTGAATTAAAAATAATAATAAAAACATTGCAGTAAAGGTGAAAACTGCTGAAATGATCGTAACCAGATCACTGTATCCCTTTCATACTTTCTGTAATGAGATTTTCTCTCTTCCTTTTAGGAGTGATCCAAGACTCGTGCATGAGAACAACTGACAGGAAGCAAAAGAAAAGAGAAGTTAATCCCCAAAAGAGCACTGTCAAGACACTTTTCTTCTTTTAGGCATCAGAATGAAGATTTAAAAAAAAAATGAATTGTGAGAGCATATTCTGAGAACAACAACAACAAAACCCTACCAACCCACCCCTCTATTTTCAAGTGCTTTCTTTCCTTGTAGAAATCTTTCTTTCATTTTTAGTTAGCTGACTCTCCTGGGAGTGAGACTATAGGAGCAAAAAATAAAAACAAAATCCCCCAAAACAAAACCCACCCAAGTTACAAAAGCAGCAGTACTTTAAGTGTGATTTTTGTGTGTGTGCACATGATTCACTTCAGTTTGTCCAGCAAGAGTCTAGGAGAGTGAAAAATATTTCTATAAGCATGGAAAGCAAACAGGGCTATATATTCTAACTGTTACAGATACAAATCTTACCCTGACTCTACCACAGCACACAGCCACCTTCAGTGAAAAGTTTCACTTTTCCACTTTACAGCAGAAGTTGAGGTAACAACACAGCCTCATCACCGACATTCTCAGGCAAGTTTCTTGTTCTGTACTTCAAAGGAGCCCCTCTTTCCCAGAGCACTGTCATAAAGCACTTATGTGGAGCACAGATTAGACAGATTCAAATGCGGTACAAACAGGAATAGGATAAACAAGAAACTATTGCAGAGACATCCGAGTCTTACAAGTTCTGGAAGCTACACAATACAAGCCAAAGAGGGAGGTAGATTGATTTACCCAACCAATTATCACTTTCTTCTTAAAAAAAAAGTTTTCACAAATAATAATTTCCCACTGATTAACTAGATGTTGGCAAGACAACAGTGCTAACTCAGAATCAGATAGGTCATGACCCTCAGAAAGTCCTGAAGGAACCAGATAGCATGAAGTCTTCTCTGAAGGCTTTTCGGAGAAATCCTCTCTGTCTGTATTCCATTAGGCCACTGGTGCTAAGTGGCAGGAGAGGTCATATAGTGCCATGGTCACATCCTGCCCTGCCCCAAATGCTCTATTCCCCAGTAATGTCTATATGTCAGAAAAGACATCAGACAGCTGTGTTGGGCTCTGCCTTGGTACCTCAGCCTTAGCAATGCAAGGGGCCTGCTGTTTGCAGCGCTGCACCTTTCCACCCGAGCTGCACTGGCAGCACCTCCCAAAGCCCCCTTGGCATTATTTTCCCCTACTGCATCTGCTGGGGTGCTGCAGGTCTCATGCCTTCCATCAGCAAAGCCCAGTAGTGGTGAGTGTGGCAGGTATGGACCCTGCCAGTACCTCTCCTGCTATGACAAGATAGCCCAATTATTGGATGAAGGAAAGGCTGTGAATATTATCTACCTGGACTTTCAAAAAGCATTTCACATTGTTCCCCATAGAATTCTAGTGGAAAAACTAGCTGCACATGGCCTGGATGAGCATATGATCTGCTGGATGAAAAGCTGGCTGTCTGGACAGTCCCAAAGAGTGGTGCTCGATGGAGTTAAATCCAGCTGGGGGCTGGTCACAAGTGGTGTTCCCCAGGGCTCAGTGTTGGGACCATTTCTGTTTAACGTCTTCATTGACTATCTTGATAATGACATAGAGTGTATCATTAGTAAGTTTGCAGATGACACCAAGGTAAGCGGGAGTGTTGATCTGCATGAGGTTGGGGAGGCTCTACAGAGAGACTTAGATAGGTAGGATGGATGGGCCAACATTAATGGTATGAGCTTCAACAAGACCAAGTGCCATGTCCTGCACTTGGACCACAACAACTCCATGCATCAGTACAGGCTTGGGGAAGTGTGGCTGGAAAGCTGACTGGTGGAAAAGGACTGTAGGGGTTGCTAATTGACAAGCGGCTGAATATGAGCCAGCAGCATGCCCAGGTGACCAAGAAAGCCAATGGCATCCTGGCTTGTAGAAGCCAGGATGTAGAAATAGCATGACCAGCAGAAGTAGGGAGGTGATTGTCCCCCTGTACTCAGCACTGGTGAGGCCACATCTGGAGTACCAAGTCCAGTTTTGGGCACCTCAATACAAGAGAGATATCGAGGTGCTGGAGCGGGTGCAGAGGAGGGCAACAAAACTGGTGAAAGGCCTGGAGAATAAATCATACGAAGAATGAGTGAGGGAGCTGGGACTGTTTAGTTTGAGGAAGAGGAGACTGAAGGGTGACCTCATCACTCTCTACAACTACATGAAAGGACAGCGTAGAGAGGTTGGTGCTTGTCTCTTCTCACAAGCAATTAGCGATAGAGCAAGAGGGAATGGATTCAAGCTGCAACAGGGTAGGTTTAGACTAGACTTTAGGAAGAAATTCTTCAAAGAAAGAGTAGTTAGACACTGGAATAGGCTGCCCAGGGAGGTGGTTGAGTCACCATCCTTGGATGAGTTTAAGAGTCGCTTAGATGTGGTGTTGGGGGATATGGTGTAGGGAATAACTTTGTAGACTCAATGATCCCAAGGGTCTTTTCCAACCTAGATGATTCTATGATCTTTTTGTATGTGAATCTACATCAGCATCCTGTGTTACGCACCTATCAGGCTGCCAAAACAGTCTATGAAGTCCCTAAAAACTTGCAGGTGTTTTAATGAAGCAGATTTTGTTTTCATACAATTCCCCTCCCCCACCCCTCCCCCCCCCCCCCCCCCCCTCCCCCCCGGCTCGGGGACCGACTTTTGGGGTGCGAAATCTTCCTTCTCGCCTCCCCCCCCGCGCCGGTCTGGGGGAGCCTGGCAGGATACANCTGTAAACGAGGAAGGAGAGCTTCAGAAAGAATTGTAAATAATGTCAATCCCTTGGGATAAGATCAACCAGTACAAGCCTCTTCCAGTGGTACATCCAGTGTTTCACTGGCAAAACATGTTTTTTGTTTCAGATCTCCTGGAAGCACTCTGTCAGATGCAAAGTCTTTTTAACATAAGAATTTCATCTCACCTGTCAAACTAAATTGCTGCCTTTCCAACTCACCTCCAGACAATCACACTCCTGTTGCTCCAAGCACGACAGCTGTAACTGGGGAGGTAAGACTGTATCTACAGCCTGGAGCAGAGGCACATTAACAGTGTTCTCTGACTATCCTCTCTCTCTTCTCATGAAACAGTAAACTTTTGATTTGCATTTGGAGGTGACCTGCCTGGGTCACAGAATGCTGCAGACACACAGCCAACACATTGTTCCTGCATGTTGCTCTCCTGTTGCCTCTTCAGCAAAGGTGCACTTCGACTCCAGGAAGTCCAGCTGCATAAGCAGTACCCTGTTGGCATAGGCTCTCAAGCGAGATGGCGGTCCTCCTGAGGGGAAAATAGCTACCTCCTTTTTGGAGGCTTTTATTAACTGCCTACTTCTTCCTCCCAAGGGCACATTATTTCCGGAGTAATGTACAATCAATGTAACTGTCGGGACAATTCTTTCCCTTTTCCTGTGCATCTTACAATAACTGTCTCCTGCTGTGTAAACTTCTGCCCTAGTCCTGATGAACAGGCCAGTGCACGTAGGCACCAAAGAAAAGGGCAACAGTTATACAATAGACAGAAAAAATATCACAAACTGGCATTCACAGCACTGGAAAGTGGCATGAAGACAAATATTCCAAGACAGGTTTCCAAAGACCCAAGCTATTTTTATGCAAACAAGTTGACAATCCAGGCTAGCACATAAGTTACTTCATTTGGAAAACAAAGAGCATTAAAAATCCACACTAGGTATGTGTGAACAATGGGCAATTAAGATTAGTACTACCAATAAAGTGAGCAGTTTGTATAAATTATTTGGCAGATTCTAGGTTTGACTGGTGACACCACTTCAGGTACGTTGATTTCTTTGGTATTTCTCTGTTTCAATTAGTATAGCAGCAGCAGAATTAGAGCCTTTTATTCCCAGTGGAAAGAACCAGGGGGCTCTAATGACTATTGAATGAAAGATACAGGCAGTCAGCCCTGCTGCACCGCTTTGAACTTGCTTAGTGATGGATGGGCTGTATCTGACCCCGGTTACCCTGACTGGGCCTGATCCTCTTCCACCTCTGGCAGGGTAGTGGGATGGACCCTGACTGGAGAGGCCCCTGCACTGTTGGCCCAGGCATCCACCATGGCTCCTGGCACCCTGACAGATGCTGGATTAAAACAATGAAATAAAGAGGCATCATATTAAATGATGGATTATTACTACTATGTTGTCTACTATGTAGTTTTTGAATGGAAAATCTAAGTTTAAAGACCTCCTTCCTTAAGTAATACCCATGCACTTGGACATGAGAATGCACCACCCTCCTGTGCACGGAATTCATAAGCAGGCATAGAGAAGGAAAAAAAAAAAAAAATTAGGCTAGGATATCAGTGCCATGCAAAGAAGCTAAGCTCTCTAATAACCTGATTTATTATATTACTTTAATACTTTCTTCTTGCGAGGGACTTGTGGTACCAAGGAAGATGAATGTGTGGCCCATTAAGATCTTAAAATCTCTGTAGTATTGAGCTCTTTTTAGTTCTTTTAATTGTTTCTTTCTCTTGTCTTTTATCCAGATGATTGACTTTATGCCAAAAATACTTTTAACTGTTGCAAATACAAAACTAATAGGAAGACACTTCTTATAAACCTTAATTTCACTTTAATCTCAGCTGATGAAAACAAGGCTAATGAAATTAAGATACATAAGTAATTAAATGAGTACTAATACCATGAATTGCCAAGTATCCAAGTGTGGAAGAACAGAAGTACATAATAAATTGTGTTTCTAAAATTAATATCTTACACTTCCTATTATCTTCTTATTACCATGGTTATACTGTTTCTGATTCAAATGCAATGTCAAATGTAGTGGTCTTCCATAAGCAAGTACTACATGACTTCATGTCTACACAGAAACTAATAATCTGTTTTCAGCCTTCCTGAGAAGAATCAGGTACTTCTGCAGAGTGGATTACATGAATGCAGTGATTACACAGACATCTGCTAAACTTGTTTACAAGAACTCCAGTCCTAAGTGACAACTCAAGCTTGAGACCAAACCCATCGCTGCTTTTGAAAGCTGCTATTAAAGTCTGTGCAGTTCAGTGCAGTCACATTAAAACCTTTAAAGTATTACTGAAGTCATTGAACTGACAGTAGACTAAGTCAAACTCATCTACTCTCAGGTTTACCAGTGAGATGCAAGTAATTCCTGAAGCAAAAACATATCATTCACTAGGAAAATAAACCAAACCATTGCTTTAAATTTCAAGATATTTCCTGTTCATTGCACAGTTTGTACAAAGTTTCTACTTCCATTTTCTCTCTCTCCACTTGGATAAGGCTAAAATAAATAACATTGTAGATATTTAAAAAAAACAACAAACCAACAAATCAAAGCTACAGGGACTGGTGGACCTCCTTTTTTCTTTTTCTCTATAGTAATACTTACAACACAATAATAGAGTGTGTGGTTTTTTTTTTTATATATATGTGCATGCCAACAGATGTTTCAACAATGTACTGACAGTTATTTCATGGTGCAAGGCAAGGAGATGCATGTTTGAAAGTGACTGGAAAAGGTGGCCTGTGGAGAAGGAGGAATAAACTAGCATCCATGTTGGCATTGTTAAGCAGCAAAGCTTTTCTGCCATGGTTATTTATGGATCTGTGGATGTGAAAGTGAAAAAAAATAAATAAATCTGTTTTCAGGCTTGGATTTTTTGCAGAAGTAACCTTTTCTTACAGAAAGCAAAAATTATTTGTGAAAAAGTAATATTTGTGAGAACTTATTTTTCTGTCAAAGACAGTTCGCTAACTTGTGACAAGGCATCACATACATAAAAAGGCCTGTAGAGTTTAGGAAAAAACCCTCCTAGTACAATACAACATACCTGTCTACATAATAGCACTGAATAAGCTAGGTGCATAATTGTTTTAGACAGCAGAAATACCTTAGGAGTAAAGACCAATGTCTCAAGCGACCATACTGACTGTACTGATTGCTTGGCCAGTGCTTTGAAGTCAAGGCTTACAGAACCTGACCTTGAGGTCACAATAAGATCATAATTTTTGCATGAAGTTAGGTCCTTATATTACAGTGAGAAAAAAAATACTGCTTCTAATGTATTTTTTCATTCAGCTGCCAACCCCATGTGGGCTTCTCATTGCCTCTTGCTCTCTATTCTTCATTCATGAAACACAGTTCGCATTTCAGAAGTTTTATTTCTTTAGTGTTTGTTATTTAAAGTTTTCTTTAAAAATGTTTTTTTTTTTTGTGGCAATGCTTGGTCCAGTGAGTTCTCATTTAACCTTTCATTCCCAGTATCAGGAGTCACTTCACAGCTAGGTTATCAGCTTTTCAGAGTAGTAATAAATCCCATTTTCTATTAGTACTCCCATATAAAAAAAAAGTGTAGGCTAGAAAATAAATTTGCCTTTTATCACCTCATAATTTCAAAGAAAGCTTGGCTGGAGATATTCCCCACTTGTCTGGATATACTGATTTTCCTTACCTCCATTTTAAAAAATGATAACGTACTGGCCCAACTTTACAGTCAGTGTGACGACAGTGGAGTTTCAAATATGAAATTTCTTTTTGACTTCAGACATGAATTTCAGTAACACTGAAAATGATCCCTTATTATAAAGGCATGTTCAGAGCTGGATGTTCAGCTTCGGCAAGAAAGAGGCAGGGAGAGCTGCTCAGTGTATTTCTTCCTCTTGTGGGCCCTCACAAAGATCACAGTCATAGAATGGTTTGAGTTTGAAGGGACCTTTAAAGGTCATCTAGTCTGACACCCCTGCAATGAGCAGGGACATCTTCAACTAGATCAGGTTACTCAGAGCCCCATCCAACCTGACCGTGAACATTTCCAAGGATGGGCCTTCTACCAACCTCTCTGGGCAACCTGCTCCAGTGTTCCACTACCCTCATCGTAAAAAATTTCTTCCTTATGTCTAGTCTGGATCTACCCTCTTAGTTTAAAATCATTACCCATTGTTCTGTCACAACAGACCCTGCTAAGAAGTCTGTTGTCATCTTTCTTATAAGCCACCTTTACGTGTGGAAAGGATGCTGTAAGGTCTCCCTCTTCTCCAGCCTGAACAACTCTCTCAGCCTGTCCTCAAAGGAGAGAGGCTCCATCCTTCTGATCAATTTCATGGCCCTCCTCTGGACCTGCTCCAACAGATCCATGTCTTACCTCTGCTGAGGACTCCAGAGCAGAACACAGTACTCCAGGTGGGTTCTCACCAGAGCAAAGGGGAAGAATCACCTCCCTCAACCCACTGGCCACACTCTTTTTAAGTGGCCCAGGATTCAGTTGGCTTTCTGGGCTGTGAGTGCACATTGCTGGCTCACGTTGAGCTTCTCATCCACCAGTACACCCAAGATCCTCTCCCCAGGGCTGCTCTCAATCCCTTCATTCCCCAGCCTGTGTTGGTACCAGGGGTTTCCCCGACCCAGGTACAGGACCCTGCACTCAGCCTTGTTAAGCCTCATGAGGTTCACGTGGGCCCACTTCTCAAGCTTGTCCAGGTCCCTCTGGATGGCATATCGTCCCTCAGGTGTGTCAACTGCACCACTCAGCTTGGTGTAGTCAGCAAACGTGCTGAGGGTGGACTCTATCCCACTGTCTACATCACTAATGAAAAAGCATTGATCCAACTATGGACCCCTGAAGGACACCACTTTTGGTGCCCAGCCACTGAACTAATGACCACTATGCTCTGGATGTGACTGTCCAGCCAATTCTTATTATGTCATGTCTCAGCTTCCCCTCATCTCCCTTCTTAACCTTGTCTCCTTTGCAAGACTGAGGTGGAATTTTTGAAAGACACAAATAGAAGTCAGACGTGGATCTCTTGCTGATTTACAGTGTGATTTTAATACTAAACTTCCATTTCCTTTTCTCGGGATAGAGACTGAACACAAACATTGCACTTCAGCAGTAAGACTAGTAGAAACCAAAGAATAACTTTCATTTCTGCTTGGAGAAGGTTTTGCAGACCTAAAGGACCCGAGTCCCCCTCTATTCTGCCCTGGTGAAGCTGCATCTGGAGTACTGTGTCCACTTCCGGGCCTCCCAGTTCAAGGACAGGCAACTGCTGGAGAAAGTACAGTAAAGGGCTACAAAGATGATCAGGGCACTAGAACATCTCTTATGACAAAAGGCTGAGGGACTTGAGTCTTTTTAGTCTGGAGAAGACTGAGGGGGGATCTTATCAATACTTATAAATACTTAAAGGGTGGGTGTCAAGAGGAAGGGGCCAGTCTTTTTTCAGTGGTGCCCAATGACAGGACAAGAGGAAATGGACACAAACTTGAACATACAAAATTCCATCTAAACATGAGGAGGAACTTTTTTTACTTTGAGGGTGGCAGAGCACTGGAACAGGTTGCCCAGAGAGGTGGTGGAGCCTCTATCTCTGGAGACATTCAAAACCCACCTGGACACATTCCTGTGCAGCATGCTCTAGGTGGATCTGCTCTGACAGGGAGGTTGGACTAGATGATCTCCAGAGGTCCCTTCCAACCCCTGCAATTCTGTAAGTCAGGAGAGTACCTGGATATTCCTATTATGTAAGGTTTGCTACTGGTTAACTTGCTGCATCAAGGCACTAACATAAAAGAGGTTTTGCTTTTAGGGATGATAAATAGCAAATGAGAAAACTACTTATTTAGTATACAGAGAGAAGAAAACTACTTATATATATTCCTGACATATGAGGACAATTTTTTGCTATACAGAAAGCAGCGTTACGATTTCACAGTAATGCTTTTGTCATGGGAAAAGCAATTTGGAAAACAGGAACCTATCATTACCCTAAGCAGTATAGCTTTCTTTATCACAATGCATATTCTTAGAAATACAAATATTGATGTTTAAAATGAGAGCTATATTAAGAGGAAAATTTACAAATAATCATTTAGAGGGACACAGTGATTTTATAATTTATACTCAAACTCAAAATCATAAGAACATAGAAATGTTAAGCGCAATTGAACAAGATGCTTTAACATAGTCTATCAATAACAAGAAATATGATTTTAGCTAGATTCATAAGCTAAATTATGTGTAAAGTTGTGGGATTTTTTTTTGTTCGGTTTTGATTTATTTTTTAAAAATCTGTACCTACCTACATTACATTGAGAAGACATTTAAAGCACATACGGTCCCTTGAAACTCCTTGAGACCCTTTAACATGATAATTTCCCAAGTATTTTATTGTCCACTGAATTTGAAATTTTGCATGAATATGTGCTGCAATATTACAGATCCATTCGGGGCTTTGGTAGGCTATATAGGATCTAGCAAAACTCCAGATCTATAACCCATATCTCTAATCTGTCATTAAGTAACAGAAGACCTTTAGTAATTCCAAGTGCTAAGGGTCTGAGTTTCACTTAAAAGCAATGCTGTCTTTTATGTGACATTCACAAATTTTTTTATGAGGATTAGAAAACAAGATTCTGTTCTTCCTGTGACAGTCACGGGACACTTGGAAAACTGTTGACTTGATAATGACTGGGCCTGCGTAGGCAGCATGACAGACAGCTATTATGAAATCAGTAATAGCTCACATGCAGCTCTGGACACTAGAAATGGATTTTCTCATGTTACAGTCCTGCTTCCATTGATAAAATGCCCAGGAAGAAAAAGTGAACAGAAGAAAGGCTGAATTTAAAGCAGCAGGCCACAGCTTTTCTTAACAATGGGAGGAAGGACTGGACACACACTTTTTGTCTTCTTGGATACCAGCCAATTTACTGAATCCAGAGAGGAACTGTATAGAGCTTTTGAAAAGTAAACTGTGTTGTGGAGCAGGTTTACTCTACCTTATTGCAAAATGCTCAAATTAGCTCCGTATGCTTTTGCAAAGTAGAGAGAGAAACCTTGAAAAACAACAAACCCACCAAACCTCCAAGTCTCCTTTCCCCACCCCCTGACAGATAAAGAGCTCCCCGGCTCCATCTCGGATACCTCTGAGCCTGGCCTAATTATCATTTACTTGAAGCAAACAAAGCACTACAAAGTATTACCATTCCTGAAAGTATCAATTGAGCTCAATAGGAAAAAAAAAAAAAAGCAGCTTTTTTATCCAAAAAAAATACAGAAACTCACAGAACCTTGGAAAGTTGCTTAATTGTATCAAAAGAGGCAGGAGGGCATCAAAAGCATCAGGTCACCTGAACAGCACCTTGAAAAGTGTGGGAAAGCAAACCAACTACCAGCCTTCATTCTGCTTCTCATCATCAGGAAAAAAACCTGAACATATGCTCTCCTCTATGCCATACACTGATTTGTCTCCTCAGCTGAGGCCTGATGTTGGGATAAACCTGCTTTCATATTATTCCCGGAACCTACAAGTCTCTGGAAATATCCTATGCTACCTATTTCTCAGATGGGAAGGACGACACTAACTAGTATGAGCTATGCCACCAGAGATTTCCCGGGAGTAAGAGTGATAATTTGGGAAGGGTTTACTCTTTGAGAAGGTCATGAGGCCAGACAAACTGTGGAAAATGCAATGGAACAGTCACATTGTGGCACTGACTTTTTAACAATAGTTGCAGGTCTTCAGGTCAAGTGTGATATACTCACCTGTTCTTTCATATAGCTTTTTGCAGTGTTTTACACAGTTTATCAGATACCAAAAAAAAAAAAAAAAAAAAGAGCTGAGGGACAGGAAACATTAAGGTAAGAATTTAAAAATACCTAATATCAGTTTAAAGCTGATCTTTAAGACTTGACAAAAATTAAAGGCTTGTGGAATAGTCTGTGGTATTTAATAGGAAATGCTAACTTCTTTGACCATTTAGAGAGAACACAGTGAATTCAGTCTGTCATTTTCTGCGATGACTGAAAACACTTACAAAAAGGAAAAATAAAATCAATGGAGAATTCTTCAACCAAGTGTATGATCTAGAAATAACATAAACTGAAATAGTTTGTGTGTTGGCTATCATTTCATTTCTTTCAGTGCTAAAAGTTCTAATTTAAGTCACAAGAGTTCCTTACTAATTAGTGGAATATTTGCTCCCCTAAAACTATTATGGGGTGATTGCTTTCTTTTTTGGAGTATGCTGTAGTTTCACATTTTAAACATACCTAGTTGTCTGAATGATTTATGACACATGAGCTCTGTTTCTTGGTTTGAAATAACTATGGTTACATATGCTAGGGAATTTAATTTAATTAAAACACACCTATTATGCTCTGGGCAAATCTGTTAAAAGACTGTGCTACATTCAGCCCAAAGATTTTTGCCATGTTTTCCCTTTTACAGTAGCCTTTTATTCTAGAAATTATGAAATTCTGTTGTATATTTTTAATTGGAATATTACAATAATCCTCTCCTGTGCTTTTATTATAATGGTTATTGGTCATTGTAATTTCCTCTTGGATGGTCTGCCAAATTCAGCTTTATAAAAATGACAGCAATGAATTCAGCTGCCAGAATTATATACTATACACACAAGTTGTACAGTATTTATATGTTCCTACATTCATACATTTTTTTCATATTGGCTCAATGGCTGCCAAGCCTTATCAAACATTGAGGGAAATATAAGATTATTTTTTTCTGCATTCATACTTGTTATCAGAATTCTATTATTTATCGAAAAAGTGGCAATTAGATTCCTTTCTGTACAGTCATAGTAGTCACAGAGCTGGGACGTGCAGAGCCCTCACATAAGTCCGTCTGCAAGATGATTGTTTCATAATGAAAAAAAAAAAACACATTTAGGGGTGACACCCTCTCTGAAAGCAACAAGTACTTCTTCCCATAGTTTCAAGCCCTTCAATTATATACATCTACCTGTATAGTGGGAGGGGTCATGATTATACGAATGAATATCAGAACTAATCTACATGTAAACAGTAATTTTCTTTTAATTTAGACTTGTTCCCTCATCCAGATTACAATACAACTCCACAAACAGCTCTGCCTTGGGAATGGAGGGGGCAGCACAGGGACTGGAAAGATGGGCTGGGAAGGGAGGTTACTTGAATATCCACAAACACTTTGTATCATGGAAGTACTGGCTTGCTCATGGACAGTAACAGCTAATATTGTCTTAGTTTTTAAGATGTTAAAATGTACAGCTAATGCCCCTTCTTCCTTCCAAGAGGGAGATGAAAGAAAGGGAAAGCAGACTATGTTAAAAATGGCAGCTATTTCACTTCGAATACTGTTTGAAAAGTTCAAACACTGTGACAGCAGCAGTACAAAAACCTAAAGAAAATAACGTTGCAAGCATTCAAGCCCTGTGCTGCTTATTAAGCAATCCACTTCCCCGTATACTCAGAACTTCAAACATGTCTTTGCTCTTAACATTTACTTTCAGGATTTATAGGCATACTCACTGTGCCTGACATAAATGCTTTTGCACACATTATGCTTGCAAAACCTCATAATGGGCATGCAAATTGATATTTATTCACTCAAAGCCAGTAACTCCACATAAATACTGCTTCTGCAGCTACACTGGTGTATCCATTGAAATCTTCTTTCAAACTCTCTTCCAAGCAGCGTTCATCAGGGAACATGTACAGGAGCTTTTTTTTTTTAGCATTAGTAAGTACAGGCACAAAACAAATGTAGAGGCTGTGCAGCAATTACTGCAGCACATCACTGGAGCTGCCTGCCTTCCATTGAGAGGTGCTGCACAAAGTGGGCACAGAAAGCAGCAACCCCTCCCTCCCAGTATCTTTAGGTGAACTGGTGGTTTGTATTGTCATTAAAAGCCAATTATGCACCGTTTTTCTTTCACATGCTCAGAATCAGATTGTAGAGACAATGAGATTCTTGCCCTGACCACCTTAAAGCTGGATCAAGAGCTCTGTCTCATTCTTTCTACACCCACAGAACTGCCACAATAATTATCAGCAAGGTTATGAAGATTAATTAAATTTAAGATTGTGAAGCTCTGATACATGAATTCTATAGCAAATACAAAGTGCTTTTAACCGCCAGGCCTTTAGTCAAGAACAATAACAGAAGTCATTATTTCCTCCCCCTACATTAAAAGAAAAAAAAATCCACCACTTTTTGATGCTGTTACAGCTCTCATACTGAATCTATTTGTTATAACACCACATTTCTCCCATAAGAATAATAGATACACTTTTAGTCTTTAAAAACAGGAGCACAAACACACCAGTGATCTGTACTCTTATTAATAGGATGAAGAAAAAAAATTGTGAAATAATTATATTCCTCTTCAGGACAGAAATCACAACTGGAGTTAATGTGCAGAGGCTTTCCTCTGTGGAGGACAGAAGACACATTACTATCTCATTCAGTGTCCCTACTTACATAAAGGTTAAATCACTGCTATTATTATTCTGCTAAAGAACTGTTAGAATAAGGTTTGTAATGCAATATAAAGAAAATGGATCAAATATTTTGTTAGCTCCCCAAGAGGTATTAAGAAAGGAGCTACTCAGTCTATTAGCTTTGTGAAATGAAACTTCAGCTGCCATCTGCTTTGAACTACTTCCATACTCCAGGAGATAGATTGGTCAAATATCTACTTATAATCAACATGATCAATTAATGTATTTGATATCAATATAATGACTGTTCAGAAGCAAAACCAAAGAAACCTTATAATGTTTCTATCTATGATTTCACACGTTCCAGTGACTACCACTTGCTAATTCACAGACAGAGCATTTCTTGCTCTTATCATTCAGAACAGAAATTCTCTTGCTTTCCACAGTATGTATTAATTTCAAATTGTACTGTCAGCACATTAATAGGATACAGCCCAAAATTTTTTATTTGTAGCAGGGAATGGGAGGCCCTCATTTTATAGAAAGGAGCTAGCTGGCTTATATTTTGAAGAGATAAGGCATATTTGCTGTTCCCTTGTTTAATTAAGGAAGAACCAAAATTATTTTAAAATTCAAGGCAAAAGGTAATTTTATTAATTTGTATTACAGTTTAGGAAGATAAAAGGGCACCAACTAAAAGCTTCAAAGAGTGGTAGAAAACTGAAAAGGAGATGTTGATATAGCATGTTTTAGACTGTGCAATTACTTTGTATTAAGCTAAGCCTAAGCTATACAGGTTATTATATTTGTGAGCTTTAAAGCTGGGATGCCTTTCTTACAGTATGAAATTACATATTTGTCCATATTCCAAAATTCTTTGGGAATGTGTGTCCCAGTTATTGTTCCAAAAATATCTGTTCTTTTTCATTTAATTCTTTTTTAGACTTAATGACAAATGCAGCTGAAACAGTGATGAGTGGTGACTGGTTTTCCTCAGTTCACATTCTGCTAGTGATGCTACTATGAATTTCCTTCCTTATTTAAGCTTTCATTGCTATCTTGGGAAACCTCAAGACACATGAAAAAAAGAGAGATACCATTCTGGGTTAACCTTTTTTTAATACAACTTTCTCGGTTGTAAAAAAACCCACCGCTGCCATATTAGACTGCCTCCACATAAGAAAATGACCAAGCATTAAGGCTTCCAACTGTTGAATTTGCCTCATGATATTCTGTGCTATGCCCTAAAGCACTTTGAAAACAGGTATACAGTCTGAAAGTGCTATGGCCCTAAGACAATTTTATTACCTTTCTTTCTTTTTCTTCTCCTTTCATTTTTATATGTAGATCATAAACATGGATTTCATCTTGCTTTGTTTACATAGGACAGATTTAATTCCCTTATAAACCTGTAGAATGGAAATAAACACTTGTGATTGTTGTCATGTTTAAGCAGTTAGTCACAAGCCTCAGAAGACAAATTACTCTGAGCATAGTTTCAGGAACAGCAGACATTGAAGACTGCTCACTGTAACTCATCTTTATGATGAGAAAGAAACTAACAAAACTGAGTATTGCCAGTGATGTGCTATCCTTTTATCTGACCGTTTAAGTAAGGTTTCGTGGGAAAGAAAACTAATGCTTGAATAAAGGCTTTTATAGAAACTATTTATTTATATACTTCTGTTCTGTGAACAGTAAGAATAAGTACTTCTGTCCTTAGTTTCCTACTCAATGCTTCAACTTCCCTCTATACCTCATAATTGAACCAAGTCCATTCTCTGAGACAACTCCCGCAGGCAAAGATAGATGAACACTGTGAGTAAGACCAAAGCGATTCCACACACTGATCAGTCTCTCCAGGTATCTCAGGAACTAATTTGTATTTGTTTTTCCTGTCAGCAGAGGTCACTGATTTGCATCTTGCTGTCCTCAGCTATCCTTCTCACAAAAATATATAGGAATCTTTGAAAATAAAACTTTGCAAACTATACCCTTTTAAAAGCATGCCCCAAATTAAACAGTGCATTCTAAAGTTACTGTGAATAAACATGACTGTCAACGGTAGTAAGTAAAACTGCATAGGTCTCATTCCATTCCAGAAGTAGAAGGCTAGAACTGAACAGTCTTAGAAAATCAGATTCCTGGGAATAGAATTGTATTTAGGAGCCTGCAGTCTCTTGCTATTCAAAACTAAGAAACTGTGAACAGTAGTAGAAGGAGAGAGATACAAAAACTAATTTAGAGAGGATTTAGACAAAGAGCATAATTAGTTTGTGACATCAGGGGATTAACCCAAAGACCTCTGGTGCATTTCTCATCATGTCTTGTGACATCAGTCCTTTCAGACATTTGGTTTATTCTCTAAAGGTCACAGTACTCTGATATCACAGAATAATATAAAAAAGACAGACTATTAATTCTAGTTATCAGCAAATACATCAGTAAAATTCTAGTTCTAGTAGTACTAAATAACTACAGGATACACCCCTAGCTATCACCAAAGACACTTCAATTCATCATGGTTTCTCAGGCTGACTGCATTACTAACATTGACATATTTAAAAGTAGAGAATTTTGACAAGCAGAAGTCCTACAATATCTTAAGTTACTCTAGCTCAGCCACCTGACAGAGCTCACTGGGGATAATGGCTCCAGAGCTGCTCATCATAATTGCTCATCAAGCATCACGTCTTTGAAACTACTCATTACATAAAGCCTACCAGCTATTCCCTTATCACATGCATTTGATTTTTAATTCACAAGTTTAGAAATATTTTTAACTTAAGCAGTTTGGAGAGCACAAAAAACTTATTACATGGTCTTATCAGTAAATTTCACAACAAATTATCTTTCCTTTCTCCATGTAGGTATTGAAACAACAGTGTGGGTTTACTTTAAATGTTTTGTACTGCTGTTCTTGTTAGAATGCAGAGTGCAGGAGTGATGTCATACACAGTTAGCATCGGTATGGTTATCCTGTTCTTGAACATCAATTATAATTCTCAAGTTTCACATGTTTCTATGTATCAGTCATGTTTGCTGAGCGGGTGTACTTCCTAATGCAAGGTAAGAGAAAGGTAGAACAGGAGTGGAAAAAAGACCTGCTTTTCTCCTAGCAACGCATAAAGGGATTGCCCATATCAAAACTAGAGAAATGAAGGCATTTATCACAGACCGATTTCAGCTACTCTGATGACCATTCTCCATAGAAGAGGGAAAATCTCACATAAGAAGCTACTGATTTTGCTGGCTACAATCTATGTAATATCTCATTCTCTTTAGAAAAAAATTACTGAGATGGGGCACATCATTATTGCCAGCAGCATCAGACTTGTTCCAGTGTAAGATCACACCAACACATTAATGGTTTCATTGGCAGCTTTGTGAGGAACAGGCAAGGGCCCTGCCTATTTACCAAGAGATTCTTAAGCGAGCACTTACACTATGTCTCATCCTGCAGATTCCCGCTACAAAGGATTTATCATAATCATTGAGCAGTATATGCTACATTCAGGAACAGGTTGCCAAAGCCTAATAGAAATTCTGAACATATTGTGGAACCAAGAGATAAAGCGAGACAGATTGTTATGCCTCACAGTTAAGTCTGAATTTAGAGAAAAGTACACAAATACATCTTTATTAAAAAGAATATTACCTAAGTGTTTCTATTTCATTCAACCTTTGTCTGTCTGCAATCTTCTAATTGTGACAAATTTACTCAGCAAGCTATTGTACATTTAAATAGAAAGCATTCTTGAGTAATGGCAAAGCAGTTTTCTAGTCCTTGATTATTGTTTGAGGAGCTCTAAGGATAATATGATGCCTGAAGATCTCATCATCTTATTAGATGTGCTTTCTATTTCATAAAGCAGGACTGCTCCATACTCTGAATCACAAACCTGTTTCTTTCCTTTCCATTTTTCTTTAATCTTTCATCCTTGAGTATTTTTAAACAAATAGTCATGTTCTTTCCTGTCAGAAAGGTGTTAGAAAAACTGTTCACATCACCAAAAAGATCTCCAAGTCCTAAGGTAAGGGTTTCCCACAGAAAAGATGTGGTTTTCTGAAAAACTGTCGAAGGAAGAGTTTATTAGTAAAGGTAAGAATCATTAGTTACCGCAGAAAAGTAAGTAAGATAAATGAATGTGGAAAATATATTCTGCATGCGCACCAACAAAGCATTTAAGCATAAGCTTAATTATAAGAGAGTGATTATTCCTAGTGGACTGCATGACTGTCAGGAAGAGTTCATATCACCTTCTTATCACCAGGATACATGAGCTAATTTTCCTTTCAGGGATTCATTGAATTTCTGCAATTTCAGGATACATTTGGAAAGGTCACTCTGAGCTTATTAATAAACTAAGGAAACAGGCTGAAATACTCTATTATAGCTTATATTGAGATGTATACTCTAATTTAAACCAAAGAAATTATGGATTACATGATAACAAAATTATAAGCCAGCTCTGCAGACCAAAACAACGAGCAAAAGAAAAACTATGAAGAAAAATAACAATAACTGTAGTCAAAGCACTTGTAGGAAAAGAATTTTGCATTACTAAAGACATTTGGTTATTTACTACTTCATGCATGGAAGAAAGCTGTAAATTCTATAAGCCAGTATTACATATGAGAATATCATGAGGCAGCTCTTCAAGCTGTCATAGGACTGTTCTACATGTTCTAAAACATCTGATGTGAGCAGCATGGACCAGGAGGTGCCTGCAGGCTGGTAGGGCTGTGTCCTCCCATCCCTGGTGAGGGAATGGGGACAGGGCCTGGAATGGGTACTGGAGTGAGCCAAGAGGTCAGGGCAAGGAGGACCAGGACTTTCTGGTGGCTCCCAAGCACACGGGGTGGCTCCTGACAGGGCCTCTCCCAGCTCCCTTTCACTCACCACCTGCCTGGTAGCCCCAGCCTGGGTCCTACCATGGTGCCCAGCTGGGATTAGATGGGCTGGGGGGAGCACAGGGCACAGGCCCCCAGTGGGCACAGGCTGCAGGGCCTGTTGGTACTGACTGTGTCTTTTGTAAGGGCTCTACATTTGTAAGCGTATCCCTGAATTATCTAGGAGGACAGAGTAACTCTTTAAGTAGGGTCTGCACCTCTTTTATAACCAAGAGTACAACAAAAAGGTCAGAGGAAGGAGCACAGTGGGGACCCCATGGTGTTGGAGAGCTGGCATAAATGGAAGAGTGGGACTCTTGCATTATCCCACCTCACAGGCTGAGCAAGTTGCCTCCTCTGTTCTGGGCTAAACAGTGCCCATTTCAGTCAACTGCTGTAAACCATTAAGATGAATATCACTTTATGTTTATTTTTCAAAGCAAATTTTGAATCAGACTGAATGATTCAGGAGTAGACGCTGCTTACTTGTTTGCTTTGAAATGCCTTGGAAATCATTTAAACCAGAGGAATTTGAGAGCAATGAAGCTATTTCAAAGTGCCTTATTCTAGCTCTTCAAGAATTCCCTTAAACATTAATGCATTCTCTGCTTTTATTATGTAAGAAGATATACTCCCAAGTGATGAAGAATTAGCTCCATGCCAGGGAAATATCTTACTGAGCTCTGTTCAATGTACCTTTGTGTTTAAAGAGTATTTCAACTGCTAACACTTCAAATTGCTTAGTAAAGAATAAAACATAATAGTTTGGAATATAGACTAAGTACATGGTTTTAAAAAAGCAAATGGCATGCTCTAAAAAGCAAGAGTAGATGTTAGTACTCTCTTCCCTCCTACTGGTGTAAAGGAAGAGCAGTTTATTTGATATTTTCAGCGTTACTCTGCTTAAAACTTCGTGTAACTGAAATAAAATGCCAGTTTTGAAATTGTTATAAGAGACCAAATTTAGAAGTTGATCAGCATTTGGATTTAAATTGAGTAAGATTTCATACCCCTGTTACCACTAGGACAGATCTGCTGTTTAGAGTTTCTGCACAGTTCAATAGAAAGATATAATTCAGAAAGATGATCACAAAAATAACGATTTGTATAATTTCAGCAGAGTCAGATTTCAGCTTTAGGGACTATTACCACTCCTGCTTTGGTGTAGGCAGTTACAGAGCATCACCAGAGTTTCAGTGCTTAATCAATACATGGACAATAACAATATTGCAACTCCCAACATCACGGAAAACATATTACAACAGTATTGTGTGATGGGCTGGATGATTCTCCCTACCTACTCAGGGGACTGGGGATCTAGGAATCCTCTGATCTTACCATCAGGGATTACTAGGATATGAACAGGAGAAAAAATGTAGGTATCTGCGTAAATCTAGGTACTGCCAACATAAAGAAGATAAGAACCTTTGGATTGAGTATTCAGATGTAGTGTTAGTGCTGACCTCTAATCAGCACTATAGACCTTACAACCTGTACAGCAATACAGACCTTAACAAGGTCAATTACATTATGTTAATGGTATTTTTCATTTCTGCAGTGAAAATGTAATCTACAGAAGATTAGTGCTCCTTTTGTCCAATGCATGAAGTACATATCTAGAAGTACCATGAATAGGAAGTTGTTTTCTTATACTAATCAGAAAATGCCTGAAGTGACAAGTATAAGGATAAAAAAAAAAGATTACTTAATGTGCCAGGATATGCTTTCACCAGCAATAATTTGATTAGTCTACCATAATGTTATAGTCGGCTGCTCATGCTCTACTTTGTGTATGGATACAGCAAAACTTAGCAGAGGGAAAGTGTTGATAGCCTCTCATACAGCTGCCTTAAAACAACCACTTATTTCACCATCAGGCAAAGGTTAGGCTTCTTTCTTCTCTCTTTATCCTCCCCTGTTAAGCCATCTATTACCTTCCAGCTCATTGTCAGCCTATGTATATAAGCTTGTGATGCCTCATATTTGAAAAAAATAAAGAGGAAATTTTTATAGCAGCATATAAATTTTTTCCTCTAATTTGCATTGTCAATTTGCTGTTACTGGAAGTGGTTTTGCACTGTATTCAAGTCATGAAATGCTCAAATGCTGACAGAAACAGCATGAAACTTGTTTTTTCTCTTTGAAACTGAAGGAAGCACATTCCACTCTAGTTAGTTAGGTTCCTTATTTTCTGTGTTCACACTGTCCTACTTAATCCATAGATGTCCTGTTCTTGCCTCACTGCAGATAAGACCAAATGAATTTGTTGCCTCTCCATTTTTCTTAAAGTGGTATCATTCCAGCGTGATTATTTTTCTTCCTTTCTCTTTAGGTTTTTCTTGACTTTCCACTCTGTTAAAAGGACTTCTTTAAAATTGAAATCTTTACAAAGCTGAGCATTTTGGGGAATTTATTGCAAGTTAATTTGCCTTATCGTCTAGAAAAACATATTGCTGAGTGTTCCATTTCTTCTTGTCTATTCCTCATTTATAACTGCATATAATCTTTTCCCTGTTCACAACTGTATTTCCTTTTGTTAATGTATTCCATTACTATGTTTCTATATATTAGTTTCCATTTCTCAAAGGAAATATCTGGATTTCATTGGATTATTTAATTTTTCTTTCTTCATGTTAATGTTAGTTTTACAGCCTTTATCCATATTGAAGAATCTGTGCATACGTGACAATCTATGGATGTATTTACTCAGGTGTATAAAAGCTACAGAGTCTAAGCAAGAGTAGTCATTGTTTCTCCAGCTTGTCTTCTGATAATTTATTATATTTTTTCCTATTAAATTTTTTTATAGGCTGTATTAGACAAAAATAATTTTTCTCTAAAATTCAATACGGATGCATGTGATCCTGTTCTGTTCGATTACCCATTACTAAAGTACATAAGAGTACAACTGTTGTAACCAATGTAAGAAAAACTAAGAATATAAGCAGTCTTGAAAGCAAACTAAATGGATTCTATATTCAAGATTCTTCCAAAGTGTCTGCCACTAAGGAACTGCAAGGGAGTGATACAACCCTGAGTAACATGCTCTAGCTCTGGGCAATCCTGCTTCGGCAGGGGAGTTGGACTAGATGATCTCTATGGTCCCTTCAAACTCCAAAAAATTCAGTGAAATTCAGTGAAACCCCAGCTAGGGAGCAATTGATTCTGTCTAGTCTTTGTCCCTAGTTATTTTCATCTTTTAAGCATGGACTTCAAGGTTTTGTTTTTTTCTTCCCTCTATTTTATCAGAGCTCAGGTGATAATAAACCTAAGCGCAGTTTGCTTTTTAGAAGCATCCAACCATGTTTACCACTCAAGACTTGCTTCCAGGTAGAACTTGGCTGAGTAGTCAGGGCCAAGAGCCCCTTAGCCACGATGCGTTAACATGTTCCAGCACTAAAGGCAAGGGCCAAAGCATTGACGGAAAAATCTGTGAGGATGTCTTTCTGGCTACCAGGGGCACAGGTCCTCTCATTAGACAGGAGAAACGGGTGCATTACTTAACTGTGCATCCTTGTTATGTGATGTGGCACAACACTTGTGTTATCCTAAAACAAGGAGAAGGGTAAGGGAAAGGAAGTCTGACACCAATAATAGCCCATGCCCTCTTCCAGCAAATCTAGCTTTTACTGCAGTCTGTGACCTAGATTCCTTCTCATACAGTACCCAAGCTATGCTAACAGTAGTGCTTGGATGCATCACCCTTACCTTTTTACACACCCACTAGCTGCCTAGAGACCTATTTAAGAGCAGTTAACAGCTTCTAGGTAATAACCACCACTTGGTTAGGCACATGTTCAGATAGTAACACAGATGACTGTTCAAGCAGGACCCTCCTGTTCTCACCTTTATTCCCTCTGTGCCCCAGCAAACATTCTTGAATTGCACTCATGCTGCACAGACTCTGCTTGAGAACACTGCTGGAAAGCTAGCTGCACCCTGCAGAGCAGCCAGCTCCCCCAACCACCATGCCAACGTGTAAAGGTTTCCACCATAAAGGACAGGGACCAAGACATCCCAGGATATCCTGTCAATTGGTCCACAATTCAAAGCATTTAGACCTCCAGGCACCATTATGGTAACTTAGTTTCACCTCCTGCATAAAATGAAAGATCACAGGTTTTATTTCCACTCCCCTAGCAGCTGCAGGATTGAAGCTAAAGATTAGGACTAACTGACCTTACTGCATCAAAGCGAAAGTCCCACAGAAGTTGAATTTTAGGAGCAAGGGATTATGTTATTCCTCTAAAGGCAAACAGTTCGATTTCTTTTTCATTTCTCATTTATGTCTATGCAGTTATAGTGCTAAATATACACACCAGCTAAGTCAGCTCAATAAAAGACTTATTGAACTGATAAGATTTTATATCAAAAGTCCACCCTAATAGATGTATTTATTGAATCATTATCCCTGTCCTTTCAGACAGATGCTCAAGACTGAAATTCCGCTTACAATGATTTAATGGATTACATAAAAGAGAATTAGTTGTGATATTGCATGGCTCAAAAGGTGGTGGGTTTTGGTGTTCCCCTCCTTCTCCATACCACTGAAATAGGTCAAGTATGTTTTAGTTAGCCCTCTGTTTAGCAGAATTAAACTTATCTGTTACTGAAAGCTAGCACGTTGTCTTTACATCACTTACACACTACTGAAACATTTAAAAACATGGCTAAAAGTGCTGTAGAGACCTCTGCACAGGCTGAAATTTATTTTTAACATACAGACCCACCCCAGTAAAAAGGGAACGCTGTTTTTAAAATTCATAGCATGTAGAAGTAACAAAAGCTGTGGTACCATTTGTTTTGATAAATATTTATCAAGGTGATTGCTGAGAAGAGACTCAAATACTAGTATGACTATACATTTGGCTACTATACAGTGGCACAAGTGTTAGCATATTAAAGCACACTCTAATGTTGTAGCCCTAAAGCCCTGCACATTAACAAGACAGAAGCCAAAACTAGTCTCTCAGGTTGCTATGTTACTAAACGATGGCTTCCCACTGTTAACTGTATATGGACACAAGCTGGAATGGTGAGGTAGTAGAAAGAAAATCCAGATTTACAACCATGTGGATGTGGACAAGCTGAAAAGCATGGCATGTTGTCTGATGACTTAATTTCCTCCCCCTGCTCCCGCTTGTGAGTTCATGTGAGGCATTGGGTTTCTGTAGCATTCCTAATTGCTTAACAAGTAAAGGTCATGGAGGGGTTGATATTAATTGATGTGGAAGACTGTTATTGCAAATAATTCAGCACCTAGAAGACGACATAAAGTTCCTAAGACAGGAATATTATGTGTTCAAAACCTAGGCTGTTGCAGAATAAAGTCTCAGAAAACTGCTGATGCGATAGATTTTTAAGTAGTCCCTCAAGCACTGTTCCTCACCTGAGAAAGCCATAGCTGAAAGATGGCTACAGAAGTCAAAGTTGATTTGAGTATTTGTTTTTTAAAACCATATTTCAAATAAGACCTATTCAGAATGTACACAAACTTGACAAATAAGTTTATGAAAAGGTATCAGGTTTTTTCCTTTAAAAATTATATACTGTAGCAATAGAAGTACAGCCAACCAGGGACAAGTTTTGAACAGTTTCAGAAAGGCTTCTTATCATAAGATTGCTAAGAAGCGAAAAGAAAAAAGGAGAACCATGTGGGTATTTTAAACACAACATAAACAAGATAAGCACACCTGCCCCCCTCCCAAAAGACAGGGCCACACAGCCCCAAAAAACCCTAGGCTACCATTAAAGTTTTCAGTAGGATAGTGTAGTCAATTTTATTTCATTAAACCAAAAATTTCAGAAGAATAAGCATGTACGACAGAGCAACACAAGCTGACACCAAAAGCACTAAGAGATATCTGTATAAAGCCTCTTTCATCAGGTAAGAAAAAAAAAAGAAAAAAGAAATGTTTCATAAGTTTTAGCATTACTTCAAAAACACTGTGTGGAAGGTTGATCATTGCTTGGACCACAGTGTACATATCAGCCAGAAACTCAAAATAAAATGCAAAGTGAGTATCATCAATTTTTTTTTTTATTTTTTAAGACTGAAGTCTGTTACTTACTTAGTTCTCACAGGAAGTGGCAGAAACCCCATTACTTGAATTGGTTAAATCTGGAGTCTACAAAACATCTAGCTTGCAATATCCTGTTGGGAACAATCTTACACATATAAGGTATTGGACAAGATGACCTCAGAGGTCTTTCCATCCCTAATTTCTTTGATTCAATGAATAAACATGAACCTAATCAGAATAGGTATACTGTTTATCTAAGCAATAACATTCAGCTAACTGGAGCACACAAGGGAACTGACTGCTCTTATGCTGCTGATTAAACAAGATCAGAGCGCTTTAAACTAGGCTTTGGAGTTTTAATTGGCAGACCTTGGTATGTATTTGTATTGTAATAACCTGTTTATAACCTTGGACCTATGAAACAGAAACCTTTAGATGAAAGGGTTTTGTTCTTATTTTGAGAAAATAGTTTGTAAAACATGAAGACTACAGACTTAAACTCTTTAAGACTACATGTAAAACAATGTGATTTAAGTCTTCTGATGCACAGGCTTAAAGAAAGTAATTTCACAGAGAAAGGAAGAAAATGCAAACAGTGATTGTGGCTTATACCCTAAGAGCAGCTTGGATTCTATGATATTGCTGGATATTTTACAAGGTTGTATGTGTTGCATCCCTTCAGATAAATATAATTTGCCTATGATTTTAGCACCAGGTGTCATTTGTATCACTTCACTTTGACCTTTTTTTACTTAAATGTATTTTTTGACGCAGCATTCCACATCCTTTCTTCCTCTCTATTCAATTACTCAAGCTTTATAAGCAAACCGAGCATTTCAACATGGCTGTGATCAGTCACCATTGTTAGTTCCTATATTCACAGTTTTACTAAGGCACGTTCTTGCCCTGAAAATCTGTACCAATACAAGCTAGCATACAGGAATGCTTGTACAGCAAAGCAAACAGGAGGTCACACACCTGTTCAGTCTGACTTTACTCCATGTAAATGAATGCATATGGTACTGTTAGGCCTGTATGAAGCTTGACTTTAAAACTCCAGAGAAGAGCACCACTTGAATTGTCGGTTTAGTTTGGGGGTTTTTTTGCTTGCTACACTTTCAAAAAACATAGCACTAGAGGTTTAAGGTGAACTCTCTTTTTGAGCAAGAAAAGAGAAAAATGCCAACTGCAGATGGTGGATGAATGAGAAAGAACACAGCTAGATTTCCACGTCCACACGTGAGCTTGCGTATCCTGCAGGGCAGGGAGAACAGCAAACTTACCAGAGGTCTCTGGGCTCATACATGAAACAACAGCTATTATCACTGCAGAAGGCATTTGGTTTGGGATCAGCAGATTGACATCCATCAGATCTCTTTGATTCTTTTTAATCAAGCAGCATCATGTGTGTATTTTCACATGATTTCTTTTTCCTTTGAACAACTAAACTTTTTTAGATATGATCTTGATTTTTTTCAAGTTTATCCACTAAGTGAACTCTGAACCCAAGTACTTTTTCCTACTTTAACTTTTCCATATTATTATTAGTTTTCCATATCTTCCCTTAGCCCTACCTTTCCCCTTTCACCTCTGTCCTCCAGATGTCCATTTTTCTTTACCATTTTATCCATTTTATTTTTGTTCCTCCCTTTATTTCACTTTTTTGCCAAACAGAATATGTAACATCATATAAAAATTCACATATAAAATTCTTAGCAAAAGTGACCACAAAACAAACCAGAGAGTTATAGTTGAAGAAAATTGTACCTTGAAGTGCAACACAATTTCACATTTTGAAAAAAAAAAAAAGACAAACTACAACACAAAACCAAAGCAAAACACAAAGCCTTACATCAAGGGATTTTAAGAGACTGTAATTCCTATTTTAAATATAAAAAAAGCCCCAAACATAGCAGTGAAGATTCTATAAAATGCACTTGAGAATAGCCAACTCAGAGACAAATAGGTTGATGTAGAAGTCCCATCTCCTCTATATTTTCTGTTAAGAGATGATAAATATAAATACGAAATCTTGGAGAGTTTAGTCAAAAAGAAGATACTACGCAAAAAAAGTGAAAAGGACTTTTCAATAAAAATAAGTTCTTTCAGACACCAGTTGACTAACGCAGAGAGAAAAAAAAAGAACCCACACAGCACTCTCAACTGTTTCAAGTTGTTAACACATTGAGAATTTATGATGCTAATACTGCAGCTATTCCACCTGGATGTTTCCTGTACTTCCATGGGGTAAACTCCAACATTAAACTACTCAACTTTCTGCAATTTAGTTTAACAATCACTTCTAATGATACAACAAATGAGGTCATATATTCTGTATAGAAAGCATCAAGAAATATATGTACACAGTGCTCATAACAAACAATAGACTACTTTACGTGTATAGTTACCCAATAATATTTTCTTTAAAGTGTCTGATTTTATAGGTATAGACTTTAGCTTTAAGGTTAGGAGAGCAATATAGGTGTATGCTAATCTCAGTAGAGGAATCAGAGGGCCCTAAAATAAGGTCTCACCTTTATTCTTAAGCTTCTATTTCTCAGCCACCATAAAGCTATTGGAATACTGTTACTGTGAACATGTAATTCCAAAACACAAAAAAACCCTCTTCTCTATTTAAATACATTGCTTCTGGTATTTATTTTGTAATACTCCCAGATGCTTTGCAAATAAAACATCCTCCCCCTTAACAGGTGGAGTGATTTCAGTATCTGAGGATGGCTCATAAAATTCTATTTTTTTTCCCAGTACAATTTAAGGACTACAAGATAACATATTATTCTAGCTACTATGAGAATTCATGTGAATATGAAATAAAAAGAATTTGTAAAGAGGGTAAGCATAATTCTCAGGACTGGTGCACTGCAGAAACAGGAACTTCTGACTTTTCAAGTTAATTTCTGAAACAGATGTAGGAAATCACTATTCAGTATTAAGCAACTTTAAAATTGCTTGTATTCTTGAATAAAAATAAAAAATAGAGAAAGGAAGAGAAACCATGCAGTGCAAGGAATTAAGAATAATCATCACTACGTGCCTATTATTTTTTCAGGAACTAAACTAAAATTTAGTTAAATAAAGTTACTTTAGTTGAGTTTAGTTACTTTAATTAGCTAAAGTTGCAGTATATGCTCTAGGTATGGGGATATTTCATTAGCAGAGAAATAAAGTATTTAGGGAATAAGCAGTAAAAATAAAGGGAAAATTTTGGAGATGAATGAGTCTGCCGTAATTATCACAGAACATTTAGTTCATTTTACTACTTCCAGTTTTCAGTTAGCTATTTAGATAAATCAATTTTGCATCATGAAGTCAACTTCTAATTTATTTAGTGAATTAAGTGAACAATGATCAGCTACACTGTTTCTTTTGAGTCTCTTCAAACAATTAGAACCTATCCAATGAACCAACAAGATACTGCTATAACATGTTATGGTTCTTTACAGAAATCAACTGTTGATAGGGAGGCGGGGGAGGCACAATTAGGTCTCATTAGTATGATGTCCCACTACTGATGATTAGAGTTCATATAATGCTACAGCTCAAAAACACCTGCAGTGGGGAATTATTTTTCCTTGAAGTATAATACACATCCTGGGATCTTTCTGTACCAAACAGCCACATTTTAAAGGCATGAGTTAGACAAATGTGGAGTGAGAGGACATTAAAAACTTGTATCTTTCAGTGTTTACAGTATTTTATCACTTCTGGATTTGTCTGAGCATAATGATCTACTCTTATTGCTGTTAGACCATCTGTCAATTTGTGGTAGCTGTCTCTTATGTTCTCCGCTCAGATCATGTGGCACTGAAAGCTTTTACTAACAGATTGGTGACATACTGGAATGTATGAATCCAAAAATTTTAAGTTGCTTTAGAAGGCAGACCAAAATCTGAACAACTGTGGTGCAATGGTAGCAGTCACATATACCTAAATCTCTCTCTGATGAACAACCTAAGTATCAGCTGCAGAACTTACTGGAGCACCCTATTGAGTGATGTTTCATAGCAAAACAAATTCCCCCATCTGACTATGATGTAGATGACTACTTTTAATCTAGTTACTCTAAACTCCTTTTATATACATTGGAGATCAGTGTGGCCTATTATATTTAAGTCATAAATTCATCATAGATCAGACATCTAACACAGAGCAGAAAGTGTCCCAAAAATGCCCCCTTATGCCTAGTAGCTAAAAAGAGAGCCCAGAAAAATTAGCAGATATAGATACTCCCAGCTGTGTCATACACTAACAGTAATTTATATTTTAAGAAACATCAGACTTATTTGCTTATTTGTTTTTGCTTCAGATTTAATCCCAATATTTTCAGTTAAAATATTCACTGTAATGAGTTTTTCCAACTCATCGACCCTGTTTTCCCCTTTCTTATTTGTCCAAAGCAGTATGGAACACAGCACCAGTGTCTGTAGTTTTTCTGTTTGATATTGCCTCCCCAGTTCCTCCGCAAATACATTCCTCCTTGGTTTTCCATGCATCGGTTATACTTACTCTCTTCATCAAGATTTACACACAAGAAAAGGATTACTCTGATAATTATTTTTGCATTTCCAGAAACTCCTGCCAAATAGGAAGGCCTCAGTTTTTACTTATACTCTTCAATTCATTAGATTTAAGGAGTGATAAAATAAATGGATTTGTGGACAGGGGGAGAACAGTGGATGACAGTTACCTCAACTTGAGCACAACTGAGTACAACATTCTTGGAAAAAAAATAGGACATTATAGTCTAGATCAACGAAACAACAGATGAGTAAAAACCTGTCTGAATTATTCGATTCAGGGCGAGGTGAGGGCAAGGAGCAGTGAATGGATCACACACGAGAAACGAGTAGCCAATACTTCACAGGGTCCATCCTGGAACTGTTCCTGTTTAGTAACTTTATCAAAGGCCTGTTACAGAGGACATGCTGATCAAGTTTGCAGATGACAAGTTGGTGAGGGAGTCAATACACTTGAGGGCATGACTGCCATTCAGAGACCTAGGTGCTATTCACAGGGCACCAACCAGGACATCAGTGGGGGGCAATAAGCCCCTCTGCTCAGCACCTGCATTTCATTCTAGATACTGCATTCAGTCTTGGAGGACCCCAGTACAGGAAGGACATCAATAAGCTGGAGTTCCATGGAGGGCCCCCCAAGCTGGCCTAGGGCTGAAGCACTTGCCTTATGAGCAGATGGTGAGGGACCAGGGACTGTTCAATCTGGAAAGAATTGGATTAGAGACCTCCCGAGGTCGCTTCCAACATTAATGATCTTATACGACCCTATCCCTATGACCCTGTAACTCCATTAATACATGGAATTTATAAAAAGTCCTTCCATTTTTCCATACTGAGCACTGCCAAAAAACCCCAAACCAAGACATCATAGTAGCACCAGTAAAACCCAAATCAACTTCCAGAGGCATTAGACCCTAAAATCTCATTTATGCTGTGCTGGTGTTTCAATACCATCCTCTTGAGATATAATTTTTTTCCTAAAAAAAGTCCTCCTGAGTTTTTAAAACAGATAGAGTGTATCACCAGCAACCTCATCCAGGTATATATTCAATTTCTCCAAAGGTCACCAAACTATTTTAGATATTATCTGGTATTATTCTTATCCAGATCGCTATTTCCAGCTCCTGACTCGTATTCAGATTCTTGCAAAGTACTGAGGATGTCACAGCTTAGTGCTGCACCCACTCAGAAAATAAACCCTGGTTTCTTACCCACCCTTTTTTTTTTTTTGCAATTAGAAACAAGTTCACAAAGCTTAACTATTATAGTTGTGCATTGGATTTATAATGCCAGAACTGACTCCCATAACATTTAGAACAAAGCTCCTTTGGGAGTCTTGCTGTCTTTTACTCCTTGGGAGAAAGAGATGGTTTGAAGGGAAAGGAGACTTGAGGAAGCCTAAGGTTAATTTAAACAGTGCTAGGTATATGAAACATCTGAGGAATTCGTAATGTTAAGTTTCTGGCGGGAATGGATTAATAGAGGAGCAAGTGGTGAAAGGAGTATGATTAATAGTTTCACATGACTAATTCATTACATTGCATACGATGCTGTTACATATTGCCTTGCAGGTTCCCTTGGAGTAAAGACACATTTTTTATTCTGAAGAAAATGCTGTGCCATGCAGTTTTCTGCTGCAGTTGCTGTGCATACCAGCTGTGACAAGTATTGCCTTGTACCTGGGAACTTTTGCTTTGCCTCAGCCTCTTATTGTGATGATGCCAGCGATAGTTACTTCCCAGGAACAACTTAACTCTAATGAAACTTCTGAGCAAGAGTGTTTCCACATACTATGTGCTAACATCTTTCACTCAACCGCTAACACACATGTGATAGAGCAGCTGACACTAACAGAATACCAGGTAGGCAGCTTCCATTTTATTCCCAATCCCACCACACAAAGCCTCCCAGGCTCAGTTTCCCTGCAGCCACAGTAAGGAGGAGGGAACTGGGAGCACAGTATATGTGTAATATTTCACTTACTGGGCAACTTTGTATCCTTAAACATTTTCAACTGCGAGGCAGAATTTTACATATTTTCTCCTTCAAAGACTTATAAGCCAAATAGGAGTATCTTTCAACCAAAAGATTTCCTTCTCTGGATGACTCCACAACTTTATACGCACTTTGGAGTTTTCTCAGGAACTTAAACCCAGAAGGCCTAAGTTCTGTGGAATTTATGAGAGAAGTATCCACAATTACTACTGTTTCTACTTAAGGAGAAGAAATAATGGAAGATAAATTAACATTTTTGTAGCCAGGTTCTTCCACTTTTCCAAAAGCTATGGATTTATGTTTTACAAATACATCATTCTTCTTCACAAATTTAAAGACATTTGGACTATGTGCGTGAATCTGGAGAAAAATTGATCAAATGAATTGATAAAATATTAATGTAACTGAATAGTAATTGAAGTTACTTTACATTACTTGACTAAATGCTCTAGAAATCACAATCCTGTGACTGAATAAGGTTTCATGTATTTAAGAAGAAATCAGTATGTTGCTCATGGGGAAAAAAGAAAGTACTCCAACATATTCCATGAGAATGTATGTAATGGCTGAGTGCAGTGAATATGAAAGAAGTTATAAATCAGTGGAAAAAAATAAAGGAAGCAAAGGACACTGTAGAAATAAATGATTATCAAAGTTAATAAATAGGATGGGGGCACATAGTGTCTCATGTTTATTTAATGAGTTCGAAACAAAAGTTATTAGCATAAAGTGCCTTACTGGATAGAAATGATAGATGCATTTCAAGCAAGTGATAGATGCATTTTTTTATTTTTTTTTTGCAAGTTGGAAAGAGAGGTGATGTTGTCATATCACAGGATAGATATACAACCGCAACTCAGAGCTTGGGAAACGGCTCTCAGGTTGCTTGCAGCCAAACAGCCTGTTTCCAGAGGGAGGCTGGAGCAGAAATGCTGAGGTTCTACATCCCTTGGCACAGTAGCTAAGTTCCAAATCTAATGGAAGAGAGCTAAGATTTTGCCTATATATTAAAAAGTAAACAAGGAAATCTGTGTAGTAACAGCTTATTAGCCTCATATTGATCCTGGGTGAAATATAGAATGGCTGACACAAGACTATTAATAAAGAATTAATAAAAGTGCTAAAGAATTACAGGACTAAAACACAATTAATACCAGTCAAGAGGAGAAAACTGCAATGTTACTTTTAATAAAGATATACCTGGCTAGTTCAACAGGATGTATTTCCTGTTATTTATTTAGTGCCTTGCTTACCAACTTGTTACTGCATAATATTTCAATGAAAAGGACTCATGCAAAAAAAAAAAAAAAAGTAGCATGTAGAACTATATTAAAAAGCTGATAAATATTTCCTTGAGCTTCCTGTAGCAAGGAATAATAATCAAAGATGGTGTGTTTCTAGCAGGATTTCAGAGAAAAGTTCTAAACTAACTATAACTTTACATTTTTCAAAGAGCTGAAAGGAAATACAAATTAATCCCTACTAACATTTATGACTGACATGAGAACTAGGAAAATTAATGAAGAGGACAGATCAGTAATCCGAAGTGATTTGGGCAGTTTAATAAATTGGGCATAAGCTAGCAAAACGAATGCCATGATAGCCAAGAGTAAGGTCATACAAATCACAGAGGTCAGGACTCTCTAGAGCAGAGTCTTTCTGAAAAGGTTTTGGGGAACTTACGAGTAATCAGTACACTTAGCATTCAAGATGTGTTGTAGTGCGTGGCACTCAAACAGCATTTCTTTGAGATTTACCAGTAATCCAAAGCAGAAAGTAGCCTTGCTGCTCTGAGTTTGCATATGTGATTTAGCTTTTGCTTCCAATGCATCAGCTGCCTTGTATCCTATTGCCCAATGCTGTACAGAACAATTGAATGGCCATAACTACAAGATTTCTGATCCTGCCTTGATGCAAGATTTCCAGCGGTGTGAAAATCCTTTGATCTCAAATACCAAGAATAAAAAAGTCACAGTTGCTGCTTACTGTCATACTGGATGAACTATGCAATTAAAATCAGTTTGAAATATAAAGTATAAGAAACTGGGTAAATACAAAGGCCTTTACATACAAGTCCAAAATATCTTACCACTACTCATGGTAGGAGTTCTTGGGCACAAAGATCAGGTTGCAGTTCTAGATTGAACTCCACAGGTGGAGTTCCATTACCTAAGCTTCATCTTTGCATTACTTTTCAATACTACCAACTATAAAGTCACAGAGTTTGGTAGTGACAATTTCTCGTACTGACAAACGCCCACTTTACACACATGCAGCGTGAAAGGCAGCTAGAAACAAGTCTGACAAGAGCTGGAATGCATAGAAATATTGCTATCAGGATAGTCCCCTTCCCTGAGAATGGGTCAAAAAAAAAAAAAAAGCAATCCTTTCGGAAATTTGCTTAGAATTCAGGTGATGAGATTTGAAAGATACAGGCATATGCTTGCGTCAGACAAAACTTTAAGTAACTCACAATACACTATTCAAACACAGTTCAGGAGCTAAAATTTACATTTTGCAATTCATGTTAACTACATACTCTATATCTTTGCAGACCTATTTGTGTAAAACCAGCAGTTGTGTAGCTGCAACTACTGATTAGATTCCCCATACAACATACCTGGTGCAGTAGCTTATTTTTAACAGTCAGTATCAAACTATTTGCCGATTTCTGTGATCAGTTTCCATAGCAACATTTGTATAACTCTCCAGTTTCGTGGATGACAGAACATTAGTTGCTTTTGAGATTAACATGCAATCAGTTAGTTCACTTTGAAGGAAGAGAATCTCAATCACAGACAAATGGGCCACAAGAACACTGGTGATTTCTGACCTACCATGCATGCTACTAGCTCAGAAATCAGGCTTTGGTACACTAAAATCAGATTAATGTAATAACAGTGAAAGTGTCATACATTTGTTCTGTATGTGATCTATACATCTATAACTTTTTTCACATTCTAGAAAATAGTCATCTTTTGCATGCGCTACAGCACAGACACAAGAAGCCAGAATATTAACCAGCAGAAGACATCTGTTTCTCTTTATAAAGTCATATTCACTCTGGTAAGTTTTATTCATCTGTGTTTATTAATTGTACTTTTTGAAAAAGTTTCCGTTAAGTAGCCCTGCACAGCTAGCATAAGCAGTAGTCTGTAGTCACTTAGCCTTTAAAACACCAAACTGGCCACTTCCTGGCCTCCAATAGCACTGTAGCTTTAAGTTGGAGATTGCTGAACTATGAATTGTAGTAAGCAATTTCGTTTGAGTTATTTTAGAACTCGATGGTGAATATCACTTGTTCATCACAATTTCTTATTCATTTTTTCTACATGCTTTGTAACCTTCTGCACCAAACAGTTTAAAAGGTTCCCTGACAGACTGAAACCAGGATTTCAAATGTGAGAAGCCCCCAAGCTTCTCAATGATTAAAAGCAATGCAAAGAAACCTCCCATAATTCCTTTGCTGTGGTCTCACCCTCCAAGTCCTCTTTTTATGCCTCTATCACCAATTAGCTTTACACACTTTTTGTCAGCTCTCCAAAATCTGGGATCTTTGGAAAAGATTTATGACTGCACTTTATGCTTTTTAAAAATTCTTCTTTAAGCAATTTGGGGTCTACCTCAATATATATTTTTTACATAGCTACATAGAGTTTCTAATACTTTCTATTCTCTTTGTGTCAAAGTACAACAAATTCAAAGGCAAATTGCATATCCAGACCTAGCACTTGAAGTAACAAACTCATTAGTATTTCCTATTGCATGTTCATACTTTATTAATACCATTCCCAAAGACTTCATTTAGATTTTCTTTGAAAAATCTAAGCATTTGAAATAGACAGAATTATATTTATTTTCCTTTAGCATATGCTGTTCAGTGAACTAAGTCAACTATCATGGGTATTTTGTTATGAGAACATACTTAAGATAAATGAATAGATAATTAACTGTGATCAAAACTAGCAAACAAGGTATGACTCCTTTGATGTGGGACGTTGTGTTTTTAAACATGTTGTGCTTTTTAAACAAGCTTGGTTAGATTCTTTCATGAATGAATGATCTTTCTTGGCTTAAATGACAAATAAGGTAGACATCAGAGCCTCATAACAATCTCATGATGTCTGCAGATTACCTAAGTAGTGTGTATTATGCAGTTTGTAAAGATTTCTCAGTTAGCTCAAATTTCAATTTTTCAGTTTTCAAGTTAGCTCAAATTCCAGAATACAGCTTCATCCATACAACATTTTTATGGAGCTAAATATCAGACGGAAATATCCCAGGCACAGGTCTCACTGCAGTCCAGAGATCCTGATGTTTAACTTCAGGCATGTTACCAGCACTTAAGGAGAGCTATTTGTAGCATTTCAAGAAAAAGTCAGAGGTCGATTCTGCACAAGACAGCTTTATCAAATCATTAGGTTCTACGGTTCTAACCAGGACCTCACCAATCAGCTGGAGCCTCAAATGATTCTAACACCTCACACTGTCTTTTATCACCATTAACACGCTATTTGAAAAATCTGTACAGTTAATGTGTTTGAGTTTAGACTTTCCTGATAGTTAACTGGTAAAATATCAAGCAAATTCTTGGTAGTTTAAGTGTTTTCAATGATGCATACGCTAATTACATAGTTGTATATACCTGAGATAAGTGTTTTAAGTGAATAGTATAGACCAAATAGTATTTGTAGCAATACAACTGCCATATTGTTATATGTAACAATATGCCAATTCTTATCACAAAGATATGTGATCTCAACAGGTCACACCTGAAAAAACATTCTGGGAACACAAAATTAAGAAAAAAAGCATTCATGTTTAGAGGAAGAATGCCTGGGAAGGAATTCCATTAGAAGGGCATGCTATAAAGCGCACACAAAATGCATAAAGAAGGGAGCTATTACAGGAGTTACGTGTTTCTAAAGCCCCCTTCACAAAAAGCGTAGAAAGCAACAGAAAACACAGACTCATCACTTGGTATACTAGGCAAACAACACAGATCAGAAAGTCATGGAAAGAAGGTCTTCCTCCCTGTTTAGAAAAATAAAGCAGTAACTCCTCAGTGGTTCATCAGCTTCCTCCCATCCTAAAGCTGAGGTCAGCCACAGGGGTCTGGGTCCAAGCTGCAGCCTGATGTCAAGGACCAGCAACAGAATCACCTGGTGAGAGACTGTTTGCAGTGGTTCAAGACATGCTAGTTACAGAGGGTAGTCTTTTGCAGACAGCTACATAATGATCACTGGGCTTTGTGGATACTAGAGAACTCTCTTGACAAGATACATGAAAGTAATGCATGTTTTAGCAGCTGTCACTGACCCATTCATAAGTACAGGCAGCAGCTAGAGCTCAGCACAACTTGCTAACAGATTATACCAACATGAATAGGTAAACTTTTCTTTGGCAGTATTTTCAAGTGGTTAATAACAGTCCACGGCCCTGACACCCAGAGAGACATTGATAGTAAGATCCCATTTAATATTTGAAGTATTTATCATTCAAGAAACTACATTTCTATTGTATTTTTAGTTGTTATCTATGGGGGATGTATATTCCCACGGAGCTTCTGCACTGATCACCACAGTATGTGTGTCACATTTACATTCACTCTTCTTAATTTGAGTACTTCAGAGGCAGAAAATCCTAGTGATCTCATATTAAATTCTCAGTGGTTGTTTTGGGAAAGTAAAAACACAGCTCAAGCTTATCTTTGTGTTTTCCTGAAAGAAGTTACCAATACCTTGATTCTTCACCAAGGCATCTGTAAAGCCACACTATTCTTTAGCCAGCTCAGTACAACAGTACATCCATTACTTTCCCCAATTCTAAACCAGGGCAGGATCTTCTGCCTGGGTTCTGGCAGAGAAAAAACAGCTAAGTCATAATTCAAAACACTGTAGTGTTCTGAGCAACATATTATCTAGCTCCCCTGGCTTGTAAACTGAAGGAGAAAACTGTTTATAACCAATAAAAAGATATTTTTAAAGAAGCCAACATTATGATTTTCTAAAAAATAAAATAAAATAAATAAATATGGGATCCTGCCTATTTGTTGACATTAAATCTTCAGCAAAGCACAAACAACAAGACAGGCAATCTATATTCTGATACCTGTAGGAAAGCCACCAGATACCGATGAAATAGATGCTTTTATTTCTATACAGTGCCTTTTCTTGCCTTACAAGTCAGTCTAGATTTAAAGTTTTCACCCCAGATAAGCAGAAAGAAGATAATATCCGAGAACTATTTTCTCGTGTTTTCTAACAGCTAACTGTATTAATTAGGTACAATCAAGAGCTCTAATGCTTCCACAACACTTAACCATCACATAACTATCTCTAGTCACATGCACTGTAGTACCCTTGTGAACAACTTCCTTTCTATTCTTCTTGCCATGGTGTTACTCATGCACTTTCAAGCAAATTGCATAGTCACAGTAGCAGCCCTCCAGGGGCTGTCAGTGCATGGTGCTCTACACTTACTAAAACAGTATTCATTTGTTCAAGAATTAGGGGGAAAGGGTGTCTTAAATCAAATAAGTATTAGCTATAAAGAATAACACATTCATCATTTTATAACTTCAAAGGGGAAGTGATTGACAAATACTCCTACATGCAGATATTTCACTTCTGCTCCTGCATGGTATGCTATGACTTATTTAAAACAATTATGCCTACTAGAAATAGTTCAATGGGGAACAATTTAAAAATGGTAGATTAACCAAATGTCAGGGTTCAGGAGAGAAACTTCTCTAGGGAAAGTTGTTTTGTAACTTTATTGCAGGATTAATTCCTGCCTCTGTACTAAGTGGTTGCTGTTGATAACTGGATATAATGCTTAAAGGTTTTCTGACATGAGTTTGACTAGATGTTTTCTGTTGCCTTTAACAGAAGCCTAAACTTTGTTTAATACTGTTTTGAGCTGTAACAGAACTTCCACAATTCTTTCTAAATTCTACCTTTTGGAAGTCTTCTGCTACTAATGGTCCTATTACTTGAACCCAAAGGCTGAAAGCATCGTAAAGACAGGGAGTAAGACCATTTGTAGTGTTTGCCAATAATCTTGCAGTTGAAATAGCACCCACAGCCACCATTTGGGGCTGGGAGGTCTGGCATGCATACAACATAGTAATGGAATCTAACTGTGCTGTATCTTGATGTTTAAGAGACCTGTACATGTTCTTGGAGGAGCAGGGCAAATAATGAAGGTTATGACAACTCTTGATCTGTGTGCTCCAAGAGAAGCAATGTATTTAGAAAAAGAAAACTGTGAACTTGCATAGAAGTAAGGCTGTAATAAGCTAATGCAAGTAATTATATTGGTCTCTTACAGCGAGTAGCATGCTTATCCACAGCAAGTTTCCCTTCTCTGATCAGCACATTGCTTATTATCACTATGAAATATGCCCCCTCACCCCCAATAGTGTGAAATTGCTGTAATATTACATGAAGACTACTGTTTAAGAAGCTTGTAAAATACTATTTTAGAGAGTTGCTAAGGGACAATTTAAGGACTTGTATTGTTAACTAATTCAGTTTCAATGATTTGGACACTTAATCACCACCGGTCCTAAATACTTTGAAGTCCAGATAAATTAGAAAAGCTGAAAATACAATGTGTTTTTAAAAAGCTTCAAAGGTACTCTAGTAAAAGATACTGTCATGACAGTGGCAATACAGAAGTGGGGGAATTAAGACCTTGGCCCAATACTGGCAAGTAGGGCAAGAAGAAAGCATTACAAAAATCTTAACACCTTCTTTTGAATGACATCAAAATTCTAGTTCAAGATACCAATTTATAATGAGCACACTAGCAGTTAGTCCAACTAGAGTTTTCATCTTTTTCAGTAAGTACAGTTTTAAACACATTCCAAAAAACAATGCACACAAGATTTTCACTGTAATTTTGAAACTGAGTAGCTATGCAGTTGATCAAAGACTCTGCATCAGTACAGAGAAACACGCTTCCCTTGGGTTTCTACACTTGACAGTCAGCATCTTTATCCTAAGTGTAGTTCTAGTGTCTGCTTGCTCTTCAGATTTATTTTTTTTTTACCTGTACTTATGAAGTATGATAGAAGACAGACTCTTAAGAAGCCATATGTAAAGTTGTTCCTCCTGCAAAGTGAGTTGCTTAAATTATTTATAGCTCTCTTCAGAGCCAATATCTCTGTGTTACTGAATCACTAAAGAACGTGAAAGCAGATGATGAGAGACAAGCCACTTTCAATTTTAGTTTTACAAATGGAAGATGCTTGAAAATTTTTAACACCGCTATCAAATCTACAAGACAGTTTCATGCTCAGTTGAAACTTTGCTGATAGAAAGTTTACTTTTGATTTTGGAACTGAGTTTGCACAAACTAATGACTGCTCTGCTTTAAGAAGTGAATCATCATCAGCATCTTTAAGTTTTTTTTCCATGAGTTCTGATTTCAGAAAAAATATTTTATTAGATGCTCAGTTACTTCACATCTATTTTCACGTGTGCTTTTAGTCTGTCATCGTTCCTTAGTTAAATGCATCTCCTTTCACTGGTTTTACTCACTGTGTCTTGGTAAAGCTTAATACTGTCAAATTCTACACAATACTGGTTGAAGTATATATGCATGCAGAACCAGGAGAACTGTTTAAATAACTCAGTTCTGCTAGTTTCTTTGCATCTCTTCACAAAGCTGCTGGAAAACACTGTAAATTACCAGGGATGTGTGTTCCAGAAAACTAAAACAACGAACCTGTAATCATCCAGAGATAGGAAACAAAACAGTGTTTCAGACATGCCACAATGCCATGAAGGACGAATAGATGTAATGTGGATCCAATTAGTACAGACGATAAAACTAAAACACTTCCAGTTTAAAGCAACTTTAGTGCCAGCTATTAAGTTCAAGTGAAATTTAACTTCAGACTTATTAAAGCTCCCATCCAAATGGTTGCTTGTGCCACTGTCTGCCTCAAAGTTACTGATAGAGACTTCACAGCAGTTTCATATTGGCATCAGTTATGGCACTTCCCTCCTGTCTCTTCTTGTTTTGCAAGTACATAGAGTATCTATATAACAGATTTTCATGCATCTTTGATGAATTATTCTGCTGTCTCACCACAAACACACCACTTCTGGGACAGTCCTGACTCTATTTTTTTTTAAAGTAATGCCTCCACAACAACAGACAAGTGGCAAGCAAAAAAAATCTATAAAACCTTTCATTAAATCATATTTCTCTACTTCAAAAGCCAAGAGTTTATACAGACTGTGGAGAGTTTCTTTTTCAATGTTGAAATACCACGTTATCACCCAGACATAGCTAGTAGACTTAGTTACAATGCAGATCCCAAAGAAGAAAAGTAACCATGAGTAGTAATTATTTGTGCTACCAAGAAAACCCTAATCTTAAAACAGAACCCTGTTTGTAGAGTCCTACATAAACAGTATCTGAAAACCAACACTTGTCTGAAGAGATTCCAGACATGTTTTAAGTCAAGAGACAGCAGACAGATGCTGTTACAAACCCTCACTCCCAGAGAATATAACATTTCATCAGTAGAGCAAACACTTTAACTAGAAACACAAGAAACAATAAGTAACATATACCACTTTTCTCAGCAGGTACAATTAAAACCTACTATGGCATCTTACCTGTTTGCTGAGAAGCTCTGGGAAGGCCATATCAGCGCAGAACAGATTGTCAGTTCAGACTGTCCTACAATACCCCACTAAAGCTTTTCACGTGCTAACAAACTTCAGTGTTACTTCTACAAAAAGACTGCACACTTCATACCAGCAAAACATCTCCACACCTTACCAGGTTTTGTGGTGGCCCCAGGAGGTTTTATCATGTTTCAATTGTTAGGCAATAATTAGCTAAGTGATTATTACCTAATCCCCATCACTTGAGCTCAGGGAACACCATTGATAGCAAAAAGGTCCCACCAGTCTGTGAAGTCACTGCATAGCAAACAGCTGCCTTTGTGAAGGAACAGGAGGGGGGGCGCTCCATGTTGGAAGGCCCCGTTACAGCAGAGCGCAGTGCTACAGGATCTGGGCAGGGTTGGCAGAGCAGGGTGCTGATAACAGGTGTCACCAACAGTCCCAGACAAAGCATTGTGATGAGTCAGCTCCAGGATCCATCCAAGGAGTCCAGTTCAGTGCAACAGGAAACGCCCAGAGGCAGGGCTTAGAGACACAGCTACAGCATAGGTCAAGATCTAAGCTGGGGCTAAAGATAGGACTAAAACTAGATCACCTGCAACATACCCTAGAAAAAAAAGTAGGTGTCCAGGCCTGATCTTAAATAGAGCTCCTGGAACTACTAGGGAGAGGATGTGCATGAGGGTTTGTCCCAGATGAGGCTAGTCAGGGTAATTAAGATCAATTAAGGCACTCGGGACCCTATCGCCTTTTGGGTTAACTGGGGTTTGGGGGGGTACTATGTAACTTCAAAGTTTCAGCTAGGAAAAGAAAGCAGATTGGTAACAAAACGTTAAAAAAAAGTACCTCTAAGTGGATGTCAATAACAAGGAAGACAAATATCTCTACCTCTTCCATTGCTAGCATTAAATGCTAGCTGATGATGAATTTAGGACTGGTGATAGTAGTGGCTTAGCATAATGCCTTGCTTTTTCTGATTGAGGAAGACTAGTACTTTTGACTTCAAGATGCAAAAGGATATTAGAAGGAGGAGCATAGTGCTAAAGAAAAGGTGTAGATATTAGGAAGTTTATGCATAATCTTAATCTTAACTGTGTTATTAATTAATGTTATATCAGTTAACTGGACAAGTAGTAACTTCATATTACATTTTGATTAGCCTAACAATAAAATCTTAGTTTCATGCACATAATGTACTGCTTTTTTGCTCTTAACAGGATTCAAGTGTAACAATTAGTAATAGAACATTCTTTCTTAAAGAAGCTCTATTTAAATGACTTTTTATTAGGTATTAATTTACATAAACCTAGCTGAAACATGAGTTTCCTTTCCTGGCTAATTTTTTCCTATTAACTTTAGTATGTTTTTGTAACCAGCAATATATCTTGCTGTTACACCAGCAGATTTATTTCTGCATCTTTTTCCCAATGGCAATTAAGGAGGTTAGATATAATTTACATAACCTTGTCCTAAGATTACCAATAGGGATGATTAGAATACAAAGGTGCTAGGGTGCATGCAATTAGGGAGGGCACCCAGTAATTTCTGAAGATTTTAAATGACATTTCAAATATATACTCATTTAAAGGGAAGAATAAGTTATTTACAACAATGTTAAATCTTCATCTTACAGCAAAATATACTAGTAATTTTATTTCTAATGCAATAAAGCTGCTTTTGCCCCCCCTGACAGTACGGACAGGTAAGATAACTGCTTTAATGATGTATGAAATCTGAAAATACATACATCATTCAAAATGTATACATGCCTACATATAAACAACTTCTTTGTCACCAAAAAGTAAATCAGTTTTAGTTTATAACCTCCTATTTTTGTGCATCCTGAAACCATAGACTATTTTTTACACCAGATTTAAAAATAGACTTGACTTTGTTTTCTCTTCTCACCTTGAATATGCTATTTTAGTTAAGGGAACAGTACGTTTAAGAGAGACAGAGCCTAATATGATTGCCCTTGACATAAGCTGTCTCATCAATAAGGAGCTGAATTTACACATCTAGCTTTAATGATAATGCTCACATAAATGAAGAAGAATTCTAATAAGAAGTTACTGCCTTCTTTTTCACTATTTTCTTTTCTAAAGATCACCTCATCTGTGACACTTGCAAGCCTATTCTCTTTGGCTATATGGTAGTTTTACTGGGTTTGTTCTCAATTGTTACTGGTGAACATTACTATTTATTTATTTATTCTATCCAACCCCAAGGAGCTTTGGCTGTCTCTCTCACACTGTGCCTAGCATGGAAATTGCAAACTCTGGAATTAGGATTTGTCTTTCTCCTCCCCTGCATTTAGTAAAATGGATGTTGATCATCAGACCACACCATGGGAGTGCTACCTAGTTTTCATTGTAAACAATTAACTGATTAACAGAATTGTGGGAAAAGTTCTTTTCACAATAAAAACAACCTCCTTAGTAGATTTTTTGCTATTGTGTAAAAATAAAAATGAATATTTTATTTAAGTTTGGTAGCTTAAATTTGGGGTCCGCTGCAGTGAATTGCTTTATGGATATCTGTGACAGATCCTACTCTTGGGCAGCCCTAGCATCTGCCACCAATCCTCTGATTTATTTTTATTGTTTCAGTTTTATCTTCCCTGACCTTGGTTCTGTGAGGGTTTACACTGCACACCGAAGACACTTATTTTGAATTTACTCCAGTCTTTTTAGAGTAGAGTCCAGCTGCGAACGATCCAAAAGGCTTCTCTGTGGATACTGACATTGGCCATGTACCCAAAGAAGAACAGCTGTTCTTGTAACTCAAAAATACAGAAATATTGATTAGATTCCAACTGAAAACTAAGGTTTTTAAATTCAAATGGTAGGAAATAAATCCAGACTATTTACACTAATTCCTCTCACTTGACTTTTGCTTTCAGAAGCTAGAGTTTTCAATAAGATCCGCAAATGATTTTCATAAAGACATTAACGTATGTGTTGATCTCAGCTTTCTAGCATATTATTCATTGGGAATGTTTAATCTGGTAAATATAAACTTAGCTTTTTACACTGCAGTCGCATTTAGATGGATCTGCAAACCTTCCACGCATGAGTGTTAAACACGGATCTAAGACAAATGATGTAAAATCAGGCATCAGCTTCTTGAACTCTTAATACCAGTATCTCATGTAGTTCACCTGCATTGACCTCAATCACACTTTCTTCCAGAGTCTTATTACTTGCATACATTTTGGACATCACTGTAAAAGTCATTGGTACAAAGTTTAATTTATTCTGTCATCAGCCATGAGTTTGCTATTCTTATTATTTCTGCTTAACTGTGATTTGTCAAACTACTGTGAAATTCTTCTTAGCAACCCATTGAAAACTGGTGTTGTTTCACAGAAGTTTTTAACTTAATGTTTTAGGCACTTGTCTTTATAGACCAATGCAAGCTAAGACAGGTGGATGTAAGTCAGCGTCTGAGCTAATGAACGTTGTTCCAAGTCCCATACATGAAGGCCCGCTGAAAGTGTATTAATGTCAAAACCACACTAATGACGATATCGACGGCCTGTAAATCGGAGCTGTCTCGCATCAGGCCTGCTCAGTGCCCAGAGAAAGTTCTGTCTATTTTTTTCCAACTGGGACTTCACATGGCAGCAAAGGAACAGCCCAATGCACTGATAATTATGATAACTATGAATGACAGCTGCGTTCATAAGATGAACTTAATTACTCTGACAGTTCTTCAGAGCATCTAAATCTACAGATTGGTAATTCCTTTTGTTAGGGCATATTCTGAAAATCTGCTAGACTGATCAAAGTCTGAAAAGCTTTAGTCTACTCACCTTATAGCCTAAGGGCAAAGAAAAAGGTATTGGACAGTTCCAGGCCCTATCAAGTCACAGATCAAAGTCCTAGACAGCAATCCAGATGACATATTAATTATAATTTCCTAACTCTTTAAAGTGTCTAAACCAAGTAATTGCTTTCATGGTCTGACAGAAATTCTCCACTCACCTAAATCTCCACATCTCAGATTTTCCACTTCCTGAGTGCTTTAACTGCTAATGGATATGCAAAAGAATGCCACCCCTGCCACTGCTGCTGCCTGCCCTGTTATTTACAATGCTTGTCATCCATCCAGGGGAAGGCAGAGCATGGTGAAGGTTGGGAAAAAGGCACAGAGGAAACGAGACAGTCTGGTGCATAGGTTTTCCTGTAGCATCCCACTCACTGCACAGGCTTTCTAAGTATGTTTTTTTAGGATGTCTAGTCCTCCCAGTTGACAGTAGACAGTGGATGACACAAAGGAATCTTCATACTGAAATTAGGACTCCAATTTCAGTATGCTATTTCAGTATTCTAGATCCATCTCCATTATTTTTTGTAGGAAAAGACCGGTTTGTTTTTTTAGTCTTCTGTACTCCTTGACAGAAAATTATGTTCAGTGTGTCCAAAAATACCTGCAGAGATTGAAAAACTATAAATGGCCACACTGGAAATGTTTTTCAAGTTTGCTTTGTTATTGTGGTGGGTTGACTGCAGCCAACAGCCAAGCACACATACAGACAGTTACGTACCCCTCTCCAGAAAGATGGGAGAAAGAATAGGAAGACTGAAAGTGGGAAACCCTTTGTGTAAGGATAAAGACAGTTTAATAGGTGAAGGAAAGAGAAAGGGAGGGGGATGGAAAGCAATACAAAGGAAATCACTCATCACCTCCCACAAGCAGACAAACGCTCAGCAACAGCCACCTTGGCTCAGCAACAGCCACCTTGGAAGCCAAACCTCATTTTTTTCTTCTTCTACTGCATTTTTTTATTACTGACCATGGTGTTATAATAGTATGGAATATCTATATAGTAAGGTCACCTGTCCCAGCTGTATCCCCTCTGAGTCTCTTGCCCACCCCAAACCTACTCGCTGAGGGCACAGAGTGGGGAAAAAGAGAAAGCCTAGATGATGTGCAAGCACTGTTCAGCAACAGCTGAACCATTGGTATGTTATCGACACTGTTTTAGCCACAAATCCAAACTCCAGGACTCTAGTTAACTCCATCATAGCCAGACCCAGTACACTTACTAAGAATGTCCAACAAGTATATCTTTGGAATACTCACAGACTGGAATTCATTAGTTTTACTATAGGCATAGTATACATACCTGCGTTTTTCCAGCAATCAACCTCAAAAATAAGAATTTAACATACTGGGAATGTTGATTTTCTCCTCATTTGTATTAACCTTCTATAATCTACATAATGATGTCATCAGCACCTTATGGGTTGCACCCTATACAATTTAGGTGACTTGATAGAAGCTAGCCACCATTTATGGACTGCTTTTCAATTTTCACATTATTCAAAATTAATCATATAAAATATTCAACTGTGGTACAAAGAATAGTACAGTAGCTAATAGCTGACCTTATCAGACAGAAAGCTAAAAAATAAGTCTACTCTCAGCTTCTGAAATGGGGGCTCAGATCAGTGTGCAGCTTCATATTTCAGAAATTACTGTCATGTCAGCAGTTGGCAGAATTATGAAAACAGGAACTAGACTTTTCAAATAAAACTGAATGGAAACTGGAAGTAATGATTACTTACGGCTGGATGGTGTTTGGCTTGGGCTTTGTTTGCTGTCATTTGTATTATTACAGAAGCAAAGGGAAGAGTCAATAGTATATAATTACTAATGGAATATTTTGCTTTTAACTATCATATTTCCAAAATTTTGTAAAGAGTGCTGGGTTAAAATAGAGGGAACTGCTATTGAGACAATAAATAGCAAGACTTGTCATTTCTTGCTCTTTCAGTAAAATAAGCTGATGTTCTAGAAATTCCTCTTTCTGCTCTTCTCTATTCATACCCACTGTTAATATATCAGGTGGTGTTTTTTTTTTTTTTCATTCTTCAAATTATGTACACATTTTCCCACAGGAATCTAAAGATTACTATTACATGAAATTTTTTAGCCAAAAATACGGTCGTTCCACGTGAAATTTTTGTTTGATAAGTTAGCCTCTACCTATTCAGTCCATAGGAAATTATGTTGGCAGAAATTCTCTTAGGATAACCATTTTTTGTTTCTTATACTAAACTACATCTTGTGCTTGTTTTAATGGGCAATTATATCAAACCCATAAATCCTGACTTATTAGTGCTTACAGTTCCTGTGCAATAAAAGTGTCCTAACTAAATTTTACATTGTTATATAAAGAGTATTTCTCAGCTGGTGTATTTCAATTTCAAGCAAGTCTGGCTCTTGTACTCAATCTGCCATGGTCCTGAAAACACTCTCGGTGCCATAATGCTATGTCCTATAAATCCACAAGGCAAACTAGTTATAGTAGACAAGATACTGGGTTACTTATAGGATTTTTATTCTGCAACTTGTAAATTCTAAGATTTCAGATTACAGCCTAATAAAGAATAGAATTTCATTAAAGTCTAGATTGGTAACTAAATCACGTGGCAGAAACCAAGAAGAAACTCTGGCTGGTTCAAAGAAGCAGAAACTGTAATTAAACTTCGCCTATCTTATGGATCTCATAATAAGAACAACAAAAAAACCCCTCAAAACCAAACAAAACCAAAACAAAAAAAAAAAAAACCAAAACCACAAAAGCAGTGAAAACCTTAACAAAAGAAAGGTTATAATAGTGAACACAAAGAACAATCTGTTACAAGATTTAATTAGCTAGTATTAATAACTCACTAATCTCTTCCTGAAAACTGGATGTTTTATCACCAATTGGATTACCAAACATATATTCTAGCATGTCTTTAGTCACTTAAGGTTTGAAGGTTTGTCTTCCTGACTCACTATGGGCTTTGCTTTGCTACTGGAAATTTTCACCAAAGAATTTATGGAACTTTTGTCTGACTTTTGATACCCTGCAATGGTATGTCATAAATGCCTACACAGCAATCATTGCATCTAGCTGTAGATTCAATATAAAATTTATATTCAAGTTCAGTCTGAAGCATTAAAACCAGAGAAGTCATAGCTACAAATTACCTAGGAAGATCACGTTGTTTGTTCCCAATTCCTACTGCATGATATGGGCTGGAAAATTCCTTAAAACCTAGACCAAGCTAAAGGTACATACAGCCTTGATATATTCACAATGACAACTAGAAAAATGAAATAATTTTAAATACATATTTTATATAACAAACACAAGTAAATACTCCAGACTACCTCTTCAGTAAGTCCTTTTTCATGGACTCATTTCTTCAGGGCGGGAGGAATATTTTGTACTTAGTTTAATTCAAGTACATATCCTCCAATTTTTTTAATTTCAACTGGCATCCATCATCTCTACTTTAGATGCAATTCCTGGTCAGGTAAATTAATTTCTTACTTTATTTTCTGAGAGCAAAGCAAGTTGGGATATGTTTTTCTATGCAGAACCTCTGACTATTGGTTTTATTTAGAAAATACCTAAAACATTAGCAAGTAAAATTGTATGCCTCAACTCAAACCTGACACTTGCTAAGCATACAGAGGAAACATCAGACATATTTAGAGAAGGGCATTTTCATTTCATTATTTTTAAAGAGTTAAAAATACCAATTTATGTTGGTGTATTCATATGTTATATATGTTAATATTTTTTTAACAGTATGCTCATATGTTCCAATTCTTATTGGATGAAGTAGCAGGGATAGTCCTCATGGCTTGGTTTACCTTTAATGTCTGGGAAACAGAGAAAAGAGCATTATGACTTCCCATATCCCCCTTTATTGAATACCACTGAGTAAGGAGATGGGTGAAGAACCTCAGACAAGCAAACTTTGTGTGGAGGCATGGAGGCAGGAAGTCATGATGCCTGGGGTGTCCTGAATGTCAGCTATTGGAAGAAGACTAAAATTAAGATGGCTGAGAAGCTTTGCCAGGGTGACCAAGTTACTAAAGAAAATTTATCTAGAAACCTGAAGCCATTGTGTTTTCAATTCTAACCAGTGTTATTCAGTTAGGACTGCCTTAAGAAAGTACAAGTGCAATATTGAATATTCTACTAAAATCCATGTTCAACACCCTGTCAAATCAATTCTTCTGTTATTTGACAGCTAGAAGAAAACTCAGCTCACTCTCTGCATATTAGTATGAAGAGATGATGAAGTTGGCCAGCTCAGTTTGAAACAAAACCTCACTTAAGAATATGAACGTACAATGATTATCGAGTAGAGAATCACTTGCCTTCAAGATAATTTGCAACTGTTTTCAATATCTTCAAGAAACTGTCAGTTGGGGAGATCAATTATGTTGCTGCTTTGAAATTAAATTCCGTTTGGAGCCTGGTTCCTGACATGAAGGATTTCAAGATCCTTTTACAGGCACTTTTAGAATTAGTGAGAGAGAGCAAAAGACAAGGTAATAAATATATGAGATGCTGTCATGTGAAAAAGCAAAACAAGTAATGTTTACCTTATTCTTTGCTAAGGTTTACTCTGTGCTCTATGTGTGTCTTTTCACATAGAATAAACCCATTCAAGAAAAATATACCTCCATTTCCACAGACAAAACAAATGGCACAAAAGAAGGGCTGTGTGTTGTTCGTGGTTTGGTGGGAGTCTACTTTTAAGAGGGGGGTTTATTGTAATCTATCGTAACTCAGTCCTTTTAGTGCACGTTATTTTGTCAATACAGACATAAGCAATAGCTAAGAGGCAGTAGGTGCCCTTACAAAAATTGAAGTAGTTTAAATAAACAGCTTTTAACAAATATGTACGCAGTTTAACTAACCTAGGTTTATCTATAATAGCTCATTTCCCTTCCTTAGAATGGTCCGAAGGGAAAAAAAGTGTGTTTTAAATTCCTTGAGTCAGTCATCCAGTTATGTAATTAACGTTTCACTGCCCCAAGTAGCAGGATTCATGCTTCTAAGTCCTGGCATTGATGTGCAATATTAAATTACTATATTCATCATTATCTTGTCAACTATGTCATCAACTACAAAAACATGACCAAAGGAAATAAAGAAAAATTCTCATAATGTACTTATTTTACTAAGAATGTACTTTATTTCACAGAATCGGTATCCTCTTCCTCTGTTCATCTTAAGACTTTATATTAAAATACATCATCATTTTCAAATTAGAACTGCTATACTAGCTCTAGTCACAGTTTAACAGAAAACTTGCTCATTTGCTTTTAAATGAAATAGCCATATTTTCCCATTATTCAACAGAATGCACAGGCTTATTCCTAAAGCAAGCATTTATTGTGTTAGAAATAAAATTATCAAGGAAGAGTACATTAAGTCTTCTCCATAGATAAAATTAATGCAGTTTAAATCTAAAGCATGAGACAAAGCTGAAGTTAAGGTTTAGAAATAACTTCTTAGTCACTTCAATTTCCTGTATATTTTAAGACACATTCAAGCAGGAAATAAAAAAAAAAAAAAAAGAAAAAAAAAAGAAGAGAAAAAGAAGAGAAAAAGCCCTAAAGTAATAAATAAAATACTGGTCTCCTAAGATTATATTCTAAGCTAGCAGGTATAAAGAAATGTAGGGTATCTGTAGAAGTTATTTGCACTCTTACATGGTGCTATGGGCATGGTTTGTATTATAAAATACTCAAGGCCAATATCTGGGGTTTCAACTTCAGACCCCATGCAGACTTCAAGCATCACTGAATTTCACCAAAGTGATCACAGACTTGGGTTTGAGTCACAGACTGTGTTACAATCTAATTTTGCTGTAAGCATCTTTACTTTACCTTGTCACTATGGTAGCTTCATATTAAATTCAGTATTTACTTTATTGGGAAATAAGAAGGAGAAACACAGTCTTTGCCTTTGAACTGATAAAATATTATTTACCTGAGCTGCAAATGCCAATATAACTTCTGCCTCTCAAAATACTTTTTCTGTTTCTTAGTGTACTGGGGAACATTAGTATATTTTTCCCTGTTTTGCAAAGATTTTGAAAAAAAATGCAAAATTTCCAGTGCCATTCCTGAAGTATACTTTCATGTGGATGAAGGGAGCATGCTTTTATGAGTTACAGAGGGTTCCAGACACAGTTACCTTCAATATTAAGCTATGCTAATAATGAGGATGCAATATTTTGTAAATTTAGGGATGGTCTGCTAGCTAGGCATTAGTAAACTTGTATTTTACATTGATAAACAACAATTGCGGTTGACTTCAGTGATGATAAAATCATTCTATCTATTTCCAATGACCAGATCATTATTTAGGGTTGTTAGTTGTAGTAAAGTAGCACAGAACTTGCATACACACCCAGTAAATTTTGGAAATCAAAACACTGCCGTAATAACTAAGCCCATTAGTTTTAGTTGACCTGTGCAACTGGCATATTAAAACCAGTCTCTTGTACTGCAATAATTCAATTCAGACTACCAGACTAATCAAGGAAAAATTATTTACCTGTGTAACATACGGATACTGTCTCTGTTTTCCTTTGGTTTTATCAAAGTTTTCATTTCACAGATAAGAAAATTTAATCTGTTCACTGCACTCAATACAGAAAATTCAAAACATAATTCAAATATATTGATATGGTATACACAATGGAAAAGCTCTAACTGCTCTGTCCTCAAAAGCCTTGTAATGATCGAGAGCTTTGTGTGTCCCCCAACCTCCAATCTTGACTGGTCATAATTTATTCCAGCTGCTATAATTAGTATTTTCTTTCGGCCTGTGTTTTTTCTTTTGTGGACCCCCTTTCCTTCACATTAAAATAGAACCCCACAACAAGGTAGAGAAAGAAACCATTGCATTATGCCCACTGAGATCTTAAAGGAGAATACTGAAATGCTGACAAAACCCTGGATGCTTTAACATGCTGACTTATACATTCATCACACGTGCTGATGAAGACAGTTTTAGAAGACAAAGGAATCATTACAGCATTCACATGGCAGGTAATCCTTTTCAAATTTTGTAACATGCATTGTATTGTTTTTGTTCTAGCAAGTCAGTAGAATGTCTAACAAATTTATGACTTTTTTTTAATCATCTCAATTGTTCAGACCTTATGATTAATTTTGTGTTTGTATAGACTTTCATAGTCTCAAAACCACATGAATACAGAACATTATAACACTTGACTTATACTGGTGTTACTCCACGTTCTCTTTTTTGAGTAGTGTTATCATGTGCGCAAATATTTAAGGCCATTTGATAACCTATTCTGAGTTTTTATAACTGATTTAGAACCACATGTTCTTTTTGCCTCAAAATTATTTAACAGCAAAAAAGGCACAATGTTGTTGTCTTGGATTGCAGAGCTATTCTAAAAAGTACAAGCACATGAACCTGTGAACTCTTATGGAATTTCATTAATATTCCACAGAATGCTAACATCTTCCCATAGGTTATCTGTAGGAAATTATCTATCCCAGGTTTCAACAGAACTTGCACAGTTGAGGAAAAAAAGTTGGGTTAGACTGTGTATAAAATTTTAGATCTAGAAGAAGTCAATGGAAATGTTTATATAATCTTCAAATAGGTCCAGTATCTCACTCTTAGTGCTACATGTTTCATTCAAATAAGATGTAATAAACACTATTTATAATTGGTAATGAAGCACACACTTCAACAAAAGGCACCTTCAGCCCTGAGCTAAAAAGCATGAAAATAGTTTCCTATGGAGCTGGAATAAATAATTTCTTTCAGAAATCAGATATTTTGCTTCTCTTCCTGAAAGAAAATAACAAATATTCCTGGTAAAAGCAATTATTATCATTACTATCAATTTAATTATTATTGAATTCTAGGGCAAGCTGTCTTATAAAATGTAAATTTGATGGAGTTGACCTTCTAAAACTAAGGTCTTCTCCCAATCAAAAGTCAGCTTTACTGGCAGTGATACTGAGAAGAGTGAATAAAGGGTCTCATTTATCCCTTCTGAATAAAGAAAGATCTAATTTTAAAAACACTGTGAAAGGGTGTACATTATTTCTAAAGAAATGTTAGTTAATACTGCAACTCATCAAAACTGTCAACCTAAGTAAAATGCCCAACATTGAAGGAATTGAACTTCTCCTAGTTCTAAAGATAGTAAGAAAAAAATCAATAAGTTTGATGTCTTCATCAAAAGGTAAAATTCAAAGGATAGTTGTATCTGTGGGAGAAAACACTTTCCCCTTCTATGTTATTCAACATAAAAGTATTTTAATTCAGAATGAAAACAGATTGAAAAATCACATCCCAGGTGAAGCCCTGGACTATTTCTCTACAGAAATATTACACTTAAGCTGGAGAATTCAGTCTTCCACAAAATGGGAAGAGGATACTGATTGCTTTCCAAACCATGCTCAGGACTGTCACAAAACACGGACTCCTTCACTGCTCACCAGTCACATGATTTTTCTAAGGAAAGATTTTCCAGCCAGGCCTCTGCCAGCTTTCCAGCTAACACAAAAACTCACCCTTGCCTAAGAGCGGAATTTCTAGTCCTAGGCAGACTTTTCTTTAAGGTATAACCATTTTGGGGTCAGAAAAGAGGAAAATGATTCAACAAAAGGAGCAATTACCCTACATTCACTCAACTAGAGAACAACTACTGACAGACTAAAGGCAAAATAATGCAGTAAAATCATTCAGAGGTCTGAGTTACATTTCACTCTACCACAGACTGGCAGATAATCCATTGGAGGGGAGGGAAGTATGTGAATTGGCATTCCTTTTCTTTGATTTAGTAGCGTTAATGGCTCTGATGAACACTTCATTTAGGAGCAAATGGATACACAACAGTTGAGATTAAAAAAAATATATCAGTAGAACACACCAACGTATATGAAAACCATCACATCTGTTATTTTGTCTATTGTTGAGCCTCAATTTTACTCTCTCTGCAAACACACAGATGGCCTGGATATCATCAGAAGAAAAGTCATTGGAACAGAGAAGTACCTTGCCAAGGTGAGCAGCTCTGGTGTCGTCACAATATGAGGTGCAGTGCTCCAGCGTGGTGCACAGGGGCTTAACTGAATGAGGGAAACCTCAGGGGAAGAAAAGAGAGCTGCCAGGAGCCCACAGCTCACACAATAGAGGATGACAAGACCTGGGCAGGGCCAGAAGCAACCACAGCCAAGCCCTCACACCTATAAAAGAAACCCCCCAAGAAGTGCAAGTGGCCAGGAGTGCCACAAACAGGGAGGGCAAACAGGACATGGCACATCAGCAATGGTGTGGCACAGCAGTTTGCATGGCAGTTCATGCAGGCAGGGTGCTCAGGAATGGCACGGAAGCTCTGCCGCCTTGAGGAGGGAGCAAAGGTATCTACCTGGCAGAAGGCCATGGCCTCTCTGAACTCTCCACCCACAGCACAGAGCGGCTGATACAGCTTCCCAGACAGAGCTCCAATGGGAAAATGCTGCCACCCAGGTGCCAGGCTGTAGGTTATGCCCTACTGTTATGCCAGTACTGGATGGCAGCAGTAAGCACACCTGTGGGAGGTGCACCCAGGTAGAGGAACTCCTCTTCATAGCCACATAGCTCTGGGAGGAGGTGCACCCAGGTAGAGGAACTCCTCTTCATAGCCACATAGCTCTGGGAGGAGGTGGGTAGGTTGAGGAGTATCAGGGAGTCTGAGAGAGACAGACTACTGGAACTGCACCCTGCCTTACCTGGCACAGATCTAGGGGACAGACAGTACACATGATATGGAGGATTCCCTATCCTCTCTCCAACTGGCAGAATGTGGTAAATTAAGGGATAGGGGCAATGGCCACAATTTCCTGCCCGGTGCAGTAGGTGCATCTTCTCTGTCAACTTCCAAAAAAGGAGAGTTTATGACCTTAGGAAGAAAGGGCAGTCTATTGAGAAGGACTGCAAGGATGTCGGGACATAATGCAGGGAGAAAATTAGAACATAATCTGGCTTCTGGTGTAAGAGGTAATAAAAATGTTTCTATAAATACATTAGCAACAAAAGGAGGACTATGGAGAATCTCCACTGCCTTGGAAAGTGGTTGAGTCACCATCCCTGGAGGTATTTAGAAGATGTGTAGATGTGGTGCTTAGGGACACGGTTTAGTGGAAGTTGGCAGTGTTAGGTTTATGGTTGGATTCGATGATCTCAAAGGGCTTTTCCAAACTAAATGATTCTATGATTCTATCTGCAAGGGAACAGCTTTGCTATATAAAAATTTATATATTTTTTTTTAAACCACTTAATGTTTGCCATCAAAAACCAGCACTGGGTTACTATCATACTTTCAAACCATTTTAAGAAAAAAAAACACAAAACTGCAGTGAGGCAAGATTCACCACTGGATTTTTTTTGGATGTTGACGAGAGACATGATATCTTTAAAAATAATACCAAACAGCCAAGACCCGGGTAGAATAATCTTAAATACTTTTCTTTTGAATATAATACACATGTTTGTATACAACAGTGCAAGATTTAAGGTCATTTAATGTTGTGGATTTATTTTAAGTTGGCAATACAAAAGAAGAAAAAAAAAGTGATTTTTTAGGAGCACTATTTACAGAGTAAAGATAAGTAAAAAAGGCAAGAAAAGATGTCTCTGTAAGGAAAAAGATCTCAGAAGATCTTGATAGAGTTCTTGACTTCTCCACCTTGTCCTAATGAATTAAATATGTAAGGAAAATAAATTGGCTAGAATTTAAATAGACCAGACTCGTAATTGACTGCTCCAAAAATGTGCCCTTTCACTAATGGCTTTCTGTTTCTTTTATGTGAGTGTATTTAGTCTTACCTTTATCCAAAACGGAAAGCAGCAGACCCATTATAAAGAAGAAAATCTTAAAAACACAAATGCATAGAAATGAACAAATGTTAATGAAACCTCCTTCAGGGTTAACCTAAAGTACACATATAACACATGAAACCAGGCTCTACCTCTCTAATTAAATTTTTAAATTGACTAGTCTTAATATATTGGGCAATCCCCTAAGATTTTAAAGTCACCTTCTAAATCTAATTGTGAAGGATCATTTACTCTGGTGCTTTTTCTCTGTTTAGAGTATGATAAATTATTCACCTCATAGACACCACTAAAACTCAGTAAAGGTGATTAAAATCTGGGAAACTAAAGACTCTGCAATGGAGTTGCAATGGAACTGATTACTTTTTTGGGAATAAAAAACAAGTGAATTGCTGCAATTGTCATTAAAACATAGATTAGTATGCCATTTAGAGGTTAATTTAAAATGAGTTTTTTTCATAAAAAGTACAGAGCTTGGAACTGACTTGCTAATTAAGGTATTAAGAGCCCAATGTCACTGTAGTATGACATTTCTATATTTGACACACATTCTCTGAAATCAATATGTCTGATCATCGCCTGTGTGAGTTGAGCCAGAAAGTTGAGAGTCAAGACAAATGCTGCACATATCTTGAAATCTAGAGGATCAAAGAGAGTTTTAAATGATGTAGCTTTAAGAAGAGGCCAACATAAGAGAAAACCAACTGTGATCAGATGCCTGTCACAATTAATTAGATGGTCTTAAAACGCCACTGAAAAAACAGAGCTGGCTTAGCACTTTCTGAAAGTGTAGACAAAACTGAATTTTGTCAGTCTACAAGATAAGTCTTTATCCTTGCAATGATGTCAGAGTAGGTACAAAGAAAGAAAGGGCAAGGAGAGCTGGCTGCGATTAACAGGGTTTTAGTGGGACACAGCAGGTTTCAGTGAAATATGGGCATGCAAGCAGAGACTCCATTAACTTATGATATCTTCCAGTCAGTCTAAATTCAGGAGGGAGGATTTTATTTCTAAATCCCCTTCTCTTGCTTAGCTTTTTAATTTTTCTCTCCTAGGTTTTCTCTAAATGTTCCTTCTTCCACCCCTGTGCCCCCATGCTCTCTGAGATGTAAGAGCAGCTTTAGCTCCAGTTATGAGCCTTCTCTCCAATGACATCATGTGTCCTTTTGACCTTTTATCTTATTGAAGGTATGAGGGAGACCTTTCTTTCACAGCTAGCTGCACCCAGTCCTAAGGGCTAGGACAGGGACAGGGTCTACCTTATCAAATGCTGAAGGAACTGCTACAAGGAGGACAGGAAGTAACCACATCTTTGAATGAAAGAGGACCTTTTAAATACTAACTCTAACCACTCCTTAGGTACTGGCAAATCGTTTCTTTAAATACATGCCAAGGCATATCTTCTGAGAAAGCAAGTTTACACAGAGTAAAAAAAGAGACAACTTCTTTACCAGCAAAAAACTTACACTGGTCTTCTTTGGTTTCTTCACTTTTATGAGGTTGTCATCTGGGGAACCTGTATTTCTTCTAATAACCAGTCTTGGATTTTTGCTATGTCTAACATTTTTTTAATCTGCAGTCTTGCACCCATTCTTTAAATAAATGTAATGTTCTCTCCCAGGGTCTGAAATGCTTTTGTTTACCTCTACAATGAAGGGAAAAAAAGAACTTTTGGAGAAAACTGAAAGTTGGCTAATTATCCACGTATTAAAAGCTTTAAGAAGAATGAAAAAGAGAAAGCACAGAGATCTGAAATACCGGACTGACCTGTGGAGCCTTTGTCAGAAACTGTCTACAGAGAAATTGTGAGGTTATATCTACAGAGGAATTGAAAGTGGTCATAGATCTAGGGACTTTTGCTTATGAGGAAAGACTGAAAGAATTGGAGTCATTTCTAGAGATGGCACGATGACAGAGATGGTAATTCATAAATATCTGCTGCTTCAGGGAGGAAATTAACTGCTCTTGTCCCATCTCCAGTAACAGTATAAATCCTTCACACTTCTTGATCAACATATTTATTTGTAAAATTGTTTCTAATAATAAGTAAGCACTAGCATATGCTGCAGCAGAGATTTGGAATATATATTATCAGAAGCTTTTAAGAATAGTATAGACAGACAGCATACAGCTGATCCTGCTTTGAGGTAACTGAACTTTTAACACCATTTCCAGCTGTTTTTCCTCCTGCACTATGCCTTCATCCATTCTAAATTTTACAGCATTCAAAGAAGCAGAAATGTGTTATCTGCTAGTTTAATTTGAAGGATTACGCCAGAATCTATTTTTTACTTTAGACAATGGGTATTACAAATTGAGTAGGTTCTGGTCATAGCTGGAAATCAGATTTAATTTCACTTTACAATCATAACTAGCAAAACAGAAGCAGAACTAGATCCTCCATCAACTTGGTCCCAGCAACGCTCTAATAATCCTTTAAACCTGACAGTGCTACTTAATATACTAATCAATTTCTGAAGCAAGCAGACAAGAAGTAGAATGGAGGAAAACAGGGCATCAAGGCATCATCAAGGGCAATGTGATCAAGCATTAAAAAAAAGCTCTCATCTTCATGATGATTCTCCACGCGAGCACACACAGAATACTGGAATTTCTATCACTGCCCTGGAATATTAAGTGTTAACAAGTCATCAGTCTTAAACAAAAAATGCAGATGGATATTGTTGTTAAATGCTAATTATTTTTCCAACAAATTTAAATACTACTTTTTCTTGTTTGGGTTTTCATTAACTTGGCATAGAAGTACTTAACTAGGAAAAAAAATGAAGCAAATTACAGTAGGGAAAAGAAAACTGCTGCAAGCTGTTAGGGTTATTTATTACAACAGAGAAATTGTTCAAGAACAATCTCTCTCCTTAAAAGTACAATTTCTCTATTACTTCCAAGGACCTTGATATCAAGGATGATCTGTTTCGAAAGTGAAGTGACGGGTATGAAAGTTAATTCTTGACTGCAGAGAATAAAATTGGTAGAGGCCCTAACATAACCAGTTCATTCATTTGAAAACAATTGCTTTCAACTGGAGCTAAATATTGGAATAGGCCTCTTCTCCCTAAAGCTTTTTTTATCTCATCAGTCTAATAATAGAGGTGTTCTGGCAGATTCAAGGGATTCTTTTTCCTCATCAATCCACTGGAGATAGGAAGTGCACACATTTCATGGGCAATTATCTGCTTGTAGCTGCTTTTAACCCTGATGTGGTATTTCTTTCAATTTGCACTAACATGACAGCTGTGGTAGGTCAAACTGGATCATGTTCCATCATATAAGGAGCTGTTATCCCATATATCCTGCCACATTTGTTATAAAAGCTAAGTGCCTTCTATTTCAAGCAGTAGTTGAAGGAGTACTCAGTCTGCATCAAGGTTAAGAAAGCAAAAAAGTCTCTACTATTGCCTAGAAGAGACAAATAGAAGACAGAAAAACCTTAAGTTCAGCATCTCTAACATTTATATAAAGAATGTGGGGTTTTGGTATTTTGGTTCATTTTAATTTGTGATCTTTAAATCTGGTATTTGGAAAAGAACAATTTTTGTTACAGTAAGCAAAATAAACAGTTTTTCCTCTTTCCTTGTATTTCAGTACATGCAGCTGTCTTACTACTTTCAAAGAAGGAGATCCTAAATATTTGTGCGGAGACAAAATTTATTATTAAATTCATGCACAATATTTTCATTGACCTTAATACGACACAATTTAACTATGAAGGCTAATTTCTATTGTGTTAATGTAATGAAAAATAAAATACTGTAACTTAGCACATTATGGAGTTTCCCAGTGGTTGTTTTATTGCAGTATCTTTATCATCAAGCATCTTTTTTTTTTTTCCGAGTGCTAGCAAAAGAAAGTGTTTGAACAAAATTTGACATACATGGAAATATGAGTCTGGGAATCAGAAGATAACGATTGTTGACTGAAAACTGTAAATATAGGTTAGGGGTGGATCTTCTTGGAAGTACTACTGAGGAAAGGGATCTGGGAGTCCTGGTGGATGGCAGGATCTCCATGAGCCAGCAATGTGCCCTTGTTGCCAAGAGGGCCAATGGAATCCTGGGCTGCATAGGGAGAAGTATGGCCAGCAAGTTGAGGAAGGTCATTCTCCCCCTCTACTCAGCACTGGTGAGGCCACAACTGGAATACCGTGTCCAGTTCTGGGCTCCCCAGTTCAAGAGAGACAGGGAACTACTGGAGAGAGTCCAACGTAGGGCAACCAAGATGATTAAGGGATTAGAGCACCTCCCTTACAAGGATAGGCTCAAAGAGCTGGGGCTCTTTAGGTTGGAGAAGAGAAGACTGAGGGGAGACCTCATCTATGTTTACAAGTTCCTAAAGGGTGGGTTGAAGGATGAAGGAGCCGGACTCTTTTCAGTGGTTTCCAGCAATAGGACGAGGGGCAACGGACATAAGTTGGAACATAGGAAGTTCCACTCAAATATGAGGAAGAACTTCTTTATGGTAATGGTGACAGAGCCCTCGAACAGCCTGCCGAGAGAGGTCATGGAGTCCCCTTCTCTGGAGATTTTCAAGACCCACCTTGATGCAGTCCTGAGTAATGTGCTCTAGACAATCCTGCTTAGCAGGGGAGTTGGACTAGATGATCTCTAGAGGTCTCTTCCAAGTCTGTGAAATCCGCGAATCCGTGCTGTGCTTTAAATTATTATTTTCAAATTCAAATTTCCTCTTTTGACACATTTATCTTACATTTTTTCAACACAAAATGATATTTAGGAGTGCAAGTAGCTGGAAAATTGGACACAGCTGACTAAGCATGAGACCACAGTGTGCTTTCTAGGACATACATGGATTCATCTAATGATCATTGTAATCTACAGAAGGACACTGTCTTCCTCAAATACATTCTTTTATATTTCCATACTGCAGTATTTTAACTGTCATTGTCTCACATGTTAAAAACAATAGATATACATATAAATACCTTCAGATATGGACAAGTTAGTTGTCATGGTGATCTTATATCTTAACCTCACTAAATCATTCTCAGTTCAACACAATTAGTGCCAACACATAAAAAACATAAAATTGTTTCAATTTAATCTTAATTTTTTCCTTTTCTTAATTATGGAAAGTGCTCTTTAACTTTAGCAAGAGAAGCACTTTGCATTTGTCTCCCTTTTTGGCATGGATTTTTCACTTATTTTGATGGAGACAATTTTATAATCAGAAAAGTGTAATAATTGTGACAATCAAAAATTGTATGTTAATATATATACAACAGCCATTTTTGAACCCTTTCAATCTGTCCAGTTTGCTTCCCAACTGGACTTTCTTGCTGGCATATAAAGGATGCAGGAAACCCATCTATTTGTGTCATATTTTCAATTAGAAATGTGCAAGAAATAAGCAGAAAAATTCAGGAGAAAATTTGAAAGCTAACAGTTATATCTGATGCAAGATTTATAAACGTTATTTGTCTTAAGATAAATCATACAGAAATCAACGTACATCAAAGGATGGGTGACAGTTTAGGCATGAATGTATCAAATGGGGTACTGAAAGACTGAAAATATTCAAATACTACAACAACATGGTAACAATTCAATGGAAGAGAAAATAGATAATGTTATCAAATCCTTGTTCTGGTGAACTAGCCTAAGCAAGAAAAATCCCTGCACAGATATTTTAGCCAGATTTCCTAGGCTGGTTTTAGTAAATTTAAAAAATATATAGATTACCAGAAGAGATACAATCACTTCAAAGCTTGGCTCAATCATAGAAATTAGCTATACCTTTTCAAGATTGCTTTTTGTATTAGGTACTGTACTACATCTCCGTCAGCAGCAATTCACTCACCTTATCATCAACGCACTCCAGCAACCTCCTAGACAGCTGGTGCTCTGTAGTGTTGCCTCTCCAGCAGGACCAATGCCTATGAACATGATGCTTCTTCTAGTTGTCTGAAGAAGGTGCCATCTACCCCTTCCTGATCAGTCTGTAACAGACATCCATAACATTGCCTTGGCAGTCTTTCAACAACATCCTACATCAGACCCCCAAGCAAGCAGCAAAGGTCTTCGGAGGGCAGTTAGATTGACTGATGGCAGCCTCTGCTCTCTGCAGCAAATAGTCTTCCTCTGCTATCACTCACCACTTCCTGCTGATGCTCATGAATGGCTCGGGCAACGAACCTCTTCCGCACCTGCAGGAGTCTTCCTCCTGGTGCCAGAAACCACAAGCTTCCAGCATTTTGCCACCACAGGAATCTCCACTTCACAACCTGATATGCACAGACTCTGCCTGCTCCTCCAGTTGGGACTTTGGCCTCTTGAAACTACGGGGTCTCAGACAAAATTCAGTGAAGCCCTTACCATCTCTGATGCTGCACACTCTGATGACCTCTTCCCATATCTCATTCAGCTGATGACACATATCCTCAACCTGTACAACTACTTCAGGCTAGGAGATCATCTCCTGCTGCCTAAGCCTCAATGAGAAGTGCCAGAAACACCTGCAGCCCAAGAACTGCAGAGCTGCATCCTCCCTCTCTGTTGTTAGAGGCCTTTGATGTTACAGGGAAAGTGATTTCAATCCCTGCTGGGGATTGAAGTGCCCTGTGGCACTTTGCTGAGGATTTCTGTGCTGTTCTGTGCAGTTTCTGGCCCCTTCTGTGCACCTGCCTGTGTGAAATGTCACACAAACTGCTGCATCTCTTGGTTACCTCTCTTAGATGCACGTAATACACAAAGGCACCTATCTCTTGTTGAAAAGTAAACAGATTACCAGTTTCACCTGCAGTGAAATCTGGCCTCTGAACTATAACTTCAGGTAAAAACAAAACCCAAGCATGTAAAAGCTTTTGAGGCCTAGAAAAAGGATAGAAATGGAAGCAGAGAAGTTGATGGGTTCGCTAAATCCATAATGAATGCATATATTGCATATTACAATACATTGATTTGGCTTTTGTTTTCCAGGACAAATGTCATTCTAGCAGCTGTAGTAAGAAAATTCAACTAGGCACTTGGAAAGTGTAGAACAAGTTTCAAGTTACTCACTATTGGGCCATTTTTCCCTGAAGGTGCAATCTTATGATCTTAATTTGGCAAACATAGTTTCACTGTGATCATTGTTTGATTACTATTAATCAAGCTTAAAATACATGAATGGTTTTTGCTAGGACTCAGCAAACATAACAGTCTTTCTGCTACTTGTAATTTTGTGGAGGAAAGGACAGGGTAAAAAGCTAAAAATAATATAGTAGTTAAAATTTAAAAAAATAACACCACAGTCATATGTTCTTAAAGTTATACATCTCAGAGGAGTTGCTTGTTTTTTTAATCATTAGTTTTTGAAGAACTACATAGAAAAAAAAAAGGACATAACAAAGATACAAGGACAGGGAACTATTTTTCAAAATAAGTATTAGGAAAGCTCTTAAGGAAATAAACTGACATAGATTGTAAAATTCAAATACTGCCTCTGGTTCAACTTGACCTTGAGCTGCAGATTGCTGGAGGCTAGGGTAAAATACCAGAGAAGTATTTTTCACAATCTGCTAATAAGCATCACTGAAAACAGCTAGATGAACTTTATATATAGTACAACTGTGCTTATGTTAAGAAACGCAAGGATGCATTATGTGAGTGAACAAGCATAGGATCCTTTAAGTTGTATCTGAATATTATCTGTATAATTTTTGCTTAGGGACCCTTTTTAGTATAAATGTTTTCTTACAAAAAGCATTTTTTTGTAAGGACCTTGCATCAGATAACCTGTTTCAGCTTTATGTTTAGTCAAAAACTCACCATAGAAGGCCAAACTGAGAATTATGGTATGGCTCCCATGAGTAAAGCGAATGAAGGGAGAGATTTTGTTATTCTGAATCTTTTTCATTTGTTTTGGAAGAAAAAGATAATTTTGCCTTTTTAAACAGAAAAATATGTCCCCAGAAAAGGAAAACTTTAAAAATTGTCATTCACTAGTTGTAATGAAAATCTGTGGGCAGCCCTTTGCGTGGTGCCCAACTTCTACATGACTTTGATATGAACTAAGAAGAAAGAAAAGTGGGTTCACAATTTATGGTTGCCCAGAAGAGTCCCACCACAAGAGAAGAGGTTGCCCAGAAGAGAACACCACAAATGTCATGTGTGTTTAACAAGAAGATCCTTGTGAACTATCAGTTGAGATACTGGAAATGGTTCTTATGTCTACATTCATTTTTTTATGTGAAAGCAAAAAGTGGGGGGAAGCTGAGGAATCTCAGCTACTGAATCCAGCCATAAAAATATATAAAATGATTGACACTTTCAAATACAAATGTCAAATGCTTGAGGATGTAGAAGATTTAACTGGATAGTTGACTCCAGAGATCAGATATAAAAACAGTGTGGTAAAATGGACTTATCCAGGAAACACCTAGAGGCAAAAGAAAATGCCTGCAGAGGACATTAAAAAACAAACAAGCAAAGATGCTCAATAGCATAGGTAAATAGGAATACAAGCTAACAATAAATAACAAAAAGTTTTGCATTACTTAGAGCAAGAGAACGGACAGTAACTAAGAGGAGGTGACCCTGTAGATCCTTAGTATCTGAGATATTCACATATATATGCATATGTATACAGCAAGCCTGCTGGACTACGAATATCACTCTGTTGCAGTGGAACTGAATGCAATCTCTGCAGAATGATCAATGATATCTCTGCACACCATTTAAAAGTGTTAGATTCCAGACACCTCTGAAGGTCTATTTAGTACTAAACCTGCTCAAAACCAGATTTTCAGAGGTTTTTCATGGTTATAGCTCTCTGTAAAACACAATTCAAGTAAAAGGTGCTGGTTCAAATATGGATTGCAAGTAAGTTTTGCCCAGCACATAGAAAGGTCTTAAAAATATGATGTATTCCAACTCGTGGAAGATTCCATATTCCTTATCATTCTCTCAGTTTCCTAAGGAACAACTGTTGTTCATCACCACCAATCATTGCCATGAAATGAAAGTGAAGCTTCTGACTTACCTCTCAAAAAAAAGAATCTACCAAATGTTTCCTGATGAGCAGAAATTGATAAAAGCTGATTGACCAGTTGCAATCTCACAGGTTATAGACTAAATAAGAGAAAAAAAAATAGCAAATAGGTAAGAAATGTAGATGCACGTTTGCAGAAGCTGGATGTCTGTCCTGCGAAATCACAAGAACAAATGCGATTTCCCATTCACACAGCTAATAACATCTAATCTTTGAACAATGGGATTAATTATAATAGCAATTAGTACACAGTACCAGATATAAAAGCTATAAGCCATTTGTTAAAACTCCACAGAATCACAGAATGGTTGACGTTGGCAGAGACCTCTTGAGATCATTTGGTACAACCCCTTGCTCAAGCAGAGAACTTAGGTTTTTATCTCACCCTGTTATGATTTACCAGTAGAATAGGAATAGGAGACAGCATTAGGACAGTTAAAGTTTTCCTGTTGAGTTAATATGTCCATGATAGGAAAATATTTTCCTGAATCAAAGCAGAAGTCAAAACTTCAAAGAAAATTTTTGTCTTACAACTTTGGCTTGAGTCAATTGGCCTGTTTTCTTTTTGATAAATCAGAGTTTCTTTCAGTTTGAAACTGTTAAACTGCTTGTTTTTGTCAGTTCAACATCCTTAAAAATTAAAACAATGTTGACTCCAGAGACTGGTTAAAACAGATGCTATTTAGTAGTTTCTGTTTCAACAATTGCATTTTGGGGGTAGGAATCAAACATTTTCTGCAGAATTTCAGAATCTATAGATGCGCCATTGCTCATCATGGTACAGTCCTGTGTCCACTCCAGGGTACTGCCATTGAAAAGCAAATTGACACAAGTCTTACTAAGAGCTTTGCAGGGCTAATAGTGTTACTCACCACACAAGTTTATGTGCTCTAATCCTGATTTTCCAGAAACAAATGACATAATTCATCTGTTTATACGTTCAAGGAGAAGTCAGATTCTAGGTTACTTCAAGACAAATACTTTGGCTTTGCTTCAAGACCACTGAGGAAAGCAGTATGAATGAAAAGCATTTGGAATTATCTCCAAAATACACAAGTTTTCTCAGCATTTGCAAAGATGCTGCTTTTTGCTTTGGTCAGATCTTTGTCCTTCCTTTAATTTAGTGCTCACATTGACCTATCATCTTTATCTGTCCACAGAGTGCTTGAGATGTACAGCTACTGACAGCAGGAACTAACAACTTAAAATAAACTGTACCACATGCAGATATAGCCAGAGCGCTAACCAAGTACATTGCTTAATGAGTTCCTGGCAGTCCTCTATGGGTGTTTAATGAAGGAGAAGTCTAAATCTCACTCATTGCAATTTGACATAGGCAGATTAGAATCTGCTGAAAGTGGTCTGGTCCTGAAAATAAGATGTAGGTCCATGTGTCATTTAAAGCATGTCACCACTGGAAATTTACCTTAAGTTTTAGGTAAACTTAGCCCAGCTTCACACAATTTTGAAAAAGAAGCCTTAGTTTTATGCTTCCATGCTTTGAAACAGCATGTATTTGTTCACTGTAAGAGAATTCAGTTTTCTTTCTTTTTCTCTTTTTATTTCTTTAAAGGCAGGTTACTTTGTAGTGTGAGTAGATGGCAAATTTTGATAATCTTCTTGCTTCATTCAGCTTTTTTAGATACTCATTCTTCCCTTACTTTCCACATAGTGGAAGCTGGTGTTTAGTAGGCAACATTTTCATTCAACCCTCTCTTCAGCAGCCTGCTTCTATGATACCAAACTTTGGCTCTCGAGCCAAAGAGCTCTAAAATATGTCATTCCAACATGAGTTACTAAAGAATTATCTCAGATTCTGGTTATGCTTTCATGTATGACAGAGAGTATGGTCTTGGGAGAAGCATTTGAACTCTATGGCGGTAGATCAATATCTGGCTAGCACAGATGTCCCAGTGAAAGGTTATAAAATTTTCAAGAACTTTCTAGTAGAAATAGCTGGGTTTTTAGCTTTAGAAACTAAAGCTAAGGGAGGAAAGCGAGAAACATACAATTCAAATAGAACCCTGTGAGAAAGATATGAAAGAACAGGACCAAGCTGCAGAACAGAAAACAGTGCTAGAACTGATTGAGGTCAGGTAGTGTGACAATATGAAATTGTCTTATAAATCTATATGTTCTTTTAGACATTGCCAACTTGGCCAAAAAAAACCCCAACAACATTGGAGCTTAATGAATGAAGACTCTAGCACTGTTATTAAGAGTAAAATTGCATCAGAAATATGTCATATCTCATGTCTCATATAAATAAAAGTCTTGCTTTTGGAAACATTACATTTTGTTAATGCAATTCTAAGCCTTAGATAACAATCTACTTTCATGAAGTTTCTTTCCCACCTTTGCTACTTGTGAAATGAGACAAGCATAAGGGAAAAAAGAACTTTATCATGTAACAGTGACATTCTTAGGCAGAAAGAAGTTTCAAAAACAATCTCTTTACCATGCAAAACCTTTCTATTCCTTGAATATAAAGGAATAGAATATCAGTCAGTCAGTGTATTACAAAAAGTCCTCTTAGAAAAAAGGATGCAAATTTGCCTTGGAGACTGTTTTTTCTACACAAAGTTTTCTGATAAATCATTTAATTCTAGGAAAGATTTATACATATTGATGTTATATGAAATTTTGCTAACAAGTACTTTTTTTTCCTTTTCACACTTTCTCCTTTTCATAATGACTTGTGGCAGAGAAGTTCTGGGGTCAATTTCTTCCAAGTGAAATTCTTCCCTCACTGATTCCATACCTTGAACATGAAATGAAGGAATGCTGAGCTAACACAAGTTTAAAAACATCAGCCATAATTCACTGCTTATTGCTTTAGGCAAGAAGCTTATGTATTTATTTTTCAGCATTTTATATTTCTGTTGCAGTGCCAATGGATGGCCATTCACAGGGAGGGGAATCATAATGAAAACAAGGAATGTCTGAGACATGGTCTACCAGGTCAGACATTGGATAATCAAAGGAGAATTACAGAATGGTCACACTTAGAATACAATCAGGGTAGGCCAAAGACTCACACAGTATTTGGAGAACCCCTTTTCACACTGGTAGGTGTTGCCTGCACTTCCACAGAATTAACAGCAGTGTACTGGGCCTCCCACCTGTATTACTGAACCACAGAAATGCCAATTCTGGGTAAAACGGAAAGATCCATCCAACTATCTATGTAACAGTTTGAAGACTGCATGCTTAGAGAAAGCTATAGTAACAGGTCAAACATTGTAATGTTTTTTTTCTCAATATAGTCTCCCAGCTTCCAAAAATCGATTAATTCCCTGAGCTACATATTACATCTATGTTTAATATGCTTTCAGTAGGTAATCTCTTCCCACGTAGTTTTGGGGTTGACAAACTCAGCGCAGCACTGTATTCTATAACTTTTCAATTTTTTTTAACACAGCACCACAGATTTTCTTAACACAGCAGGCCATGTGTTGGGGCGGTGGAATGAGGGAGTGATTACCATGGCTGGGGCAAGGGTGGAGCTGATGGCCAGGACTCTGAGGTAGCTTCTGAGTGCAGGGGGAGGCCCCTACTGAGGTGTCTCAAGGCCAGGCAGGTGCAATATGCCCTGAGTCCAGGCATCCCAATACCAGGAGAGATAGGAGGGGGAAAAGCCACTCAGGGCTCTGACAGGAGCAAAAGGCAGATGAATTTCCTTGTTTTTTACCAAAGAAAAGCCTCACCTACAAGCATTTTGCAGGGAAAACCTGCAATGATAACATGGATGGCATTAGTCACTGACATTTAAATAGTTGTGTAGGTAGCTTCTATCCTACTGTACCAGAAGATGTCAATCCTGCCAGTGAAAAATTTGCAACTAAAATGTGTTCTGTGATGTGGTTTAATTTCACATTTTGTCTCTGTAGGTCTGAGCACTGGAGAGTAGGTCATAAAATAACAAAAAGAGTAAGATCATATCTTGTTCAGTCATTAAACCTCACATCACTTCAGATGCATGGCATCACTCATATGGCAAAGATGCATTGCTGTCACATCTACACTTGCCTTGAAGAAAGATCAAGGAAATAATATCAGTTGACTGTCTCGTTGGGTTCAGCTTAAAAGTTCATGAGTGATGAACAGACACTGTATAATTTTCAAGCAATTTCTGACTTAACACACACAACAGCAGTATCTAATTTGAATGAACAGCATCAATACTTGTCTCAAAGTCAATTCTTGCACCACATTTCACTGACTTGAACATATTTAATTCGTTAGACAAGTACTTGCAGTACTGTAAAGTTGCAGCCTCCCAGATGACAATTGCAACTCATTTCTGAACTGGCAGTCCCTTTCCTGATGGGACCTGGTCTGAAAGTTTCTCTGATGCTTCGTGCTCACCTCTGAGCTCTTCCTCAGATCCATATTCTAACATCAGTGCTGAACACCTCATATTGCTACAATCACACAGAACAATCCTGTGCGAGCTTTTCCTCACCTGAAACCTGAACCCACAGGAGAAAGTGCAAGTGTCAGCATCTTGCACATAAAAGCTGCTCTCCAGGGAGTCCTCCCACCTTCTCAGCATGCAAACTGAGGCACCGCTAGAACCCACAGGCTGCTGAGATTACAAACACGAGCAGCAAAAATAAATTCTCTTTTGCTGGGATATTAGATGTTATTGTACTAGGTGAAAAATCCCATGTAAAACTGGGAAGCCTTAGTGTTGGTCTTAGAAAAACTGGAACCTCAATATAATCTGGATATAAAACAAATCTCCAGGTGTTCCTGAAAGCATTCTGTCACTATTCTTCTAATGCAATTGCCTTAATATGCTTATATTATATTGTCAAAATTGTAATGAAAACAGTAATCACTTCATCTACACTTCTATGTATAATTAGACCAAATTCTCCAAATTCTCCAAATTAGACCAAATTAGTCCTTCTAATTCTCCTTAGTAAAATGCTAAGTATGCCCGGATACATGAGAATATTTATTTGTCTCCTACTGTTGAACCTTTTTTTCATATTTCTTATTCTCTTTCCTCTTTATTATCTTATTTTTATTTCCCTGTTTTTCCTTTATAGCACTAACAAACAGTTCAGTACTTTACAGCGAAACAGGTAAGTTTCATTCACTAAGGAAAAGACACTGATATATCTCTCAAATTTTACATTTTTGAAGAAAGAATAAGGAGTTTCTCTGATCTGTAGAGATAGTCAGGGCATAATTAATTTAAAATTACTTCTTCTGTGTACAACTGAACACAAAAATCATAGTTCTACAAAACCTTCACACAAGCTTTTGCTAAGACTACCATAGTATTAAACTTGATTGAATTATTATATCATATTATATTATTTTGTTTGAAAAGTCCCTAGCATAATTTGCAAGATAAAATCTAATATGTTTAATCTACATTGCAAAAGCAGTTTATCTTCAAATCACCTAGTGTCATTTCAAATCTCAGCAGATTTTTGCTATCTGTGATTCAATTTTTAGAGTTTGGTATTTTCAAAACACATTAGGCAAATTCTACATTTCTACTGGCTAGTGATCACAACCACTATGCAGAAGAGAGAGAGCCCATTAAAAATGCATGACAGAAAAAATGAGATTATTCTTGTTTTACTCAAAGGTTAAGGTAACATTTCCACATTGTCCAAAACAGGATTGGGGTCATGAACCTGCATTTTATGTAGCTCCAAACTTATTATAAGTAAGTATGTCTGAGTTTTGATGGGAGAACTATGTATGCATGGAAAGAAAAAAAAGACTTTTCCCGTTTACCTCCTCAGTGTTTTCACATCTGATGTCCACACAGAACATTTCTGCATCCCAATGAGTTTTGGGACATGGACTCGCTACTGCATGAAGCTCCGTCTGGGAGAGCTGATGTAGAGGTATGTCATGGAGAATTGATGCACCTGGAGAATCACTGAGGAGGGGATCGAGAGAAAAAGTAAGCTAACCTAGATGACAGCATGTAAACATCAGCTCTGAAAAAGTGCTCTCAAGTTATATGGATGGAGCAAGACATCTTTTTTGAAGGCCACTCTGTAGCATGAAGCTGTTGTTAAAACAGAAGATAATGAAACTTCCACTGGATTTTTCTTTGTTTCAAACTGAGCAAAGGTTCAAGACCTTTGATAAAGGTGAGAAAATCATGAGAAAAAGGCTAGAGAAGATTGAGGGAAAAGAACCAGAGAAAAGGAAAAGGAAATAAGTGAAGGCAAAGACTGAAGAGGTGAAAGTAACAATGAGGAAGGTCAAGAGACCAGAAGATGTTAAGATTCCAGGAAAAGGGAAAGTTAGGGGACACCAGGTGTAAAACATTGTCAATACTGAGGAAATTAAAAAAATAGCATAGGAAAGAAGGAGGGAAGGTCGAGGGAACGTGAAGAGAAACTGTTGCTGCTATCATTCTTTGTTCCCTTTCGGAAAGATCTGCCTGTCCCATTTCAAAACTGGCTGCTGATGTGACTCTTATCTTCAGAAGTCCATTTGATAATTTCTTCAGTTATCAATGTCATCTGTGGTATCATGTTGCATATATGGCTGTGCTTTCTTTTTCCCCGCTCCTCTTTAAACTGTGGACTTTGATTAGATCTACAGATGTATTATATATCCTTCTTCATGTTCTCACTATCCCTAACTGCTCACAGCTACTGAATTTTCTCTTCAAACACCACCTCATGCCTTGGAATTACAAACTGGATATATATGCTAGGAGAGACAAATGGCAGTCTTAAAAAATAGGAAGCATTTTAGAAAGCCTGAATTCAGTCTTTGCTCGTATACTCTTACACATCTCGGATGGGTAATGTATTTCCTGTCATTTATTACTAGGCTCTGTTGAAATGATAAGCAGCATTTGGAATATATGATTTTGTAATTCAGTCTAAGGTACTAAATCCAGACACAGTGGTGCAAGAATTGAACACCATAGCAACAGCTTTATGTACCTGCAATTTTTCATCATCTGCTCTCCTGGCACTTTCACGAAATCAACAACATCATTTTGGTGGTCACTTTGCCTGCTTCATCGCTGCATACTGGAAAATAAATCCCAGTGCCTGCTCTTTATTACTGGGTATTTTTAGCTGTGTTGATTTAGCCCTAATTACTTATAAGCAGTGTCAGATAAATTAAATATTTCCAGGTGTGTATTTCATTAAGGCTTTTTAATCGATTTTATTAAGGCAGTAACTCACCAAATCAACATGCTTAATTGGCCAAATAAGTTATACAGAAAGTAAGAATAGTGTCACAGTCAAATTGAAGACTTGGGTAAAATAAAATCTATACTCATGATGGACTGCACACGGTGAAAGACCTTGGACAAGTCACCTATATCTAAAACTTCACATTTAGATACAGATTTTAACTCTGTCCTATTTTGTTATGAAGTCTTTCAGATGAACAGGATCAAATCATTCCTAGAATTTGAGTTGCTGTTTTTTCTTTCCTTCTCTGCCTTCTCCCTTGAGAGTATTTTCTCTTGCTCAGGGACCTATCTGTCTCAAGAATAGAAGAATCATGTAACAAACAAAGTGGAGGAGGATAATCTCCAGGTTGCTGTACAGATCCGTTTCCTAGTGCTGCTGCCTCTACTTAAAACCTGAAATAGTGGTAGATATGCAGTAAATACTTCCAACACTGAATATTTGATTGCATGCTAAGAAAAACTATGTTTGTTGTGACACTACTGCTGAGCAGTAGGTCGCTTTATTTTGGGGTTTTGTTCCAGCTCCATCAGAGTTAACAGTTTTATACAAGTCCTATTTTGCAGAGTCCTAAGGAAAAAAGAACAGTAGTAGTAATTGAGAAAAAAAATTGTAGTAATCTAATTTCTGTAAAGATAACCAAATAAAGATGAAGTCTAGCTTTCCAAGAGAAAAGAGCTAAATATTCCTTCTGAATTCAACAGTTTTACAGTATAAATGGAATGCTTATCTATATTAACAAGCCATACTTGAAATAAGCAAGGAAGGAAGACAGGCTTTCTTGCCTCTGGCAATGCACAGCACCATCTCTGGACACTGCTAAGCTAACCGTGCCAACTGTGATTTCTCTTATTCACTTATAAAGCCACTTCTAAAAAGCCAAATGTTTGCCTCTGGAAACCAATAGGCTGACCCCAATATCAAAGTTTTATCAAAGTATTATGAAAATAGTGCCAAGTGTTTTCCAATGCTTTGAAATTTTTTTTTTTTTTTTTTGTTATCTAAACCCTTTTTCACCATGGAGCTTTTAGTGTCATCTACCTGTAGCCCGGGTCCTTTATTCATAAAAATATAGCAGTAATATTACCATTTTTTGTCTATTACTCATTGAAGCAGAGAAGGTTTGGAAGTAAACAAGCTTGAGTTTATTCCCCCATTTGTTTTATTTATTTTAGCAGTCTATTTTAAATGGATTCTCTCTTGGGCTTCTTGCTTCTGCAAGCAGTAAATCACGCAGTGGAGCAAAAGAACACTAGAAAGATTACAGCACCAGTTGGGCTTAAACATACCAGGGCAAAAAAGTCAACTCCACTGTAATGAACCCAGTGTTTATCATGCTAGGGTCTTGTGCTTATACACACATGTTGTTTTAATGTATATGATGTTATTATTCCTAGTGTGATTATGTCATCAGACCAATGCAATTCTATTCCTCCTGAGAAGCTATACTCATTATTTTGCACTTAATCCAGAACTCAAATATGTATGGGTTTATAAAACCACAGAATAATTGCCTTCATGTTCATACGATGTTACTCAAGTTTCCCCTCGCCACCATAAAAAAACTGAAAAAAAAATAAAATTAGCATCAGTTTTCACCTACCTACATGATGAGAACAATAAGGTGTAGAACCCGGAAAATTCCAAATTAGCCTTCAGTATAAAATGCAAAAAGTAAGTAGGTGATAACGCATAGAACATTTCCTGTACTTGTTCATAGCAAATAAAAACCACTTCAGAAGTAACCTGCAAGACATGAAATATACAGGCATGTGAACATTCATGCAGGAAAGAAAAGTTCCACTCTGCATGTTTATATGTGTAATGACTGACCAGCTTTTGAGTGAACACTGTTTTCTATTTCTATGTTTTCTTATTTCAGTAAAGAGGAGCCGCTATGTCTAGTTGCTGTCCAACCTATGCAGTTTGTATAGTACCTAACATTTCTTGTAATTTTGCTAAATGTAGAGGAAGGAATTAAAAACTCTGAGAAAATGGAATTAAAAATTCTAAGGAACTGGAGTTCCCTAAGGACTTCTAATGAATATGCTGGACTGGAGGGGCACAAATAAGATTGAAAATCCTTTGGCATCCCTAGTCACGGGTTATCAATAACACAATACCTGCAGTCTAATTAAGGGAATAGAGACAGAAGCCCATGTTATACGTTTCTCTCTTTAACAGAAATTGGCAATATTGTCACCAGGCCAGAGTTCACTTCTGAAATAATAGAATGTAAATTGTAGATAACGCTACAAATTAGGTTAAGCACATAACGATCACAGATGTGGAGGAAATAGTTTGAAAATGCAAAAGCAAATAGATTGAAATACTACCTCTGTTTGCAATTTAAAATGTGCTACTATAATATTACAACCATATGTCTATCATGTGTAACTGAGGCATAAATATAGTTCCATTTTCAGGAAAAGCAATACTAAAGTAATGGCTATACTGGGACATGTTAAAAACATCTCCACATCTACTTCTCTGATTGTATTTTAGGTTAAAAATATTTACAGTCATTTGAAAACCATAATTAAGTTGTAATTAGATATTGATCATTATACATAATGCTTTCACACACAGGTGCCAAATTTTTGGTTTTTTGGTTAAAGTTTCATATTAGTAAACCTTTAGAGTAAAATTTATCTTTATTGTCTTTATTATTATTTTCCTTTAATGAGGTGAAATCTCAATGCAGAAGATTAGAAAGGAGGCAAGAGGGAAAAGGAGTCACTAATGTCAGTCTAAAAGACCAAACTATCAGTGACTTCACAATTTCAGCTTCCAAAATATTTTGAAGAAGCCTGTTGATGGTGCCTGTTGGAAATCTTGTCAGAGATACAGTACCTGACTGTATGCCTCTTTAGTCAGCTTATTTTACTACTTTTTATTTTCTTTTGACTTTATGACATTCCTTTTTCATAAACTTTGTCATGAACTAAAAAAATTCAATGGGAGGAAGCAGGTAAGGAGGAGACAAAAAAAAAAGAAAAAAAAAAACAGGATGAAAAATGCAGGCATGAAGGTGTAGTGAAAAGACTGAGGATAGAGGAAGGTAATGACAGAAGTCAGTCAGTTCAGGACAGGAAAAATTCTGTAAAAAAAACTGATCAGGTACATAAGGCAGCAAGACAAAGTTTCTGATGATCTAGCTGTTGGCCATCACTCATGTTGTTTGCTTTAAGTAAATTGAAAGATCAATTATTATAATATATTCATTTCAGCATCTCAGTATGACTCTTGCTATTTAATTTAAAAAGGAGACTTTGAATGAATGACAGTCTCATTAACATGTTACAGTCAACTGGAAAGACACAAGATTTTTCTATTTGAGAAACAGTATTCTTATAATTAAATATAGATTGTATAAAAGAAATGTTAAATAACATAAGAAGAAATGTGAGGGCTAGCGTCTATTTTCATTCAGATGAAAAACCTCCTGTGATTTATGTAGCAGTAATGTAGAAAACAACCTGATAGGTACATTGCAGTAAGAATCCATGTGATTTCTACCTACCATTGTTGGACAGTTAACGTGTCACTATTATTTCACTAAATAAGCACAGAAAAATAGAGACTTTCTAGTCCATGTCAACTTACTCCAGATATCCCTACTTTCAGTTTCTTCTGTAATGATGACAATTCCAGTTTGGGGATCTTCCCATAAAGGCTGTTTAGAGGTAAATATGATGGCTTTTATATTTTTTTAGCTGATCATACACTGTTGCAGAACAAGTATTTGGTTTACACACGGCACCCTATCAGCCATTCTGAATCTCCCCTAGGCCTACATCAGTAAAAACCAGTGTGTTAGAAAGCCAAATCTGGGTCATGGTCTAATAAAACTATCCTGCATATCTGATCCATCAATAATGCCTCATTCTGGGCTTTTTCACTCAGCCCTGGAGTATTTGAATACTGCTTCAGAGCAATTGATTTATGTGCTTATACTTGACACTATGTTACTTAAAAAACGTTCACAAATTGATTCAGTATCTCTTTTAAGCAGTTAAACTGAAGTTCTCTGAAGGCTTACAAAGCATAAACTTTGCAATTTATTAGCAGAAATAACAAAAATGAACAGTCACTGTCACACAAGAAAGATTTCTGAGGTGTCTCAGTGTCTTCTGCTTCAGTTCTCTCCTGAGAATCAGGCATTGTTAAAATCAGACGTTGGCATTTCTCATTTTATACTCTACTTCAGCATGATACAGTTTATATTAGACTTTAAGTCCACCAACTTTACAGTAGCCTTTAGACACAGATTGCTGCTCTGTGTCTTCCTGACTTCAAAATTGTCCTGAGCTTTAACTAGGGTCTCTACATCCCTTAGGATTTCAACCTCTTTTAAAAAGCTGCAGCTTCTCTCACCAACCACTGCTTCAGGATTTGCCTGACTATTTAACAGCTATTCACTTAAAAAACTCCTAGCTACAAAACATGCAATCAGAAGCACAATCTGCACTAAGGAGATACAACTACTCTTTCTTCCACAATGGCAATGAGGCTCCCAGCTTTGGAACCAGAGCGTTACAGCTGGATATTTAAAAAAACAAACAAAACAAAAAAAACACAAAAAAAACCCCAAGCAAACAAAAAACCACAAAAAAAAAAAAAGCAGAGCTGAAGAAGGACAAAGACAGAATACTGAACAAAACTTTTCTTTCTTCCCAGTCAGGGGACAAGCAAGTTGCTGAGTTATGTGAGGACAGAGAAAGCACAGTTCTTAAGAATTTTTTTTAAGGAAAAAGAGGAAAACATGAAACTTACAAAGGGGAGTATTAATGACAATTCCCTAATACATGAAAGAATTTGACACAAGCTATTTGAAAACAGTGGTAGTGAAAAGGCTGATCTTATGCCATTGGAACTTGGGCACTAAATAAAGTAGACTGCTGGCAGGTTTCTTCATGTCAATTGGTATTTTCTAAGGAACATGTGTACCAGGAAAAAACTAGCAAAATACCTAGCATGGAAGAACTGGACAGCTAAAAGCACCATCACTGGAGCAGACGCTATGTGGAAATACAGAAGAAAACTGTTTAGATTCTGAAACAGAAGTAAATCTGTACCTGTCAGTAACAGTGTCAGAAAAAAGGAAGACTTACAGATGATAGCTTAATTTCCAACAGCACCCCTGAAAAGCTCCAGAACTTGTAATAGCTGTATCAAGCTTTCAGCAATTATGGCCTGGAAATCAAACCGGGAAGCTATATAGTAGAAATGAGAGCAAATATTTGAGATTATGCAAGAAATGAAATGCAGGAGGGCATATCTCTCAGGGATTAATAAAAACAACCCTCAGGAGGGCATATCTCTCAGGGATTAATAAAAACAACCCTAACAAACAAATGATCAAAAAAAAATAAGATAGAAGATTTTGACAGAGTCAAAAAATTACAGAATGGTATGGGTTCGAAGGGACCCACGGAGATCATCTAGTTCACCATCCCCATGCCAAAGCAGGTTCACCTAGAGCAGGCTGGACAGGGTCGCATCCAGGCGACTTTAGAATATCTCCAGAGAAGGAGATGGCACAACCTCTCTGGGCAGCCTGTTCCAGTGCTGTGTCACCCCCAAAGTAAAGAAGTTTTTCTTCATGTTGAAATAGAATTTCCTGTGTTCCAGTTTGTGACCATTGCCCCTTGTCCTGTTGTTGGGCACCACTGAAAAGAGTCCGTCATCCTACAGACCCCTGCTCTTTAGATATTTATAAGCATTAAAATCTCTTCTCAGTCTTCTCTTCTCGATGTTAAACAGACCCAGGTTTCTAAGTTTTCCTCATAAGAGAGGAGCTCCATTTCCTTGATCATCTTTGTAGCCCTCTGCTAGACTCTCTCCACTTGTTCCCTGTCCTTCTTGAACTGGGGAACCCAGAACTGGACAGTAAAGCCGAGCTTTTACTGATGTAAAACTGAAGAACCAATCCAGAGTCTTAAAAAAGCGAGGTTTGAAGGAAAATGCTCGCAGGATGCTGGAAGATGCAGTGATGAAAATTTGCCACTCGTTATGCCTGTGTTTATAGAGTGGATGGCATCCCGCCATGGCTGCTGTAATAAAGAATCTCAGACTCTACAAGGCTGAAGGCAGAAAAGTATGCCAACTAAGCCAGAATCTAATGAAACAGAACTTGTAGCAGCACAAATTCTAATAAACACTACTTTTTCTTTTATTGTTCTTTTTCAGATAATTCCCAGCTTTGCCCATAAAAAGAAGAAGAGAAGCAAAAAAGGGAATATCAGTTCTGCATATATGAACATGTACAGCTATGATGAAAAGAGCACCAGGAATCTCAATAGCTTTCCATGGAAGCTTAACACCTACCAACTCTTATCACCTTACTAAGGATTTGTCCTTATGCCCTTAAAATAACCAATCTGTCTATGAATGCATAGTGATGATATCCCTCAGTAAAATGTGCCCACTCAATTTTGAAGTGGGTAGCCAAAGTTACAAATCTAAATGGCCAGTTAGATAGCCAATTAGATACTTATTAGTATCTAATAATAGATACTTATTAGTATCTAATAAGTACCTTATCTAACAGTTGGGGTTTCATACCTATTGAGTTACTTAAGTAGGTAGATACCAAATAATCACTTCTTGATTTAGTCTTAGTCACCAGAATATTTATAAAGATATACAGCTGAAAGTAGCCCTCCCATATGCTGTTTATAACAGCAGCAACAAAAGGAAAAATATCTAGCAAAATATGACGATAACAATATAAAATTCAAAGTCATTTTCAGAAGAAAAAGCCTTGAAAACAATCTGATCCAAGGTAAATAGATTTAAGGTGGATTTTTTTTTCTTTTATCATGTTGCCTCCTTCAACATTTGTCCTCTTCAGTCTGTATTCTTGCAACTTTCTCATAAAGTCTACAATGGATTTCTTACAGCAGCTAACACTGGATTTTGCTTTTAATGTTTTCTATCTGATAATTTAATAGTATCATATTTTCAATCATGCTAAACTATGGCAAATCACAAAAGAACACTGATTAATAAATCCATGAGGGTTACTAGAGCAGGTCTTATCACTCAGGAAATGGAAAAGAGACCACCATGCAAAAACTGTAACCACAGGCACTATCTTGTTTCTGAAAAGAAACGTGGATTTGCAAAAAAAAATCAAAAACCTGGGAATTGTGAGTCACAAAATTCACAGTAAATTTAGAGATATAAAATTTTTTGCTTCATACTACCGAAGATAAAATGTCATATCAGATGTATCTAATTACACATAGACCCTGCTTCTTTAGGCATCCCCACTATATATTGAACAAACCTTGAATGGGCACACTTTTTTCATTATGCAAAAGCTGCAGCAGTGAAATTTCTATGCAAATAGTTCTGTTCTCTGTGACTTAAGGGGGAGTAAGGACAATTTCCTTTACATCATATTAAATTTTGCAGAATTCCAGAAAAAGGCTTAGTGCTCACTTCTACTACTTAATGCTGCTTTATACTTGACCTAGAGGCAGATGGTATTATTTATCAAATCATGTGGAAAATGCAAGTATTAAATGACTGGATATCCCTTCACAGTCCACAGTACAAACTAACAGAGGAGAGGGGTCTGCCATATCTTAAAGCTGTAGTGGTGGATCAGCAGAAGAGTCTACCTTCTTATTACACTCACACATTTCTTTCAATCAAGCCTGAGTACACAGAAGTCACAGAGGGACAGGTGATTCATCTTGACCTTTGATAGCAGCATAAATACTGCAGTAAAGGAATACAAGAGAAGTTATTTCCCCTTGTATTTATCTAAATAAATATCCCCCCCCCCCCTTATTTATCTAAATAAATTATTTTTTTCTGCAATTGCTGAGAATGACAGGTACAGGGAATGTAGAACAGTCCGGTACTAAATTTTAATTACTCCTGTGGAGTATTCAAACAGCTACAGCTAATAATGTGTGAGGAACTTCTTTGTCAGAAAGCTTTCCACTGTATCTCCTGTGCGGATAACTCCCATTGGCACTGACAGGAGACTCATATGTGTACAGCAGCCAGAGCAGAACAAAATATCAATATTCATCATTGAGGGATTTTTTTCTTTTTTTTAACATCCTTTCCTTTTTTTTTTTTTTTCTTTTTTTTTTCCCATAAGTCAAAGACAAAAAAATATGCACTGGCCTAGAAATTTGTATGCTACTGGGAATGGAAAACATTCCCAGAAGAAGAAAAGAACATCTTTAGGAAAGGGTTAGTTGCTTAACTATATCTTCAAACAAAACACTCTAAAAATCAGATTACTGCTTTCCCTTCTGGCTCTTTCCAAATACAAATAAGAAAGCAACCTAGTCTTTGGACAGCTTGCATATCCTTCTATTCATCTAGCTAAAAAGTCTTCTAGAAATGTTTGTTCTCATTAAAGCAAGGTTTTTCACATTGTACGAATGAATCTCTATGCATTGTAGTCAGCATTCACACAATCACTATAAAAATGTATGTAATATATTATGAGACTGTCCATTCTAAGTATGTTTAAAAGGCATGGTAATTGCTTCAACAATGAAGTAATTTTAGTACATAAATGCTTGACATATACATTTGTACCATTTTGTACCAGGAAACATATTACACTCTACCATTAATGTCCCGTAAAGTCATTACTGTCGTAGCAATATCAACATTTCTACACATTCAATGGAATAAGCAGAATCAGATTATTAAAATGAAGTGTCAGAGGAATTATATTAACAAATTAATGCTTGTTGTTTGCTTCTGCCTAAAATATTCAAAACTGTGATTCAGTGAAATTTCAGCAGCAAGAAAACGATTAAAAAAAAATCATACAAGAAAAACTTCTTGTAAATGACAAACTTTGTTTCCTTTACACTGATCCTTTTATTAAGCTTATAGTTATGTAAATGACTTACGGCAAGACTTGAAACAGACTATTTCAGTTAAAATCACACTTAGCATTAGCTCTGTAGATGCCTTGACATATCATGCTTTTTCTTTAGAAATGGTGGTGATTGCAATAATGTTTCAGTTTTAGTTTCATTAAGTGAGTAACATTCTTTTTAACAGTCTCTCCTGAGGAAGACGAGTTATCTCTTTTGCATCCAAACTCACCAACAACACTGTAGTTGATCTGAATATATACACAGGCAGGAGGAAAATACAGTCCAATATATTCTTTCTCTATATTGAATTGCCTGAAGATTACAATGCTACCATGCTGTAGTCAATACTCAAAGTACTTTCCTGGAGCTGTAAAACAGAAGCAGATGTTGGCAGTTTCCCATTTAATGAACTAGAGGTGATAGAAAAATGTCACCCAACAAAACGGTTAAGTTTAAGATGTCAATTTTGCAAAAATTTATTGCTTCATTTGAACAACACTAAACAGTAAGAGGAGATTCGGTGCATCTTTTCACCATTTTCCTTAGGTTCTTTAGGTCCAACAGGAAGTAAATTATACAGAGATACTAAAAATGGAAAAAATTATTTTGTGCTTTGCTATTATTATTTTTGTTAAAAGTCAGTTTTGTTGTACTGACTTATAAGCTACATTTCTTCAGATCCTTTTTAGGTCAGTTCATAATTGGACTCTAATGATGTAGTTATTATTACATTTCATAAGCCTCTTTTTACCACCTACACTTCCTGTAAATGAAGAAGACAAGCAGAAGCTTAATTGTAGCTGCTTGCTGAATATTTACCTCTCAGCTCAATAAATCATGATGGTTCACCTCTTCCAAAGTCAATAACTATTTAATATTCTACTAAGCTGATGGGTGTAAAAGAATAGTAAGCCATGTTTCTGCTACAGCAATGTAATTAACAAAAACAGGGAACAATTCCCTTTTCATTTAAAATGGCAATAAAACATCCGTTATTCAAGGAGTGATGATTATAAAACTATGTGGAAAGAAGTGAACCCTGTAAACTTCAACTTAATTCAATTTTCTGAGTGGAAAGTTAAAAAACTGTAAAATTATAACTTTACTACTTTAGCGCCATATTATTTCTGAAGAAATTCTTACGTTGAGTCCTCAGCTAATGATAGCTGACCTAAATGCATGAAGTCAGTGAGGAAATAATGTAGATTTTTAATTCTTATATTAATAGTGAATATGATGTCCTCTAAGACATCCAAATTCTAGATAGGCTAAGCTCATTATATATTAGAACTTTGGAATCCCTTAATTTATAATAGTTGGGTTATTCCAATGGTACAGTAAGACAGATTTACTCTATCCTTCTTCCATTTAAAGAGACTTGAGAAAGCTGATGGAAGGAATCAGCTCTTCAAAGAAGAACAGGATTTCAAAGAAAGCATCATACCATTTATTAAGAAAATGAATAAAAACTTACCATTTTTACAAATTCTGAATTTGGCTTCCTCCATCCTTCTATCTCCAGGTTCAGCACTGTAGAAGAGGGGAAAAAAGACAATAATGATCACCGTTTCATTATAATTTTATCTGCAGTCTTCATCCCCTTTCTCCATAAGAAAGACAGCAAAGGGCCACAGCAGTCAGAGCTAAACCTAAGCCATTTGCTCCTGTAGGCTTTAGACAACTGAATTAAATACAGACTAATCAATTAGCTGCTGATTTTTACCTACCTATGACTCTGCTCAGGTCTTATGCTTTTCTATTGCTCTTTAACATGTTGGTCTCCTTACAAAGTCCACAGATTTTATTAGCATTTCTTTTAACAAAAGAATGTATTGGAGGGAAATTCTGAAGCATCTAAACCAATAAATGGCTGAGTAGCACTTCCACAAGCTACCGTAGAGGTATAAAGTAAATCTCACTCAAATTTAGTTAATTCCAGTACAGTATAGCAAGTATGCTTAAAAAAAAAAAAAAAAAAAAAAAAAAAAAAAAAAAAAAAAAAGTGAGTATAAAGTCCCTTGCAACTCAGTAGGGTGCTTGCAAGGATCTGAGATCAGGAGATCTACCTCAGTTTTATGTCTAACACAAAGCTCTAGTATCTCCTCCTTCTGACACAGACAAGGTGAGTGGTTTGGGGTTGTGTTTTACTAATTGAATCATTGTGCAGGCCTCTGGATGTGTCTTCAGGACACTAAGCTGACATTGTCACCATCCTTTTCCTTAAATTTATTTATATGCCAGAGGAATTAGCCTTTGCTGGGGAAGTCTGTAGTGTAGGTAGTAGGCATCCTTTTGAGCCATTCCTCATAAGGTAGTGGGCATCCTTATGAGGGGACAGATCAGTGAAGTTAAGCTGCATATGACTGTAGTGTGCATTTATATTTTGGTATGGCTACAGACTCATCAGTCCTGCAACCACTGACAACACCAACAGAAACATATAAAATCAGGACTCAACTTCTCTAATATTCACTGACATACATTTTTATAGTTTTCTCTGCCAAAAATAAAGATTAGATTAAAACACTGCTGAAGTTCAGTTCCTTAGTCTCTGCAGACAGCTGGACCTCTTTTTTCCTTTATTCTTTTCAACAGATGTGGAACTACACAAAATGACACCACCTGAAGATTTGGCATGCTGCATAGCTCTCAATAATAAGAAGATGCAGGTTAATACTTTTTTTTTGTTTGGTTGGTTTTGTTTATCTTTTTTTTTTTAGTAAGTAGTGGAAAACAAAAGCCAAGCGTGAAAAATATAATTAGTATTTTAGGAAATAACTTGGTTGCACAAGGCTTTAGTTTTACAGTATGATGGGAAGACTGACCTTAAGTTTTGTTATGCAAGCACAAGATTTTTTTGTGGATTCAAAGGCTAAATCTAGACTACTGTACACTTTACTGTATATTTTTCAGCATATTCACCTCTTATTTTCACCAGGATAAAAGCAGGTCTGGCATCTTTGGTTCATTTTAATAGAGAAGTATCCATTATGGCCAGTCTTAGCTTACTTCTCTCGTAACGCTTCTGGAATCTCTAAAGAAAAGGCAAAGTAAACATTTTAGCAAACACACTGAGCAACAGAGTCATCTTGCCAATGCAGGTGTTATTGAAGTCATCAATAATTAAATGACAATAAAGGCACTGATAAAAAATTAAAAAAAAAAAAGAAGCTATAAAATTATTAAAAGCTAGCTGGTTGGGTCGGGGGTGACTTAATGACATGTCTTAAAAGAATTATTATGAATTAACAACTAATAAAAATTACAGGTTAGTAGTATGATATTCCAAAGACTTGCAGTGTGACAAAGGAGATCTGAGGAGTAACCTGGTGCCTGCTTGGTTCAAGCAGCAAGAGCAAGAGGCCAGACCTGGAGATGGGGAACATGTCAATATGGAGACACCTAAGCAGCCAGGAGGAGACACTCGTGGCACCAACTGGGCTTCCCAGCGGGTGATCTCCAGGTACTCATACGTGGGGGTAGTTGCCATGCAACCTACAGGCAAGCATTACTAAAATCACCTGAATCCTATTTAAAAGGAAATAGAAGCCACATAAATTGAAATTGTTGCCGCTATCTCTGGGTTTAAATCTATTCCCTGTGTGATGTAGCAGACTCAATTACGCAGATTTAAGGATTTCCCAATTAAATACAGAAGACTTTCCATGTCCCTTTAAGAATCATATATTTTAGTGTACAACAATTTCATGGAAATCCCACTGGCAATAAAACTGGCAGAGTCAATAATTAATTTTAACACCTCTGATTACTAAATTAATATTTTCTTATTAAAAATACATAACCTGATGAATACCCAGTTAGTAATTCCATAGACGACTATAACTTTTACTGCTATTCTTTCCTTACTTTATTTGCCCACATATGTTTAAGTTTTAAATGAGTTGAAAGTTTGCATATAGATCCTGATTTCAGCTAAGAAGACATTTCACAGAAGTGTAAATTTGTTCAGTTGTTCTTGAACTATTGTTCTATGTTACCTTCATAAGAGACTTTTATTATTCTGTTAGTCTTCCAGCTGCAAGCTGTTTGAAATTAAACCAGGTAGAAGCTTCTCTGACTCCCAACAAGACATCTATTCCCAAGGGAAAGCCTGATTCTTTAAAGCCTCAGAAAGAAGAAAACTATTTTTTTCAGTTTAATTTTCATTGGACAGCCACACAGAATGGACTGGGTAAGCTCTGAAATGGGAAGGTTAGGGTTTTAGCAGTCCAGTGGTATTATATAACTTCCTCCAAAATGAAAGCAAGAACATCTGCTGTCTACCTGTGACTAATGCATTCTCTCAGCGTGGGAGACAACATTCCCTGAACACAGTAAAGATCCTGCCTACAAAGACGTATTGCCCTCTGAGCTCCTTCTGCATGTTGCGAACAGGCTTCCCTTTTACGCACATACACAAGCTCGTTGGTTTAGAGCAGCACTCCCAGTATTGCATGAAGTCAGAGTCCTGCACCATTTCTGCTCTGTGGTCACTTCAGAGCTCACAGGCAGCTGGCTGCTCTATTTACAGTTCTTCAAGAGTAGTTATTGAAGCACCATTCCTGGTCCACCTAGTGGTATAAGGTGCAGTCACCAAAGCACACTAAGTCTGTCAACAAATGCTGCTGTTTTTTCCTGGATGCACCTCTTTGTTTATAAAATAATTTTTTCAGTAATCAGGGAGCAGAGTGTAAACACGCTCTTCACTAATTTGCTGTCTTTGAACATCTGACTCTTTAACTTCGTGAACAGGAAGCACTGATGAGCTTTGTGACTGCACAGTTTGGTTCCAATTAAATTTTTAATGAAACAAAAGTCAAGCCCAACCGTGACTTGTGGCAGAGTTTTGATTTCAGCAGTGCCCTCTTACATCCTCTAATTTGGCCAGGTTTCCCCCACTGAACATAAATATTGATAGTTGACATGACAGAAGACACTGAGCAGGACACGGAGTATGCCAAGCAGCTTGCTTTTCTGAGCTGTCACTTGTTTTTATATTTTTTTTTTATTATTTTTAGAGGCTGTTGACAGATTGGCAATCAAGCCTATCTTGAATTTTCAAGTTCATTCAAATCTATTTTCAGAATGGATATCCCAGGGTGATTGTAAGGCAAAGGAAGTAAAGTGTGCTTGCACCATCGAGCACAGTACTTTAAGTTGATAGAAAATGTTCGAAGCTATTTAACTTCTCTGTAGGAGCCCACAAAACTCTGTTGCTTCCTGCCACTAATAAATGCCGTGGAGGCCAGTTGCTTTCAAAACTCCCAATAAAACCCACTGGTGTTGTTTTTAAAGGAACACAGCAGAAGGGAGGAAAACTAATTTAAGAAACATTTGCAACAGTGAAATAGTGCTCAAAGCTATGGTATTAATGACAGTAGTCAGTAGCAGCAGCTGACTGCCTGGATTTAAATGGCAATCTGCCTGGCAGTAGCAGTTGAAAAAAAAAAAGCAGATATTGGACTGCACCGTCCCTTTTGTACTCACACCCAACAGACCAGGTGACCCAACCCTTAGATACTGAATTCTATAACCAATCAAGTTAGACAAAGCAAAAATAAATTGCTGTGGATCTAAGGCTTACTTTATTTAGCATTCATTCCGCCACAGTTTTGCTACCAGTAAAATAAAAGAAAAAAAACACAACAAAACCAAACAACAAAACAAAACCAAGAAGAACAAACCCAAGTTGTATACTACTGAAGAGCTGCCAAGAAATAGAAATAGTTTCAGTAGCAGGGGACAGAGTCCTCAGCTGGTATAAACTGGCTCAGCTCCAGTGACTACAGCAACATCGTACCAGAGCTTTTGAGCTGTGGATGAGGCTGTACATGACTGACAACAGGCTCCTAAATTTACTCTAAGTAAGTAACAGTAAGATTATCAGAAGTACAGCATCTGCCTCTGGATCAGAAAATCTGATATTTTTTTTTTCCTTAAATAAAAGGTGAGAAAGAAAGGCCACTTACTCTTCATGCTTAAATACAGATTTAGGAGGAAAACTATAAGCATACTATTTGGAAAAAGTCCTGCCTGGAGTCCACAATTCAACATCTGGATAAATTCCATGGAGTTCAAAAGATTATGGACCTTAAAGCTATTCTGCAACCCTGGGGAGTTAATTTACTTATTTTAGAGAGGCACTTTAAACGCATCCTCCTATACGCAAAAACTGAAGAACCTATACATGGAAACTGAAGAACCAGATTTCAGAGGAGGAAAGATATAAAATCTCTGTCCATAAAAGGTCCTTCTACTTTTTCCTAGTAACTTTTCCTCACCCTCCACCAACATGAAACAAACAGTCTGACCCTAATGATTTTGTTAAAGTGGCAGATGTAAATGATGGAATATGATAGTTGTCAGAAAGGATTTATTAGTACGCTTTTCCTGTTGCTCTTGATTCTGCTAATGCATCTGTATGTGCCTGTATGATATGTTACAATTGGAAAATACTTTAGATAGCTAATTTCTGCAGGTGTTATTCCCAAAAGTATGGGGGTTTAGTGGTTTTAAGCTATTTTATTTGATACCCCCAATCAATGCCTTTGGAGACTACTCCAAAAATCCTACTGCTGTGACAATTTTTCTTAGAGCAATCTCGTATTTCCTCATTATTTGGTTTAATTTTACCATGCCTACGTCTTTCTCCAAGTCCACTAAATAATTTTCCTTATTCCTTGGACTGAACACTTTGATGAAAACAATAGGTCATGTTTTCTTTCAGCCATTATTTACACACAATATCCATTGCAAAATGTTCCATCACTAGTCACTCCCCCAACTGTCTAACAGTATTTTGATTTTTTTGCTGACTTGAATCTTTCGACACATTTAGGAAAAGGTTGTGCCCGTTGTATTATTGCAGAGGCAATTGTATTATTTATCATTTAACTGTATCAACTTGTACAAAGCCTATGTGCTTTCTCATACACAATTGCTTTCAAGAAGATCAAATATAGACAAAGGCATTGGGCAATGTATGTAAGATTAACAGAATCAAGACAATGGATGTAGTTTAATAATTCTTATAGAATATGTGATACTTATGGATACTAACTTTTAAATTACTGTAATTTCTTTGCTGTACCGTATGACAAAGGCATATTCTGACTTCTGCATATAGTCCTTCAAGTGGCAGGGGAGGTTTAGATTAGATATAAGGAAGAATTACTTTACTGAGAGAGTGGTCAGGCACTGGAACAGCCTGCCCAGGGAGATGGTGGAGTCAGCATCCCTGGAGGTATTTAAGAAATGTGTAGATGTGGCACTTCAGGGCATGCTCTAATGCCTGAGATTGTTGGGTTTTGTCTCTGTGGATAGGTGTGGTATGTGGGTTGTTTTTTTTTTCTTGTTTTTTTTGTGGTTGGACTCGATGATCTCAAAGGTCCCTTCCAACCATGAAGAATCTGTGATTCTGTGAACTGGGACTTTTTAGGCATTAGCATTTTCCAAGGGCTAGCTATACCTAATTTTATTTCAGGCCTCCTGAAGCAGGTGCCTGAAAGAAACAAGAGAAAGAAACTGACTTTACCTCTCTCTGTTATTAAATGGTCATCAAATTTCACCTCAGGTTGCTCATAGGAACATTCATATTCCTCAGCCTGTGGTTCCAATCACTGTCATTCCAAACCCCACGATACCGTGAACCGTCTGTGGCATAATTCATGTTCTTTTCAACCACAGAGAGCTATTCTATGCTGAATCAATTATATTTTAATTTCTACTCTTCTCGTCTTTCCATTTGCATTATTTTTTTCATCATAGCCAGTATATTGGACAGCCCATTTTGAGTATTATGAAACTTACTTTTCTGCCATACATTTTCTCATCAAAATGCCTAAGATGTTAAAGCAGAACCGAACCCTGATTCCTCTGGAAGCACGATGCTTTTGCTTGATCAGTAGTATCTTTTAGCATTCCTTCCACATGAGAGTAGTCTTAGACACAGCAGTACATGAATTTTTCAAGTAACACTTCAGTTATTACCCAATCAAATATTAAAAAATGGACATTACATCTGCTGTGGGAGCTTTAGCTGGAAGCTGGGATCATCATCCAAAGCAGAAAAATAGTTTGTTTTGTTTATGCAGGCATAGTCCCAGACACTGGCATGATAGTCATTGTTAATGTGGCCATCTCTCTTCTATAGAGGAAAATAGGTTTTAAAAATTATTCTCAGTGGTTTTTTTAGATAACTTTGAGCCTCATGAACCCACATAAAATGATTATTTACTGTAATTCCTCCTACTGCCTATTTTTATTTGTCTCTTTCACAACATTTTTAGGCCCACTTCTAAAACCTATTGCCTTGGTACTACTGTAAACATATACATTAGGATGCTAAGTATTTAAAATCAAAAATCTTTGCAGTTATCTCTTCAAGATATGCATATTATCCTTATATCTCCAATGAATTTCTGTAACTCCAAATGGTTCTAAGACCAATCTCTGATTGGAGTCTTTTTTTTCATTCGATCATTTTGTTGTCTTTATGTAATAATAGAATCATAGAATCATTAAGGTTGGAAAAGATCTTTAAGATCATCAAGTCCAACCACAAACCTAACACTGCCAAGTCCACCACTAAACCGTGTCCGTGTCAATCTATACTTCTCGCAAATACCTCCAGAGATGGTGACTCAACCGCTTCCCTGGGCAGCCTGCTCCAATGCTTGATAATCCTTCTAGTGAAGAAATTTTTCCTCTTGTCCTATCACTTGCTACTTGGGAGAAGAAACCGACCGTACTTCACTACAGTCTCCTTTCAGGTAGCTGTGGAGAGCAACAATGTCTCCCCTCAGCCTTTTTTTCTCCAGACTGAACAACCGCAGTTCCCTCAGCTGCTCCTCATAATACTTGTGCTCTAGACCATTCACCAGCTTTGTTGCCCTTCTCTGGACATGCTCCAGCACCTCAATTTCTTTCTTGTAGCGAGAGGCCCAAAATTGAACACAGTATTCAAGGTACAACCTCACTAATTCTGAGTACCATTAGGAATCCATTTGTTTTGAAATACTTTTCATTTTTTTAAAGTACTGTGTAAAAAAAAAGTCTTCATACCTGAATCCAAAACACTGTATATGCTTGTCTTGTGCTATGAAAAGACTAGAGAAACAAACAATATAGGTGGTATATGCTATAGCTTTCCAGTCATCAAAAGGAAGAAAAAAGGAAGACAGACTGTTCTTACAGCAGCCAGAAAGCATGTTCTGCAATATCTTTTCCTTTAGCAGTAAGAGAAAAAGGAAATCTCTCTTCAGCAAACAGGTGGGAAGAGGCAATATAGATAACATGTCATGGTACACTTTATTACATAAACATGCTATGCCTTGAGGTAAAGCCACAATAGAAATCCTTGCTTAGGCAGACATATGAGAAAGGGTCAGGCCATTAACTCAAATCATCAGACTCTACAGACATGTAATTCTGTTGAGAATTGCACACACATTTTAGGTCACATAGCACTGGCAGAACCCAGCATCTTCCCTTAAGTCAAACTGTTTTTCTCCTGATTATTCTCCTTCTAATCCCAAGAATCCTCTGTTCTTTTTTTTTTTTTTTTTGATACTGACAGTCCTCAGAAAGAGGAACGAGATTATCAAAGAAAAAATAATTAGGCTGGAAGTCATGTAGACCTACCTCCTAATTTAAAACATAACTGCTGGTTTTAAATAATGTGTTTTAAGTAAGCCAACACAATCTGTCCCATTAGAGCCTGTGCAGCCAGCATACCTTCCTCTTTACAGAAGCAGGGTATCGTAACAATGTGTTCCATGTACTCCAACTTCCACAGGCAAACACAGGTGCCACTTAAAGAGTATTCTGCACAGAAGAGAGCCTGGCAAGTGTCTGGTGGGCAAGACAAGTCAGGAGGTGCATTCTTGCAGCATCCACTTAAAACACACAGGCAATCTTCCAAATTAAGGTTCATACCTAAAGGTTGACTCAGAGGAACTAGCTGAAGCTATTACTACTTCTGTCTGATTTTCTCCTCAGGTGAGGGTTGTCACAGCTGAAGCCAGGACATTTGATCAGCTCATGGATAAGTTGCTAAACCTCTATGATCTTCAGCCTGATGTATCAAGGCAAAACAAATTATTTTCCTTTATCATACTATACCTGGCTGAAAACTACACTGCTTCAGGAACTGATCCAGTAGTAGAGGAGCTATGTCTGCCTTAATGGCAGGGACGTGCATCACAGAAGCAGTATGGCTGGTACCAACTCTAAAGCTGCAGCCACCTGATTGATTTTAGTCTTTAATGCCAGATCTGTTACAGGCATTGCTGTTACCTTAAGCCTCTTTATACACTGAAAAAAGAAAAACAAAAAAGGCAGTGAAAATGTGGAGTTTAAGTCCCTCTTCTCTTTACATTCAAACTGGCCTTCTTTTACACTAAAGTTTTCAGAGAAGTCTAAGGAAAGGTTCTGAGAACTTTTGCCTCCCTTGCTGTCGTGCATAGAAAGGGGTCAATGTGATAGAAGATTGTCCCCTCTCTTACTAACCTCACCAACAGCTGTTGAAAACTAAGAACACTAAGAATAATTTGTGCTTGGCTCTGATCAGGCCTGATTGCAGTCTCAATGACCTTGGGCAAGTTACTCAAGCTCTTTGTTCGCCTTCCTGCTCAGCTGTAAAATTAAGTCAAAGTAGGACTTCACTGGAAAACAGATGCTGCCTCAGACTTGAATTTTTCTGGTAAATAAATTATAGAAGAAAATATAATAATTAATTAATAACTAGCAGTCAGCACATAGTAATTATGTGGCCATTATGACTGTATATAAACAAAATCAATTTTCATTAGGGGATATTAATGCTATCAAGCTTTACTAGAAAGGCTTTGGCAGTTACCAAAAATGTTCCTTTTTGTTTTGTCTTCAATGAAGCACAGCTATTCTTTCATTCCTTCGTATTGTGTACTTCTATAAGCCAATCAAATCCTAATATAAAATTGATGTATACTGAAATTTAAGCCCAATTTGAAAATGCATTTCAGTACTGTTTCATATCTTTATGCATGGGAAAGTTTTATCTTCATAAAAGTGAAAGTTGTACGAGCAATGAACATAGAGTAAGATTCTGTTGCAGTTTAAATTGGTGTAACTATAGCTAGCCTAGCAAAACCAGTCAAGCTGGTTGCAGCATCATGATGGACAACTTCATTTAAATGCTAGTGTCTTACAGGATATTAATGAATGAACTGATTTTTTTCTATTTTGAAGTGGAGAGAATGTGAGATGGGGTTCTCTTTTGGAAATGCTTCAGTGTAAATGAACATGATTTTCATGAAGAATTTTTCAAACAAGCATGATTGATGGAAATGCCTTTTTCCATGTCCCTGACATGGTACAACTTTCCCTTTTATGAATATAAAACTTTCCCGTGCATAAAGACCAAACAAAAAAACCCCCTACTTTTCCTAAGTCTGAAGTACCTCTCCATTTTTTTATGGAGGCAGTGGGAAGAAGTCTAAAAAACTGCAAAGAGCTTTGGCATCCTTTCATATTATTTTTTTAAAAGAAACTAATTGGTCATGTATTGAATATGTATTGTCACGTATTTTGAAATTTGACAGTCTGCGGCAAAAAGTTACAAGAAGACTATTCAGACATTTCTGTGACTGATATTTTTGAAATCCAAAGAACAAGAAAATGAATAAAATGAATAAACACCAACAATTAAACTTGGGGAAAAATGACGTACTATTGGATCACACTTCTTGTCCTCACATAGATGGGTCCAAAATTAAAGTTCTTCATGCTAGTGAAAATATTTCTGAAACAGTCATGACCTCTGATATGCCAGTCTTTGCTGACAGAAGTTAAAGGAATCAGTTTTCAGCCTGGGTTCCAAGAAAATTACATACAGATTCTCTCTTATCGTATTTGAAAGATATTAAACTGTGTTAAGTTTCATTGTGCGCACCCTACTCTTCAGTTTCCCTACTGCCTTTTGTTTCCCTAACAGGTTTTCTTCCTAAGACCATGGATTGATTCTCTGTAGCCGCAATTCAATTGCTGTAGCTTTGAAGCAGGATGGAAAGCATACGATTACTAAGCTGCTAGACAAAACCATAGCATTGCAGAGCTCAAATTGTAGGATTAGCTCTTGTTAATACTGCTTATTCATTTCATTGTAATTCTACAATAGGACTGGACAAAAGAATGCAACAAGTCATCTACTACATCCAAAATCAAAAATGGCACTAATTGAAAAGAAACAGAAGAGACTACACATTTGAAATATGCACCACCAATTCAATCAGTTTGATAATGAATTGGATACGGAGACGTTAAGGATTGCATTTGTCTGTAATTTTTCAGTCACTATACACCTTGCAATTGTTTCATCTTCCATGGAATCTGGGTGGAAGACAAGCACCAGAACTTTAATTGTGTTTAAAAACTAAATAAATAAAAATGGACATCAGTGGTGCTAGAAATGCAATGTTGTGCCTATTGGATCTATTGCACACCGCAATCAACAAGAATTAAGTGTCAAAATGATCTTGATAATCTTATTGGTCACATAATATAAGCCATATTTATATAAGTACTGAGAGATGAACAAATATTAGTGCTAGGACCTTTTTCATTTATTCTTATTTCTGCAGAAATATCTGTAGAAACCTTTAGAATTAAGAATTGTAAGCAAGGTGCCAGAAGGAAATACAGAACTGTCTCCATGTTTAAACCACATTCATTGCTAGAGTAGCCTGCACAAACCCACATTCTTTTAATGGCATATTATGTTTTAAGTTTAATTGTCCTGTATGTTTTCATCCTTCAGCGTTTATTACTTCAAAAGCGCAGATGTGACCTCTCAAAAAATGCATTAATGCAAAGTATGTAAGTCAAACAAACAAACAAAATCTTTCTTAATACGAATTCAAACTACTGATCAGAATGCAGCTTTTATGTGATGCATTAGAGAGGAATAATTGTGAATATGAGCATGGGAATGCATGAGTACACATACACAGATGACTGTAAATTGTATCACGAGGAAGAATGACCCAACTGGGCTGCTGTAATTCCTAAGGGTCGCTAGTTTAGAGCAACATCAAACATTTCAGGTTAGAGTGAAATTGTAACAATCCACTACTACTGCAGCATAACCAAATTGAATTTGTGTGAGGCCATAAAATGTCCAAAAACTCCAGTAGTCTTTGAGCAACAACTCTGAGGGAAAAAAAAAAAAACCAACAAAACAACAAACCAATAACAAAAAAGCAATACAGAAAAGAAGCAATTTTTTGCTAAAAACAACTGAATGGTAAGCATCTACATCTAGCTAGAATGATGAGCAGCCACACAGGATGGAATCTACATCTGATGGCAACCCAAAGTGCTGTGCAGCCTGAATGAGAGCATGTCTGGCAGATAGGTGCCTCTGAAGGTGGTGCATTACAAAGACGAATATGAACAGGATCTCAGACTTGGACCAAAAGTCTTGACTATCAGAGAGTGAGCTAGTGACAGTGCAGAAAAGTAGGAAAATGGAAGCAGCTCAAACTATCCTGTTGGAGTGAGGTTCAAGGACCCGCGAGCGGAGGAAGAAATGCAGCCGACTCAATGTGAGTGATAAGCATACTTCAACTTTATTGCTCACAAACAGCTTAATTTATATCATTGCCACTAATTATGCCTACTAGTCACTATCTCATTGGTACACATAGCAAATTAGCTCAAACCCCTCTTTGCGGTTTCTCTGGTATGCAAGTTCCTCTATCTCCCAGACACACTTCCTTGAGTTGCTTACCCAAAAAGAGTTCTGCGGCCTCGGACAAGCTTCCGTCAGCACTTTTGCAAGACGTTACCAACAGTCAGTACTTTTCCACTTTGCCTAGTCATAGTCATGCTAACTTAGGCTAACTGAGGCCTACTCAGGCCTGCTCAAAATAAGGTTTCTGGGCATAATGGATCAGTTGAACCTCCATGTCCTTTGTCCCTAAGCCATTCTCCAACACTATCCAGATTAAATAGCATAGGGAGGGTTTGCTAGGTATAACTATCAAGATTAATGTATGATTTACTGTATTATTTGAGACATTCTACTAATTCTTTATTAGAATAGGATTTTTAGACAGGAAATAATTTTCTTCCTTTAAAAATGTACCTCCCCTCTTCAGATACACAAAAAGTATTTTCACAGGCAGTTGGCATGCAGAAATTCCCAGGTTTCAGTGCATGTTTAGTATTCAATTCATTACATCCATGCTTCTAAATTTGGTACACAGGATAATACTCATTTCTTAAATGAGTCAGGCTCCAGTGAAATTGAAAAGAGCTACATGCGTGCATTTGCATCTAGAATGTAACGGATAATTTGAAGATGCAAGAAAAACTTTGCTGTGTTCAGTATCACATAAAATTGGAAATTTATTTTCCTTTTGCTATACTTTCTGGTCAGCTACTATATTTTTCAGCAAAAAAAATATGGGAGAAATCTATACCGTGATATATAGAGAGATTTATTTGTAAACTTCTAGCAAGAGCTGTTTCACAGGAATATAGGTCAGGGTCAAACTTAAGGAGTCACTAATAAAACACTGATTAGCCCCTCTACATCATAGACTCATAGAATCATAGAATGGTTTGGGTTGGAAGGCATGTCAAAGATCATAGAGGTTCAATCACCCTGCCATGGGCAGGAACACCTCCCACTAGACCAGGTTGTGCAAAGCACCATCCCGCCTGACCTTGAACACTTCCAGGGAAGGGGCATCCACAGCTTCCCTGGGCAACCTCTTCCAGTGTCTCACCACCCTCACAGCAAACAATTTTATCCTAATATCTAATCTAAATCTATCCTCTTTCATTTTAAAACTGTTGCCCCTTGCCCTATCGCTACAGTCCCTGATAAAGAGTCCCTTCTCATCTCTCCTATAAGCCGCCTCAGGTACTGGAAGGCTGCTATAAGGTCTCCCCAGAGCCTTCTTTTCTCCAGGTGGAACAAGTCCAACTCTCTCAGTTTGTCTTCATGCTCCAGCCCTCTGATCATTTTTGTGGCCCTCCACTGGACCCGCTTCAACAGGTCCATGTCTTTCTTATGTTGGGGGCCTCATAGCTGGATGCAGTACTCCAGGTGGGGTCTCACCAGAGCAAAGTAGATGTGGAGAATCACCTCCTTTGACATGCTGGTCATGCTTCTTTTGATGTAGCGCAGGATACAGTTGGCCTTCTAGGCTGCAAGTGTACATTGACCTTTTCATTAACTAACACCCGCAAGTCCTTCTTGGCAGGGATGTTCTCAATCCATTCTCCACCCAACCTGTATTTGTGCTCAGGATTGCCCCAACCCACATGCAGGACCTTGCACTTGGCCTGGTTGAACTTCATGAGGTTTGCACAGGCCTACCTCTCAAGCCTGTCCAGGTCCCTCTGGATGGCATCCCTTCCCTCCAGCATCTTGACCACAGCTTGGTGTTGTCAGCAAACTTGCTGGGAGCACATTCAATCCCACTGAGCACATCGCTGACAAAGATGTTAAATATTTTCAATTAACTTTTTCACTTTGTGGTTGGAAATGAGTGTCCTAGATAAGAGTGACTGGCCAGCCACAAATCCCTTAGACATACTCACCCATTGTTAAAACTTCAAGCTTTTCTATGCATCACAATGTCTCCTCCTCCCTGTCACTCTGCCCACCCCCTCCTTTTTTAATTTTTGCAAACCAAAATGTCTTTCTAAACAACGAAGCAAACTACCCCACAACCAACCTCAAATACACATTTCTGGCTTGCCAGGTGGTTCCTCTTCAATCCCTCTCCTCCATTAGATATTGCCACTCACATAGTCCTCACGCTGTATGGCATCCTGAAGACCAGGGAGATATTTTTCATACAGTTCAGGACTCTGCCACCAGGCCTGCATATAAAATAATGACAATCAACAGCAAGTTATGTAATAGTGAAATTAATGAAATTCAGGGGAGAGAAGTTAAAATTTGACAACAGCCAGCAGGTTTTTCTCAGCATCAAAAGCTTAATGATGCAAGTATTCTAAATAATGACTTGCGTTCAGTTAAAACTAATACACAGATATTTCAGTGATGAACTACTTTATGTCAAATACACCTTCTGGACAGAGTTAGTTTCTAGTTCTGAAATTCACACTGTTACAGAAATCCCTCCAAGTCCAGTATGAGTACAAAGTCTACTACTACCTGGACAAATGGAAATTTTATAGTAGCCTGGAGATTCATATATCTAGGTTTTTTTAAAACTTTTCCCTAAGGAGGGGGAAGTGTCTAACTATTGAAAATTGCTTCTTGGAAATTGCAAACTCTGCTATCTACCCTGTGTTTTAAAATTACTGGGAAAAGGGTCTTTACAGGTTGTTTCAATATATTTATAGTTGCATTATACAAATTCAAAGAGAAAAAAGCAGACTTCTCTATGATAGAGAAGACTTTAAAATATATTACAGTTTGAAACTAATTTCTAGTTAGAAAATGTTTTGGAAATAATTCCATTATCTTTTTAATGACATTCATATACCTTAGCAATTCTGACTTGGTGGAGTATGACAAGAAATTGTTCTTGATCTTTTATCAGTTTGTATATTACTTTTGTCCATACAGCTGCCCCCAATACAGAGAGGCACAAAATTGGTACATTATGTTTGTTTGTACCTATAATAAATAGAATCACTAAAATATTTCATCTCTAACAGAAGAAGGGCCTCTGAAACTCAAGGTCATTGCTTGCTGGACTTGTAATGAAGTATACCAGCTTTCATAATTCATCAACCTGCAACAGACAATCAAATAGCTTAAAGATCAAATACTCGAAATGAGTATCTGAAAGCATGAGATAATATTAAAGAAGAAGTAATCAGTGTTATCATCTCACTTTCAGCTTGGAGGGTTTACTTCTTTAGGATTTATTTTTTCTTGCATCACCACAGGTCTAAACAAACATAAGTCAGAAAGAAAGCAGAGAGACTGAGGGAAAAAACAGTAAAATGCACTATTAGGGGCAATATTTTGTATGCTAGCACATAGCTAAAACGCAATTAAACTTTCCTGTTGTATAATTTACTTTCACTTGTTTCCTGCTGCCAATTGTTATAGGCCTGATTTGGAGATAGGTACTGAACTTGATTCTATTAGGAATTCAGCTGGCTAAAAATGGGATGGCTGATATGTCTGATGGAGCAGTTGTACTAATGATGACAGTTTTTTTCTGTTCTGATCTCTTCATTTTAAATTATCATAGTCATAAATAATCCAGATTTCAAATACTCCTACTTACCATGAGCTGAAAAAACAAGAAGAGTTTCTTATGCATGGATAACTCAGTCAGCTTAAATAAAAAAATAACAAACAAACAAATTCAAACGCAGGCAGAATCAAACAGACAGAGGTAACTACTAAATGCAGTTTCCCTGTTTCCAAGATCCTGTTTGCAAGATACTTCATCTAAACTGAATTTCTGTCACCTTACTCTTCCTACTACATCCTGTTTGTGAGTTGGGACATGATAACTTGAGGAGCACAGGTAAAACACATTTATAACATCAATTTAGTACCACTGACAAAATGAACTAGAGACAATAGACAGGATTTGTGCCTTCAGGTTGAGACACACCAGCTTCAACAGGTGCTTAAAAAAAGAGGTATTGCTTCAGATAATCTTTTACTTAGACAGTAGACAAAAGGGTAGATCTATCCATGAAAAGAAAATTAATGTAAACTTGGCTTTCAAGGGGAGCAGAATTTGGATTCACATTTGGTTTAGGATGTTACTATATAGCTATCAGAATATTTCATAAAGGAAATAATTACACAAACATAAGAGGGCATGTTTATGACAAATAAGATGACAATAGTATTTTAAATAAAAAAATAGAATAAGCTGTACATTAAAACTGTGTGAAGTACTGTTCTACTTAAAAATAGGGCAATTCAATAAAAATAAGTGCAAAATATGCCCTTCTTTACAACATGTTTAGGACAGCAGTTTCATCGAGATGCATAAAACTAACTGTAAGGATCCCCTCTATTAATGGGGCAGGGGGAGTTACTTGCTCTTAACAATATAACTTCACTAAATTATTTTATTCCACTCCTGCCTATTGATTTCTAAATTAACAAAAGTATGTTCAAAGTTAATTTTCTTCTACTGCTAGAGTACTACAGATGTATTATATTCATTACGGTTAAATAAATTGTTTTTTAACTAATTCTGAGACTCCAGAATTAGTTCTGAGTATATTGATATTCTGAGTATATCATAAACGAAGCTTTTTGAAGGACTTTTTCAGCATCCCTTTCTTTGGCATTTCTCCATTTGTCTAAGATATATTCTCCTTCCCCTTCTCTTTTCCTTAAATAACAAATAGTAAGTGTTCTCAAGTTATCAGTGGTGTATAACATAAATGTGAGTTTACAATTTTAGAGATAATGCATAGACAAAAGCAATGTACAAAGGAAAGCTATTATTTTGTAACCCATAATAGAGCATGTTTTATTGCTTACATTGCTACCAATGTTATAAATAAATAGGTCATATTTTAAAAATGCATAGTCCCATTTTCAAGATTAATGCAATTGCAAAAGAACTAATATCGCCTATAAAACTCAAATGTTTTGTCTAAACTATTCATCTAAGCTGCCCCTATAAACAATAAAGAAAGATAGGCATTTACAGAGTATGTATCTACCAATTTCTACTGATTACTGAGGAAATCTAGATGCCAAAGGAATAGTAAAATAATCTCATCTTGGAAGTCTAAAACTCACTGAAAATAGACTTATTTTTTCTTTTTTTTTTTTTTCCAATTAAAGTGCTTTGACATGTTTTAAAAGTACGCTAAATTTACTAATACCTTATACCTCTGGGTAGCTCAAATAACCAGAGGATATCAGAAATGTTTCCTGCTTTAAATACAGACACACATGTACACACACACGAGAGACAAAAAAATATATATACATACAGGATGCCTACCTATTGCACTTCAGGTAAGATGTGATTATGTTTTTGAACTTGAGCTGGTTTGGATTTTTAGGAAAAAAGATGAGCTATTAAAGAGCTTAGTAAAACTATACCTTTGTAAATTCTTCCAGTTCTTAATTTAAACATCAATACACGCTTGATATTTGCCAGAAGAAAAAAAAAAATAGCCCTGAGATAAGGAAATAAGACACTTACTTTCCCTCTCTTCTTTCAGAGAAGAATCTGAGAAATAATTCATAAATCCTCCTCTTAATTTCAGTTCTCCAGTTATATTGATCTTCCTTGCCCTTAAGTCTTTCCTAGTGAGCAAACAACAGAGACTTGACTTCCTGTCTGTTCCTTTTCCTTTTATGTGCTTGTTCTGAAGCCCTGATGGACTCAGGCCTCCTACTGACTTCAGACAGGAAATCTTCTTATAAATGACTGCACAGTTGTCCCCTAAAAGAGCTTCTGCTGGGTATCTCTCCACCACCCCAACAACCTGTCTAACTACATGTCTTAGCCTCTCCTTCTATTATCTGACAAAAGCCAAAATAAAATAGTCCATAACCATTCTTTTGAATGTACTATTCCCCTCTCTTGCAGATTACCCTGCAAAAAATGCTTTTATTGCGGAATCCCAAGTCTTTGCAACCTGTAAAATCTTTTGTACATGTAGAGCAGTCCATTTAGTGCCTCTTGATCCCTACGTTGCCTAATGCAGAAGTCAAACCTGTGTCTGCCTGTTGCCATTAATTAGAAATTTTCTTTAAGAGGAATTGAGAGTTAGCAGTTATGGTTAGATTTTTCATATATGACTACCTAAAAGGCTATGGGATAGAAATTCCAGCATATGCCACCTAGCAATAAATACACATCACCAACCTCAGCCTCAAGTTAGGCTACACAAATGGGTCAGCCTAGAGATCCACCTAGTCCAGTAAGCTGGTTTCTGACACTGATGAATGGTAGTTGATTATCAAAAAGCTATGAAAAATCAGGGCATGCATAGATGCAACTTAGTATCTTCCATTTGCGAATTCTGCACATATTTTGTTCAGTTAAATTGGACTATCATCCTTTTTATTTCTGCCTTCAGTCCTAAAATTCTAAGCCATCTGCTTCTTCACATGTAATTTTCTGCTAAAGACTGCGTTATTGTTGCTAATGAATAAGAATATGAGTTTAGACTCCTGTTTCCAGGTTTGCCAATACATCCAGTTTCCTCTTCCTTGATTTTCAGATTATGGACCTTTCCAAGGAGTGACCATTTCCTTTTTTGGAATTTACCAATGATGCGATCAGTGCTTACTACAGGAATAACTGATAAACAAATCATGATGATATCTTTAATGAGAAAACTCTTTCTTGTATCATCCTTCCAGGTTTGGTTTTAATTTATTGATCCAGATCCTGTTGTAAAACAGCTAACTTGTGCTATACCATACACATAATCACTTTGCAAAAGGCTGATCCCTATTATAGATCATGAAAAGGTATCTTACAGCATCAGCTCCTTAACCAAACAGGGGTACTGCGAAACAGCAAAACCAAACCAGATGAAATCAAGTCTGCTTAAAACATTCTGTTTCAGCCTATCTGTTTAGCTGCTTCTGTCACATTTCATTTTAGGTCAAAGATTTCTTGAAAGCAATGTCTTTTACCTAGACAAACGGATTATTTTCCCAATATAGAACAGGGATCATTGAATTGAGGCTTTCTTTAGGAGTCCCTGATCACACTTAAATTCATTCATGTGATGAGATCACAGATGGCTGCAGGCCATCCTTGCACTGTCACCTTGATTTCTTTTCTTCCTTTAAATCTCCAATAATTTTTAAATACTTCATGAGGCAAGAGGGAAATTAAGTCACACAACAGTGTTTCTGGGAAGTTTTGACAGACGCTCTGTGGAAAGTCTTATGCAATTAGACCAGCAATTTTGGAAGTCTTTTTTTTAGTAAGTGTTGAGATCAAATTACCTAGTAGGTAATGGCAGCTTCCTTCGAGGTGCACTCAAGCTTTCAATTTGAGGTTCAGGGAAGTGTGGGTTGAATGCTGAAAGTAATTTAAAGAAATTAGATTAGTGAAACACAAAGCAGAAGGAGGAACAATGCAGGTAAAGGGATAAACAGTAATAAACCCACAGTATTAGGTTTCCTCTGATATTTATGGGTAGAGATTTTCAATAATCTAAACAAAAATGTTCTCTAGGTTTTCCTTATCTATACAAATATGAAAATTTTCAACATTTCTTCTACTTATTAATTCAGTGAAAATAAATTCAACTATTTAGAAAAAAAACCACATAAATACACACCTTTATGAAATTAAAGCTTATTTCAGAGAATGAGTAGAATAAAGTTTGGATGTAGGTTTACAGTTTTACATCAAAAAAAGAATCAAAAAGAAGGTGAGAGTGGTTACATTACTTATGAAACTCTGTCAACTGAGCAAATTATAACCCAAAATGATAGCAAAACTTTAAAATACATTTTCTTAATATTTATGTTTCAGATAAATATCCACACATGAATCAAGACTTCATGAAGGTGATGCCTCATCTCGGGGAAAATAAACACTTGAGTATATCACAATGTGATTTACTGTCAGGTAAAAAAACCACCTGCCATGTGCTTGCTCACTCCTGATTCTGCCTGTGCCAAAATCCTGATAAACCAAGACTTGACTTGCTGCCAGAAGCAGCTTTTACTATTTGAACTTCTTTTACACCTCTATTCCAACTTCTTTTCTTTCCTCAGCTTGTGGAAAGAGCACCTAGCTCATGCTACTGATGAAACTCTGGGAAAATTAAAATCTGTGCTCTTCAGGACCGTGATCACCAGGGTAAAGCTAATAACTGTGGTTGAAAATCTAGTCAAATTACTGTGACTCTAATTAAAATATGGGAGCTTATTAGTGTCTAAATTTTTTTTACATCATCACTGGCATGGACTACTTCCCCACACACACAGCTGTGCCATTAAAGCAGCAGCCACACAGAATTTGGTAAGAAAAATTCCATTTATCTTCTATTTCACAGATATTTTGAAACATATCAACGTGCAGATAAATATTTCTCTTTATTTTTTTGACTCTTCTTCTAAAGATATTATGCATTTGGGTCTTCAGTTTTATCCCCTTCATACATACATTCATAGACCAACAAATTACGCTTTAACTGTCTTATCACACTCTCACACAGCAAACAGCAATGGATACAGCTCCTCCCTGAATGGGAGAATTTCTGTAGCCATGACCAGGACACACAATGCAAGATTACAGACTGCTCCAGACAGGTGAAGATGAAAAATCCATTCCAGCAGTTTTGGGAAGTCCATGCCTAATGTAACTTTGAAAACATAAAAATAACAGAAGTTTGCGGAAAAATACTGAAATGCAATAATATAAGATTTGCTCTTGACACAATCTCTCCATTACTATAGTTTTAGGCTAGGATTAACACAGTAGTGTTTTAAGATTTCTCTTCCAACACCAGATGAACAGAGACAAAAATTGGGCTGTAGTAAAAGGGAACAAACAAATGCCAGCAGTTAGCTTCTTTTTAACTTTTTCACTATTTTCACTTTATTGTAATCTCTTTGACCTTGTCTGATTGTTCTCTACAGGTAGCTTAGTAATATAGCATGTGCATCTAAAGCACGTTATCTGGGATTAATCTGTTGCTCTACAGTACAAATAACTGTCATGTGACATTCCTCCCTGCAGGCTACTCTGAAATGGTACAGATTACCTTGATGTTTCCAAAAGGCATCTCAGTGCAAGACACCATTTTCTAAGAGTCTCTGCCATGATACTCATTGGTCATGCTGAGAAAAATCGATCTCAGTTTACACACTGCCCTTTTGCTCTAACTCAAATCTGAAAGAAGAAAAAAACCCACAGCCTAGAGATTAGTAGCTTAAAAAAAACAAACCACAAACCAATAAATCCCCCCAACCGAAAACTAACAGGAGGGTAAATGAAAATACTCTTTTTCTGAATTACACTTGAAATTGTACAAAGAGATGAGGAATATAATTTTGTAACCAGCACTTATTTATACAAATAGTTTTGCACTGTGTTTAAAGACACTTCCCATGGATTTACAGGTACACATGTCAGAGGCAGAACTGGAGTTGTAACATTATAACATATCATTTTAACTACATTTGAACACAAAATGCTTTTCTGTTCTTTAATTTAAACTGTGTGGAAAAATGCATATTTATATATAAACTGATACATTCCATTTTTTTCTGTCATAATGCCTAGAAGCTTGTTCAGAATACCTTTTAATGAATTTTGTGCACACACACACTAAGCTTGTATTATAAACACTAATGTGATTGCCTTTGTATGTCAGCTTTGTTTGTACAGAAGTAAGGGAAGCAAAAAAAGGATAAGAAAATGAAAAGCATAGAATTTTTTAAATCAACAGTCTTCTCATTAATTTTACCCATATGTAAATATTACCTGTGGTAAGAGCGAAGATAGACAATGTGTGGTGTTTGTTTCTACATGCCTTTTGATGGTTCTGTGAGACCAAATAGCAGTATATAAATACAGTAGTAAAATATAGGTATAACCACAGTATAAACAGTAGCATATAAATGGCTATGTATTTCTCTAATAGTACCTGATGTAGACAAATGTTAGTATTTCTACAAGAAAAACAGAACTGAAGGACAAGTGATTAAGTGTCGTGCTCAAGATGAAACAGGGAGTCTTCTGCAAAGTTGGGAATGTAAAGCCTCAACTAAAGTTCTAATCACTGAGCTGCTTTTGTCTTTTTTTACCTGAAGGTACAGATAAATAAATCAGTCACTTTTCCACAGTTTTGTTTCTTCATTTTTCTATGTAGATATCTAGCTTTAGTTAATCAGCTGTCTCTGCCACTGAGGAATAGAAGAAAATGTGTCCATTTGACAAGGACTTAACACATTCATATAAAACATGCCTACATGAGCAGTTGAAAGAGGTGCTATTAAAATTTAATTAAATAAAAAAAAATCACTGCCACAACAATAAGTCTGTATATCAATTTGAGAATACGTTAAAACATAGGTTTGGAAACAGAAAGCTAGGTCTAAGCTAACACACAAAAAACATCCAGCAGAATGTGTACAAAACCATGAACTGGAAAAGGCCAAAAAAGTAGGACATAGTGCATGCAGTTTAGGTTGTGCAATCGGAGAACCTTCAGTCTGTCAGCTAATTGATAACATCCTCTTTCAAATACTGCAGCTCTCTTAGTAGCATCTCCAGCTTCCTGCATGTATGCATTTCATTCCTTTTAGCTGCAGTCTCTGAAGCGCTATTTCCTAACCTAAAACTTCTTAATTCCCCCAAAAGCATAACAAACTACATGCTCTAGCTGAAATAAACCTGATTTTCCAGGGGAACAGAAAATAAAACAAACCCCAAAACCAACAACATAAAAAAAAATCAATTTTGTGGGAAAAATGCAATATTCTGTCTAATAGTCTGATTATTTGTCTGCCTGTCCTTAAGGTATATGCCAAATTAACGTCTCACTCTCAAAGCTGAAATTGGAAAAAAAACCCAACAAGTCAAAATCAAAAAACTTCTCAGGGAAACCTCGTGAAGATGGAAAAATAAAATATTTTTCTTTCCCAGAAAAGAATTCCCTCAACAAAATCTGAAGCTTTCAGATTTTCATTTTGTATTCAGTCATTCCCTCTCTCCCATTCTTCCTTGACTCAAATAAATTTTGATCAAGAAATAAAAAAAAAATCCCTCCTTAAGTCTAGAAATCATGAAGATTTTAATACGATGAACAAATTCTGTTTAAACAAAATACAATGGGCAAGGTTGGCCACAGCAGCAAGTCAAGCAAGAATAAAACCGCTTTGGCTTGTGTATGCAATTCAGATTCAAAATTAATTGTACTTATTTTTTGTAGGCTGAATCAACTTGGAGTTCTTGTTTTTTAGTAGCTCGCTAGCACTCACAAAATGACTGACAGCCAACATAATACCAAATAGTGATTTTTTTTACCCCAAAATTTTTTGTTTGCAAAACATAAATTTTAAGGCTGAATATCACTTGTGGTAGTTAAGAATGCTGCTGGATTCTATTATGGCAGTCTAGTTTCAGAATGATTTACTAAAAGTTTTGGTAGTAAACAGCACATGATTCTTAACAAACTTGTCAATCATGCTGATGTTTTTTAAAAAGTCTTTTTCTTTTTGCTCCAAGACCTTTTTATTTTTATTTTTTAAGCCCAGCGTGTAGCTAAATGATTAAGTAGTATGGATTAGCTGTGACCCCAACAGACTAGGGTCACAGCAATCATCTTCTGTGCTTCAGTTTCACTGACTGCAAAGTGAAGTTAATGACACTGACCTCTTTTGCAAAGTGCTTTGATGAGAAGTGCTGTTTATATGAGACCTGGTTATTAATAATCAATTAAACAAAAGCCTAAGTTAGGTTGACTGATGAGCAGAGACAGAATACAGAGTTTGCCAAAATTCCAACAATCCCTAGTTTGCAGCAACTTGAGAAAATTAATATCAGAGAAGAAACTTTTATTCATACTCTTATACCTGCACTTCTGTGCAGTTACTTAGATCGCAAGCATTTACTATTTAATTAATTAATTAATGCTTTTTGCAACAACCATCAGTATTCAGAGGTCTTTGTCAAGAAGAAATGTCTTCCCCCTTAATACTGGTGTCTACTTGGATTTATTTTTCATAACCCCACTGCCCTCTCCAGGCAGCTAAGGCAGTGTGGCCAGCACTCACTAGCTGCCCCTAGCCCCAGGGACACCCAGGGCTGGGTTTGTCACTCTGTGATGACATTCATGCCTTTAGAGCAGATGGTACCACATAAGCCCAGCTCACCCCTGGAAGGCGACAGTCACTCATACCAAGGCTGTCACAGTGGCCAGCATCACCCAGACCAGGACCAGGCTGGCCTCACGGGCCCCAGACCCTGTGCCCCCACAGCACTGTGGGGCTCATTTTCCTTTTCATTTCTTCTTCAAGGTTAAAAGGGTAAAGGTAAGACTGTCAGTGTATGGCAGTTCCACAAATAAATTAATCCACAAAAAAAATTAATCATTTAGTCTTCCTATTTGTAACTCTGCCTTCTCAGAACCGATTATCAGATGAAAGAGATATGCCATGCCTTCTTCACTGAACACCTCTCATAGTCCGTTTTTCAATTATTATAGCCGTCTGAGACCCTGGTGCATCACCATAACTGTAAATAATTGTTCTAAACCTCATCATGCTCATAAATGATACAGCTAGAGTACTGCCATGCATTGGCAGTGTTCTAGTTATCCGCAATGACCACTATCATTCTGAATTCCCGGGATAGATGAGCTTTGCCAGAAATGCCTATGACTCTATTAAGCTAGGTTGTTAATCAGGGGTGGAGATAGTGTTCCTATTACTCTGGTTAGTGTTAATAATGCTTGCAGTAGTCCAATAATATAATTCCAGCATTATCTCTTTACAATTTGGCTCTAGGTAATTTATGGATAGTACCAAGTGATATATCCCATAGCTATGAACTCAGTAACTACCCGTAGAAAGTTTCTTAGCAACATACATGAAACAATTTCATAGTACACTGTGATTTAAGACAGAACCTTCATTAAAGTCTGCTACTTTACAACTAGAATCTTTTTTTGCAATCAATATATTACCACTTAAAGCAGCCTCACACAAGAGTGTGAGTTATGAGTAACTTACTACCTTTTTTTCTGTCCCTGTTTCGCAAAGTGTAAGAGGCACAGATACGAGTCCAGTGGAGCAGAGTCGGATGGCTTTTGCTCTGCACCACCCTTAGGATTGCCTGGATATGTCTCCATTTAACTGGTCTCCTGGGAATGGCCTACTAGGCAAAAGCCTCCACAGAAGAGCTCTGATTTTTTCCCCCCTCCTTCCCTGAGCACTATTTGTCACATTCAACCCCAATAAACTTTCCATATTGGAGGACCATGTGACTGTCATTATGACTAACCATAAGGAGGCCTTAGCTACCCAGCAAGGGTAATCGTATGGCCCTCTTGTGCTAAAAGAAAAGTTCAAAAGAATTCTCTTGGGCTCTGACTCTTTTTTTTACCTACAGTTGAAAAATAGGGCTGGCACACCTTACCTTGTAACTTTTGTAACTCTCTCAGATCCCACATTTGTATCTGCACAAGAGCTATTACCTCTTCTTAATACCATGTGATGGAAATACCCTATATAGTTAATGTTTTATCATTACCAGAAATAGTTAATTTAACCTAAAGATGTTTACACAAAGTCCCTATTTAGTTAGAGCTTTCCTCCATTTCTCAGATGCTCCTAACACACCTCCTAGACCTAAACCTCAATGAGACATTGCTGTGACCTTAACACCATTCTGAACTGCTCGTTTAAATTTGGCAACAGTTGAACCCTTGAAGTGCCCAGGCAGCAGCAGCCCACTTCAACTGCTGTCCTTGCCAAGCGTTTCTCAGACCAATCTCCTCTGCAGCCTGCATATGGACCTTGCTGTGTAAAACCAGAAATACCAAGGAGTAATCACTTCACTGCACATAACGGCAATTAAGTGATTAGTTGTAGGTCCCAGCATGTTTGAGGATAGGGCTGTGGCACAAGTAGCATCGTGCTACTAGATAAGACAAGATCTGCAAAGCTAAAAAGATCAGTGCTGGTTAAGCAAGGTCTTCTCTAACCTCATTTAAATGTTTATCTGTGATCTAAATAGGCTTCAACATTAAACAAAATGATGAAAGTTAAAAACCTATGTAACCTTTGGAGTGAAATTAAAAATTTGCAAGGCATCTAGGCAGGTGAAAGAACACTGTAAGAGCTAGTCTGGAGCACTGCAAAAATCAGGTCTTTCAGGACAGACTTTTTAAACCTCAATTCTTGGAAAACCAAATGGATTTATCAATTGCTGCAAAGAATGGCTCTACATACTATACAAAACAGAATAAAAGAGTAGGCAAATAAGCCTCCAAATTACTTTAACCCCAAATGTAATCATTTAACTCAGTCTGTGGGGTTTTTCTGATCTGGGGAGAGGGGACATTAAATGAATCTCATACTGATCGCTAGGAAATGCTAATCCTGATAGGACCTTTCTACCATATGGACAAAGCAGGTGTTTGCCAAGGGCAGCACACAATATGGGGCAAAAAAAATCTTTAATGGCTTTTGTATGCATGAGTGAGTGTGGGCCAGGTGGATCAGCAAAATGTTTAAATATACCAATGGCAGCAAAAAAACCCTGGGCTAACAAAATACAGTATTTCTAAACTGAGAGATTTTGCTGCATTATGTCCATATCTGGCACTTAAGTTTTCGCTGTCACAATGACCTGGAGTGTCAAAATGCCAGCTTAAAATGGAGTTTTGAATATTTCAGTTACACCAGTACCAAACATCATGACTGCATCATATACAGAGAAGCCTAAAAAATATAAATTCCATGCAAATGCCATGCAGAAAAATATCAAGCTTTATGGTTTTTAACGCAGTGAGTATTATTTGTCTATAGCAAAAATTACATTCCTTTTCAGGAAAGATTGTTTATGCATTTCCATACTTGGCTAAATATGCAGTGATGCAATGTATTGACTCTGCAAAAATATTTTTAAGTCGTCTTTTTTTTTTCTTCTTTTACTATGACATATATGTTGCAATGTTAGAAAGTACCAATGCAGTATCACAGCCTGCTCTCTGCAGTGACTGAGGGGTTTCTTAGACTTCAGAAAACAGGATTTTATAAGCAGTAGTATAGTAATGATACAGATTACAAATTTCTGAGGCAAAATACCTTATTAATATTGAAGTGCCCTGATGGAAAACTGTCTTGGCAATGGTGGTTTTCTGAACATGATGTGACTATTTGATGTGCTAGGGTTGTGCCTTTTTTTCTCAGGCAGTGAATGGAAGGAACAATAGCTTCAGCAATCTCAACCAAATGAAAAATTACTGAATTCCAGGCATCTGAGTTCTGTACTTTTTGTAGCTCTGCGTCTTTTATTCCTTTCTAGCCTGTCTCTCCTGCCACCATCTACTCCTTCCTGTATTTTTGACAGATCCTACTGAATCCTATACTTGTTTTCCATCCTTTCCAGCTCTATAATCCTCTCACAACCATACTTTTATGCTGTCTGACATTGTTTCTGAGTAGCCATCTCTGGCACAGTCTCGACAACTTTAGTAGACTACCCTTTCCCACTTCTCATGATTCATAGGGCTAACTGGATGTAACCTGCATTTTTGTTTATACTAGTAGAGATTATTAAAGAGCTAAGCTTTTGCATCACTTGCTTCATCTATCTACTCTTTCAACAAAAAGTGTTAGTTCTCATTACTTGGCAGTAAGAGGCAAATTTGGTACTAGCTAACTTTTGCAAAATAGGATTCCTTTAGAAGAGTACAAAGTTAATTCCATTGAAAAAGAAAGGCCTTCCATCATACAAAAATGGCTGGAGAAATGCAGCCTCTCTCTTAATTAAGCACTTCTGAAATAATTTAATACAGATAGAATAAAATGAAAAATGACACAAATAATAATTTCTTCCCATACATTCCATTTCCCCAGTCAACAATCTCTATATTAGCTATTTCCTGACCCAGAAAGTAATAAAGGATTTATTTCCTGTTGAAATGGGGCTCAGTATGCCTGAAAAGGAGAAAAATATAATTCCATGTAGGTGCTAACAATTAGCATTAACAGATCCTGTGCAGGAAAAAAAAAATAATTTTTTTTTGGTCAAAAATACTGTATGTCCTTTACAGTCTCTTCTCTCCTGCATTTACAAAGGTTGCATGTATTGTAATTCAAAACAGATGGGAATGACAAAAAGAAATGCTCCCTCATTCTTATTTCTTTTCTATCTCACAGAAATCTATCTACTCACTGAAATCTCATTCCTGCCTTGATTTACATACCATTTACCAACTTGTTGCAGAATTTCTCACTATTCTCTGTGAGCAGCAATATTAGGATAATAGAATGAAAGTTGAAGCTGAATTTAAAACATTTTGTAAAGGATATTCCAGGGACATGGGAGGCAGGGAGGGCAGCAATACAAATATTGAGTCACCCCAGAAGATCATTTGTGATTCAAGAAAACAATATAAAATAAAACATTTAGATCTCCTACTGAGATCCAGATGGGACTCACTGACTGTGGAGATTGGTGACAGTCAAACTAGGTAGACAAAAATGACCTGTAAATGTGCTTTCAAAGGTAAATAGCTGCCTGAGGTTAAAAACAGCAACAAAAAACCCGAAGCATACAACCAAACAGAAGCTTCACAGACACAAACGTACTAAAATCCAACTCGGCAAAAATTAGACAAAGCTTACCTGTGGAGCTTCCTCTTGCTTCTGTCCTTTACCTGCTGTTGGCTGACTAAAGGACATCTGTGATGACCAAATGCGATTCTAACACTATACTTTTCATCTAGAAAATATGTATGTGGCATGTCCAGAAAAGAAAGATCACTTGAAAAGGGTTGAATGCACCTGAACTAGATAAGATTGTTCCCATTTAATAATTTCTGACACACTACTAAGTCAATAATCAGGATTGTTGATTAAACCAAAGGAAAGTGTCATTTTATGAGATCCAAATTTATTTTACAATCTAAGTATTGGAATGCAGGATTAATGGCATGCAGGCAGTACAGACAAGAGTTGCCAGATTCCCCATTTTAGCAATGAGTGCTCCTTTTTGCTGCTTGCAAAAAAGTGTTTTAGAGACTGCTTTTATATTTTTCATTTAAGTGTTGTCACGTTAAGACACAGAGACAGCAGCAGACCTGGTTTGTAACACAGGACTCCTTTTTTCTGGCACAGTCTCCCAGTCCCTACCCTGGAGAGTCAGGAGCCTTTACTTGGTTCTGTTCTCTTTTCTTCTGAGAAACCCTGCACTCCCAATGCACCTTGAAACACCTTAACTGTGTGAATGAAATATGGCCCTATTCACTATCTCCAATCGCATTGCTAGCACACTTCTTCCTCCATCTCCCTGTATAGTCTGAGGTGAAAATGGATACAACTGGTGGCCTGCCCATGGAGCACAATCCAATCCAAGCTGGCGAGCTACAACATGAGCATTCCCAGTTGTTACCAGAGGAAGAGATGAAATTTAAGTAACCCTTCAATCTCTCAGTGGGGAGCAGGAGATAAGTATTTACACCCTGGATTTTATGAAATAACATAACCAGTCAATGTATAAGCCTCCTAACAGTTCTGACGTGGCGTTATTTTGTGCAACCAGGTCGACTGGTTAGTTTCCTCCAAAACCCACAAGATAGTTGCTACTGAATACCCTACTGGGTCTCATTGAAATGAAAGTGCAACTGGGCGGCGTGTGTTACCTTAATCTATGACAGCAGCGTTCTGTCCTTCAAATATAAACTAATCTCAGGGTAGACACCTTCAGATATACCAGAAATAAAATATCAGAATTACTTATAGAGCTCCAAGGAACAGTGTAACAAAGTTTAAACAAAACCAACCAACCAACCAAAAAAAAAAAAAACCCACAACAAAGGAAAGGGTCCTTTGCTTTATTTCTTCCTCATATCAGAGCTGGGACAAATTTTATTTTGTGTCCTGTTAATAGGTACAAGCTCCAATCAACAACTAACATCATGCTGTGTCGATAGCACTGTGACAAGTAATACTCTTTCTTAAATAGGTAGGTCAGAGAAACTAGGTCAGAGTTTTCTTTTCCTCAGCCTCTACCTTGTACCACTCTGAAAAGCCCATTTCGCCTATCGGAGAGCTCTTTTACTTTTACTGGAAATGCAGCCTGGTGAGAAGCATCCCAGGATTGAAAGTAAGTGGGACCAGGAAAAATCAGCTGAAAGAAACAGAACATGCACAGAAGAAGAGGCCATGGAGGAGGGACCAGGGGATGAAGGGGGTTGCACTGGGGCAAAAGACAAAGGAGCAGCGTTCACCCTGCAGAAGGAATCCATGGTGGCGGAACCTCCTCCCTTTGGTGCAGGCTCCAGAAAGGGAGCACCATAGTAGAAAGCAGCTAGGAATAATTAATTCAGGATGGTGGTTTCTGGCAGTCACGCACTCACCCTACTACACTGTTTACGTTCCCATTGAAGCCAGCCCCTGTAGAGCAGTTCTGACCAGAACTCAAGGCAGTAAGTATTGTTCTCAAATTTATTAAAGAAAGTCCACTACTTCACCAATAGTCAAAACTCAAGTACTATCCCACCTAAGAACTGTTGTGAAAATTTTTACCTTGCTAGTAAATAGCCAACATGTACGCAACTTTTGTCTGGCATAACTATGCTAAAACAATACCTGAATGATTACTTAGAAAGGCTTGCTTTGTTAGTTGTGGGGTTCCCAGCTACATCCCATCTTAGCACCTGATGAATGCAGTTGTTGTGATAACCTCTGCTTACTGCTGTCATTTCTATAATTGACTGTTTATTCAAGAGCAATTGATTGTTTATTCGATTCATAATCCATTCTCACTCCTTCACAACTGTGAGTAATATTTGGAAAGATCTGGATAAATCAATGTGATATAAATTATTCATATTACTATTGGCTAAGCCTGCCTGATTCCAGTTAATTCATAATTAACATTTCTATCTGTGTCATAACACTGTGCACTGGAAATATCTGAATTGCAGGTAATCAGGGGAGTTGCTGCTCAAACAGAAAGTCTCACCTACAAGTAAAATAGGTACAAGAAGATTTCATGCGATATGATAATACACCCAGCTCTTACTACTCACAGACCAGACAGTAAATATTCTTCAGCCTTTAGAGGATCACATTTTCTGAATTTATTTTTTTTTTCTTAATAATACTGAATGTCTAATTTAGTGTCTGAATCACTGTGGAAAAAATATAGAGAAGGTACCCACAAATCAAGGTAGGATTTGGTTTGTCTCCATGTTTCTCTCCTTTCTTGAGTATTAGTGAGGACTAAAAGCAAGGACTAAAAATAAAACAACACTATATATATCTCAAAAGATTTCCATTGAGCATCACGTGTACATAGAGTGTTTTGGTATAATAGGACATTTCCTCATGTGTTCTATACTAGAATCATATGTTCTAGTATAATAATAGAGATAATTTTCAATATGAGTATAATGGTGAATAAGGTTTCTGTTTACATAAGAAACAAGCTCAGAAGAAATTGTAATTTCTGTGCTCTTGCTGAAATATTACAGCACTTTTCAATTAATGTAATCAATACATGGCAGGAAATGGCCACACTTTAAAAATCATTATTTAGAGGTTAGATATACAAAATGAGCTTTACAAGAAACGGTACTCATCTAACATTTTCAATCCATCTGAAGCACTAATTCTAGAATATAGTGCTATCACTCACTTCATTACAACTACAGGAATCAATTAACATAATGTCATCACAGCTCATCCTTCCCTTCTTTAGTTGAAATTTCAAATTATTAATTGACTCGTGCAGTAGATGGCACACATAATCCTCTGTAGACTGGAAGTACCAGTTTCTCAAAGAGAAGCTGTACCCTAAGCTGCCTAATGGCCCTTGTCACTCTAGCAGGTAATTAAAAGGCTTCCCACTTTGGCAATCAGCCAGCAGAAAAGCAGACGGAATGCTCCACTTGTAAAATGAGAAACGAAGCTCATACTCTGAAGAAGGAATGATAATATTTTGCAATTCCATAATGTCTTTTCTTCAGGGATTTTAAATAAATTAATAAGCATTAATTAGTAGGACTTTGTAAATTCCCTGGGAAATACTTGTGCTACCCATTATAAAAAAGACAAAAAGGAATACATTGCCTCAGTTTCCACAGTATCATTCTTTTTGGATGTCTCAGCACTGATGAATTTAGTCAGATTTTAAATGCTGGGGAACTGTTGAGCATTAATGGTTCCACTAGAACAAAAAGAATTTTTTACGCTCAGAATCACTGAAAGTCAGACTTCGGATGTCTTTTGCGTGACAATCAGAATTCATGCATATCACTTGCACCATTTAAGAGATAGAAACTTGAAAATGAACCTGGTGCCAGGCAAAACCTTCCTGATAACATAGATAGAGTAACAGATGAAGTTATTATACTGTAATAAGGCTAAACATACTGGCAAATATATACAGTCATTTGTTTTGGGACATTTAAAATGATCTTTGTACCCAAAACATTTGAAGAAAACCAGATATTAATGTTTTGACTGGTCATCTGATCAAATGATGTGTTCCGGCTATTCAGAAGAATTCTGTGAGAATCTTCCTTTCTGCAACACTAGGATGAGTCTCAGCTATTAACACAGATAACATCCATGACTATAAAAGAGTAAATGTGTTTTAAGCACTCTGCATTGGAGGTTTTATAACTACTGTCATAGTTTAAATTATAGGGTTTTTTATGTTTTGCATTTGTTCTTTGGGTAAAACACCTAACAATTTTTTAACTGACCTATATACACTATGAATGTATAAAACCCAAAAGACTGTAAAGAAAGAAATTGTTTTGTCAACACATAGCAATCAATATGTGCATCTCCTTCAAGAGCAAGGCTCTTTGAATAAGAATAAAATAAATGAAACTCAATGCAGTTTAGCACAGATGTAATCTCTATCTCTACAAAACAGTCATTTTAAGACAAATATGGTTTCAAAAGAGTTCTTTAAAAAAGACCAAATGGAAATTTTCTGTTCAGGAAGTATGCACTGCCAGAGTCATAAGCCATATTATAACAGTCATAAACCTTTTTTTCACACAGCTTGCAAAAAGAGCAATGGGGCTAAATATGAAGTATCTGTCTTTGTTGTTTTTTTTCTACAAACAATTACAAAAAACCTTCAAATATTAATAAAAACATTTATAATTAGGGAAATTCTAGAAGATATTCTGTCAAACACATGCCCAAGAGCTATCAGCAGTTATAAAAGATGATAAAAACCTTTTCACGTATGTGATTAAAGATATCATATACTCAAAGCAAATATTTCTAACAATAACTACATATATAAGTTATTAGAAAATGAAGTTGTTTGTATTTAATGCAGCAAGGTTAAATCTGATTAATACTAATAGGACACATTTCTGCATGGAAAAAACTGCTACTAATTCAAGAAATTATTTAAGTATCAAGGCTTAATCAGTTTCCTTAACTAGCTAAAACAAAATAGTCAATTTGAAAAGTTTGTCAAAAGAAAACATCTTATTTATGTAATTTTAACTTCTTAGAAATCAAATAAGGAAAAAAACCCATCAATCCCCACAGTATTTTTAGATTGATTTTTGGATGGATTATTGGATGGAATTATAAAATCCTCCTACACTGATTCAGTAAATCACTCTTTCCCTCAGATTCTTTTTGATACTCTCCTAAACTTCCTTGTAGAGAAAAATTAGCTGTGATAGGCACTGGAAGAAGCAACCAAGTTGCTAAGTGTTGGGGGAAGTAATCTTTTAGTACAAATTTCACTCTCACTAGGAATTTAATGTGGACAGGCAACAAACAACTATTAGCACTACCATGGGACTATATTTAATTTGTTGTTATTATTATTTTAGTGGGTAATGAAATGCCTTTTGAATTAAAGAGGTTAGCAATTTCTAAACAGGAAATTGTTTCAATTGTGCATATCTGGAAAGGACTCATAAACTAGTTTACAGGGTTGAAGGTAAATAGAAGGCTTCAAGTCACACTTAAAATAATTTCAATTAATTGATCGGCTTATCTCAGAACAATTCCTCTTAAGGGTAGCTGTTGTTAATGTTTGGGTATTTGTTCTTTCACTTCATGTTTCCTTTAGTGCCTTGAGTTTAGGTTGCTTTTACCAGCCTTGCTCAAAAAGCACTCTGTGCAAGGGGTAGGTCTCTTCTGCCAGGACTTTGGCCACACTTGCTCCAGTCATCCACGCCCAGGGCCTGGCCCTCTACAAACTCTGCCAAGAAAATATGTCTCTGTAAATGAACTACAGATCTGTCCTCACTAGTTATGCATTCACATTTTTGGTAGGAAAAGCAGGAAAAAGGTCTTCGGTTTAATTTCTGAAATTTAATCTTTGCCATTTCTTCATAACCTGTCTGCTGATAGGCTTTAAAGGTTTGAACCTAAATATTTACAAAGGCATGTCTGAACAAATTCATATTTGCAAAGGCACCCACTCAAGGTTGAATGTGTGTTTTTTTTAGCACTCCCAGTGATAAAGTTGCCTGTCACATGTTTGAAGAAAGCAGGCAGGAAATGAGTGAATAAAGCATCCTCCTACTTCCCACCTTTGATGAACCACCTTTAACTGTAATGCCAACAAAATTGTGCCGTATGGTCCCTGCAGGTGTGCACCTATTATGTCAGTGTTGTCTAACTGACATTGATCTAAGTAACCATTTACTGTGTATTTTGTGTATTTGCAGATGCTCACGTATGATATGGAAGTTACACAGAAGTTTTATACTTGCATTAGTCTTTAACAATCAACAAAAAGTGAAGTACTTTTGTAATTACTGTTTTGAGATAAAGTGTGAGATAGGCGCATTGACTCAGTGTGAATTGTTGAAAAATGTAGGTCATACTCTGTGTGTGGTTCTTATTGGACTTTATTAGATAGCGAATCCGACATTGCCATGTGGTGTTATTTAGTTAGTGTGAAAGTTATTTGTTGCTGGGTTTCTGAAAGTGGTGGTTTCATTTTAGGTTTCATTCCTTCTGCGTGGACTTAAATGGCTTACAGCTCATTCATCTTTTCCTCCTACTCACACGGAATGAAAAGGATTTCAACAAGTCTGAAGCTTGCAGGAGCTTTAGCAATTTCTTACGTTTCACTAAAGCTTGTTCAAATGCAATCATTGCTGAAAAAATATGTGGACATTAAAAACTGGCATTTACCAGGTGGGGTTTTTTCAGTATTGTTATAGTATTCTGATAAGTATTTATGAAATCAAGCAATGAAGACCCATGATCTCTACCCAGTAACACTTCAAACGTTATACATATTCAATTAATAAATATTAATGCTATTAGTTACTTCTCAAAACATAAAATCATTTCTGTCTTTGATCAAATGAGAAAAAAGCCAATAAAGCTGTAAAAAAGAGCTTAACAGTCATTGTGCTTTTTTTTTCCATTTCATATACTTTCAATCTTATTTTCTGAAGGTATGCATTTTTCTGTGAACTTGAAATACAGATCTTCCTCTTCTTTGCTACTTCTAATCTACTGAGGCCAGCAGTTAGCTGTTATATTTTCCTCTTTCGTTGATTATTTTTTCTTGCATAAAAGATCCATTCAGGAACTCATATTGTGTGCGAGGCCTGATTTTTATAGCAAGGTTGGCCTCCATCTTGCAAGTCTTCCAAGTCACATAGCATTGCAATGAAGGACAATTTGAAAAGAGAGAGCAAAGGTGGCTGAACAGAAGAATCATGTTTTGAAATATATAGAACTGATGTGCTTCAAATGCTTGTGCTTTTTATGGATGATGCCTTGTAAATCATTCAAATTTTGCACATTAATTTCTTTTTGGTGCACGATGAATTGGGATGGAGGTGGGGTTTTTTGCCTGCTATTAGATAATTCACTTCCATTTACATCAGAAATAGAGTTATTTTAAATTACGTAGCAGGCCTGTACCACAGGCCAACTGTTGCCCACAAACTTTGCAATCTGCGTGGCCTTCTAGCATCTTAGGATATCTGTATATGTACTAGTGTACTGGTTTTGGCTGGAATAGAGTTAATTTTCTTCAGAGTACCTCATATGTTTTGGATTTGTGATGAAAACAGTGTTGATAACACATGGATGTTTTAGTTATTGCTAAGTGCTTACACACTATCGAGGCCTTTTCTGGTAACGCTGCACAGCAAGCAAGTAGGCTGGGAGTGGACAAGAAGCCGGGAGGGGATACAGCTGGGACAGCTGACCAGAGGGATATTCCAGACCATAACGACATCGTGCTCAGTGATAAAAGTTGTGGGGAAGAAGGAGGAAGGGGAGACAGAGTTATGACGTTTGTCTTCCCAAGTAACTGTTATACCTGATGAATCCTTGCTTTACCGCAGGGTTACAGGCTGCCAACCAGAAACTGCTCTAAGGTAGCTGCTGACCAAGTGTTAACACATCATGATAATACCACAAAAAAAGAAAAGTGAGACACTTCTCATAACGGACCTGAGCAGCAACTGGATAAATAAGTGTTTGTGCTTGGAGAGATGGAGGGCTGGCTATCACAGGCATTTTCCTTGGCCAGGGATATTATCTGTTCTCCCAAGGAAACGTCAACCTCTGTATAAATCCAAAGCTTCTGTTAACTATTACGCAGTCACATGTGATGCCATGCTTTATCATTCTCTATGGCAACTTCCTAGGTCAATCTCTAGGGTTTGAACAGTCATGGAGCATGGTAATGATCATGCTGTTCTTACATGTCTTGTTGATATAGAACCATGGTTACCACAGCCCGAAAGGCTGCTTTCAGCTGATGAACTTTGGAGTCCTACCGGTGCAAGGAACAGGGATAATCCTGTGTCAACAGCCAGGCAGCTATGCACGCAGAAATGATTTTGCCTTCAAGACCTTTCCTTCCCTATCCAATACATGCTATAGGCCTCCCCTGGAAGGCCTCCCCTGTCTTCAATTATCATCCCTTCCTACAGTGTGAGAAAGGCAAGTTTGGGGAGACAACAGGACTTGAGATCACTGGTACTTGCTTGTATTCCATGGTCATATTCTACAAAGGTCTCAAGCTCTCAGCAACGCAATTACCACACAGCAGGGTGGACCCCATATAAAGAACAGCCTGGAGATCATCTCTGGCACTCTTATAGCTTTGTCAGAAAAAAAAAAATTCTTTAGTATTTAAGTGGCCATTTCTACCCTTCCCTCTGCTCTGGCACCTTTTCCTTCTTTCTGTGGTCTTAGCCCATTTTTTAGTTTGAATACACCATAAAGAAATGAACAAAGAAGCAAATCAAACAACAAAAAAGCCCCTATTCCCCAACCTTGGGATTTTTCACTTATGCAATATCACAGTGAGCCTCTTGCCACCCTCTAAAATACTGCTAATGCTAAATGCCTGTGTAAAAAGTAGCACAGGATGAGACTGCCAAAATGGGGTGGGGAATCTAGCCATAGACTTAGAGAAATTCAGCACAGAAAAAGGTTCTATAGTAAGCGGCTTGGACTTTAGGCATCACACTGGCTTCCTCTGAACCTCAGACTGAAATGGTGATGAGATTATTTTTTTTTCCCACAATCTAAGTTACATAGAACCACTCATTGAGAATTTTTTCTCATTATTCAGGAAGCTCAGAGTCCCCTGCCCCCCCTCCTCCCCATACTGAGCTGATACAAATCAGTTTTCAGTGACCACTTCCCAAGAGTCTTAGGGACTTGGGGTCTGGATTATAACAGTTCTACTGAAATCTGCGTAGAGTTCCTCTTTTGCTTTTAACCCAAATTTGAAGTAAGTAAATTAACAGACTGCAAGTGAGCAGGAGACAGGTCACAGAAGAATTGTGAGAAGCAGCAAAAGGGATGCAGGCACTTTTTTCCCCCCATGTCCCAAGCTCAGCAGCAGATAAGCATTCCCAGGTGCTCTTTAGCCCTCTCCTTCTCCAAAGCAGCCTGTCCTTCTGTCACCATAGGCAACGTGGTGCCCTATCTCCATGGACAGCCTGGACTTTGCCTTTACATGGGCATGCTATCTGTGCACATGGTCTCAATCCCATCCTACGCCTTTGGTACATCTCAACTCACTCAGAGTGACCAGGGTGGAAGCAACCTCTGCTGGGGAGGAGGAAATTCTTTTGAAGCCATGAACCCACCCTCTAACCTGGGTTTGATGTAACTGGTGCAGACAGCAGTGGTGTTATTCTTCAGGGGAACCATGCTTCATTGGGCTCCAACAAGGGTGGCTCTGAAACGGGTGGAAGCCACCCTTTCTGATTGTCCTGGAGCCCTTTAGGCCACATGCCTATCTTTTAATCAAGAGTTTAGGTGTCCAGCTGTGGGACTGCTTGTCTGGTTGGCACTATGTGCAGTCAAAGATCAAGTGAGAAAAGCATCTTTTCCTGGCCTCCTCTGATTTCCTGAACAGCATGGTTTCCAAGAACCTAAGGATTGTTATGCATTGTACAGTTGAAGAAATTGATATGAAGACTTAAGGGAAAAGAGAGAGTAGAAGACAGACTAACATATGCAAGAAACAGCTGAATGAAAATACTGACAGTGAAGATGGGATACAATAAAAGATGGAATGATAAATATGCAGGATATATGGAAGAAAGAACATGATTTCATATTTATTTTCCTAATCTCCAAGCAGGGAACTTAACTGATATGTAAAATATTGAACAGATAATTGAATATATATAAAATGAGAATGAGCAACAGCCAACCTATCATATTCATATCTACTCTGAGGGACAGGCATTTCCTGTCTTTCTGGGTAGAGCACTATACCTTCTGAAAATACTTCTGTCCAGGGCTTGAAAGCTTTTTAAAAGTCATGTGTGGGTTGGGAAGAAGTGGTCATTTGGTTTGGTATTTAGCGTATTCCATTATTATTCTGAAAGACTTCCGTATCCTGAAAATTTTCCCAAAACAGCTGTGATACGCTAGGGCCTTTTCCTTCCTCTCTGAAAAATCATTGTATTAAATCGCTAATAGGTGTTATTTTGCCAATTAAACCCACACATTCCTTTATATCAGTGACCACATTAAATGCTCATATTTATGTCTTTCATGTTTCAATGTACGTGCAGTGTCACTGTGCTGATTCCGGAGATGAGATATATGGTTTGTTCTTATTTACAAATACTTAATACATACATTTTTACTACAGATGAATACAGACACATAAGCAAATTCTGGTCAAAATAATGAAAAAGAAATCCTCCGGGGCAGCAAACAGAAATGCTAGCATAATAAAATACAGACAGCAAAATGAGTGGAGGAGTAAAGCATAATACCTAAGGGTGGTAGCAGTCTGCTAAATCTGATTACTTAAAATGAAATAAGGGTAGTGAGAAAGTGAACCTAAAAGCACAGAGATAATGAAGTTTGAGCTTCTCAAACAGGAAGAGTGTGCATTTACCTCTCAGAAAAAAAAAGTTTATGTAGCCTTTTTAGTAGCAAATAAAATTCAGTAATATCTTGTAAGAGTTTTCATCAGAAGTGTTAGGTCAACTATAGCTTCTTTAGTAGTAATCAGCAGAAAAGTTGTCTTCTAACACCTCTGTAAAGAGCCAAGTACTCTATAAACACAATAAAAACTAGTACTAAGAAATACAGCTAGATTTGTTTCTCCTAACATTTTTATGCATAGCACTGATCGCTTACATAGAAAAAAACCTAATGCTGGCACATGTGATTGGAAATGGATACAACAACTGGGTCACCTTCAAGACAAAACTTTAACATGGAGTTGGAAGTCTTGCTCTGCAAACTTATACCATAAACCCGCGAACAGTCACCTACGTGAGTATGTATACACATATTTTGACCAATTTTCTATCTTATCTATGGATTTTTTTAAATCTGCTAAGTATTCCTGTTACTTAGTAAGGACAGAACTGAAGAAGTTTGTCATATAATATTAGTGCACAGCACATAGGCTTGGTGATTTCCTAGTATAGATCTGTTCTCAGATTATTTTGACTTCATTCTTCAAAGAGAATATACCTAGTCACAAAACATACCTCTTTTATTCTTCAAAAGGCAGTTTACATGTTATCATTATTACTACAGCTTTGTGGTAAATTATTTTCCTGAATTTAAAATTTCCCTGAACTTCATAATGATAAAAAACAATAGACTATCTTGTTTTCAGAATGGAGGCCTCCATTAGTTTGATTTGAAATGTACCACTGCAGGAACTGGCACACCTGCTTTTGTCATAAACTCCGGTAACAATATATATCAATGAAAAAAAAACTTTTCCTCAGAAAATTCTGATCAGATATAGCTCTGTCTTTGTATCTCAAATTAACATTTCACTGTGGCAGGTACGCATCATCTTGAATTAAAAATTTTGTGGTTCTCTTTGGCTAGTGGGAAAGCTGGGGAAAAACAATCTGCAGCTCTGCTTTGTGTAAGTCTCCGATCTAACACTGTAATGTGTAGGGAAGGAGTTGCTTTCTGCTGCTTCTTCACCCTCTCAGCAGGGTAAGGCAGGGTGAGAAAGGGGAATGTAAGGGGGAAGTAGGAGGCAGGTGATTTTATTTTTTGTCTTTGTTTCTCACCATCCAGCTCTATTTTTAATGGGCAGTAATGAATCTACTTTTCCCCAAGTTGAGCCTGTTTTGCCCATGATGGTAATTAGTCAGTGATCTCCCTGTCTTTATCTCAACCCATGAGCTTTTCCACCTTATTTACCCCCCCTTTCCTGTTGAGGAGGAGGAGTGAGAGAGCCAGCTGGGTGGGTGTCTGGCATCTAGCCAGGGTCCACCCACCACAATTTAATAGAACTCAATTTAGTACGAATACTACATTAAAACATTTGCTAAATTATTTCATCATTATTTATTTTATATGGGATCATAGTCAGGATTTTAAAGAGGCTTTCATAAATCAAGAAATATGAGACAATCTGAAGACTCTGAGGAGAACTGTTTGGGCAATTTTTTTATAATGAATCATAGATTTACAATTTGAGCTCATATTATGTTTCTGTCATCAGATTTAGCAATACTGTTATGTAAAACTATGTATTCTCTACTTTGGGGGATTCACTAATCTGTGTTTCCTGAAAGTACTTCAGCTGCAATTTAATTACTTTTTTCTAAGTCCATTTCTCTAACTAGGGAGATCTTTGTTTCCCATATGGCTCATAGGGTTTAACCCAATTTCAAACTTTATAGCTCCTTAATTTTCCTCAATAGGATAAATAGAAAATATTTACCTCAGGAAAAAAACAACAAAGCAGTGATGAGAATTTTCCTGTGCATTTATGAGATGATGTCTTTGCTCTTCATTTTTTCCTGAAAAAAGATAAAATAGGTATAATGGGAAAATGAACAAGTCATTCAAACATCACTTTTAGACTTGGCATTCAAATGTTCTTTCGAAATGTCTGCTGAGCCAAAATAAGCTCTACCATCTACTACAGATTAATCAGTTATGCAATATATAATAAGTGCTTTCACTAAGTTCTTCATGTCCTGTTTACCCTGATGCACTAAAATAATGCAAATTACATCTATTTACTGTCAGTGATGTATGTTCTAAGTAAACAAATGACCAAATGGGTTTAGCAAATAAAATGACTACTAGAAGCCTAGGATAAATTACACGGACACTCCTTCTGTTAGATGAACAGACTATTTAGAACTCCAGTAATATCTGATAATTTTTGCTTACTTGTTAAAAATAGAGGCAGAAAAAAAATAGGGTTTTATTAACTAAGCCTTTTTTCATCAAAAGTTTCCAAGATATTCTCAACGTCAACTTTTTTTTTCACCAATATTAACTAAGAAAAAGATTGAACTAGAAGATTAATTTTAATAAAGCAACAAAAATCTGTAAGATTTAATGATAAATATTTTATAGGTATTTCCATTAACTATGCCTAATTGTTTACTAAACACCAGTGCTTTAGAGCCTTTTTTTTTGGTCATGTCCTCAAATCATTAGATGAAGAGTACTCAACACCAAGGCTACTTCTATCTCAGTAACTAGCATGTACCAATACAAGCAAATTTATAAAGAAAAATAGTCGACATTGAGGACCAACTTCCACACTATATGAGAAGGCAGAGGGTGCATAATACTGACTGGTTTGTTCCCATGGCCTGAATGTCTGTTAGTAGATGCAGTGTACCAGATGAGCTTCTGAATCATATCTGTGGTTTAGCATCATTCAAAAGAAACACAGTTCATGAATTTCAAGATCACTCTATTTTAAAATCAAAACAACATAAGTGGGTGTGAATCAGGAGATTCACAGCAAAACATGGCTGCTGATCCAAACCAAAACTCAAACACAGATGCACTCAAATTGGGAAGAATGAAAGTAGGATGGGTCAGATGGACTGAACATGGCAAGTAAGAGTGTAAGTTTTCCTGCATTACTTTGCTGATGGACATCTCCCCTTACCAGAAGGACCATGTCTAAAGTAAAAGATTTACATTCAGCTTCTGATGCTCATAAATGCCTATAGGTACAATGTTCTATATATCATTCCCCTCCAAAGTGGGGAGCTTTAAGGAACCAAACGTATAAGCTATTTTTAATATAGAGATGTATCTGCTTCTTAGCAGAATGTCTTCTTTGGCTGCTCAAAACATTGCTTATGCTTCTCCTAATGCATCAAAAGGCACCATGGCTGCACTGTATAACAAAGCCTTCCATTATATATGATCACAGTTTAAATTTCACATAGTAGTAAATTTTTTATGTAATTATCTACTTTATTTATCCTAGCATTGTAGACCTTTTCTTCATCTCAGTTTTGATGACACTGCATTTCATCTAACTCTTGAATAAAACTTATGCCAATATATACTTTCTCTGAGCCTTATGACCTTTTTAGCCTCTTATATTCCAATAATCCTTCTACTAAATGTGACGCCTCAGCTTTATTTAGATATCTCTCTCCCTGCAATATCTTTAATAACTGTATTACACTTTTATTCCATCAAGGAACAAGGGGTTTTATTACCTTTCAAGCAAATGGATTAAAAATATTTTTATTAGCTTCTCTTACAGCTGCATTCACCTCATTAGTATTAAAAAGTCAGTATCATCATTTGTATATATCTTTTTCAATTGCCTATAAACCCTCTCATTCAGTCCTAAGTGAAACTGTACTAAATTCTGTTTTAAAGAACAAGTTGACTTTTTCTCCTCAAAGGCTCTTTAGCATAACTTGTCTAATGGAGGAAGGAAAGCTCAGCAAAACTACTTACAAATATTTGACTAATGGTTCTGGCCAGTGGCTTTCATGTATTGTCTCCTTGCATTTGAAAGAAGAAGGAAGTATGACATGAGGCAGCAAAGCCGCATTATGCTGCTGAATTGCTCTTTATATTCAGGGTATTTTTATCTGCTCCAAGTGTAAGACACATAACCAGAAGAATGTCATAACATGCTCTGCTTCTCAAAATCACACGTCAGAAAATTGTTGAAAAATTCTGGACTCTAACCATATTCTTTCATGTGCAAAGTCAGCCCTGCTGCATGTACATAGATGTGTACATATGTACATAGATGGATAGTATAAAGCCTTTGTGTCTATTGAATATCTGGGAAGCATAGACAACCTGGTTAAAGGATTTTATCTCTTTGTATCACTGTCAATGCTGTCTACACTAGCCCATTAATTTGACAAAATCCCATTAGAAATTGGGCAGCAATAGTAACAAAAGGAGGAAAGTAATACAAAGACTCTGGACATTTTTCCTTCATCCAAGTGAATAAAGAAGGATTTCCTATGTTGGCTTCACAGCAGCTACCTGAGTGCTAATTAAGACCAAGTAGTTCGGAGGAAAAAGCTGATACAGTTCCATGAAATCCAAAACTCGAGTTTTGCTCAAAAAACCCCCATAACTTCAAAATAGATTGACGATTAGCAAATCAGAACTTCATATTTTTATTGCTTGTCAAAGGAATTTTTCCTCTTCACCTTCCAATGACTATTAATGAAGAAAAAGATGCAAGAGAGACCAACTTTTAAAAATAAACCCAGATGCCACTGAAAATTCCTTTTCACTATGTGTACCCTTGAAATGTTAATTACAAAGTTCAAACTATGGAAGATGATTCATAAGCAAAGTGTATCTAAAGAAATAATTACATTAACATACAATCGGTTTACTCTAAATAATTTTACACTCCACATGCCCAATAAACCATTAAACAACAAAACATCTTGTTTTCATGCCTTACAATTAAGACATCTCACCTGATTGCTATCAGAGTTTATCAGAACTACTGGTTTAATTGCAGCTATCTAACTGAGGAAGTCTCCTTGACAGCATATGGCACACACACACAGAGGAAAAAGAAATCTGAGGACTTGTTAAAATTGCAAACAAATTCAAAGTGAAGCTAAGAGGCTTGACTGGAAAAAAAAATAAATAAGCTAAATCACAATCTTTTTTCTTATAAAAGCTCACTCAAACATCCTTGTTGCAGATGATAGTCAGACTGTGCTCTGGTGAAAATATTACTTAGATGACCCCATTAATCTGGTAACAGTGCCATACAATTAGTAGATACAACTTGACATCACCTTATGTATGCGGGGAATTTATCAACACTATTAATTTAAAACTGGAAACACAGAGGCTGGTGAGGGTGATTTATTTGTCCAAGTTCAGATGGAATATCTGTGGAAGAGACTGTTCTTGACTGTGAGACCATCCTTTCTCTATGATGCTCAGCAGAAAAGCTGGGTGTGTTTATCATTCCCCCTCTTGTGCAGCACCAAAACACTGGCATAGTACTCCCTAGATTTTTTTCAAACTTAAAGAGACAGTATTCCCATATGTGCATCTTCCCCATGATTTTCATCAAGGAACAATTCAATTAAACTGGAAATCCCAAAAAATATGTTTTCATTTCTTTCACAGAAAAGATAATTTCACCTTACGTGAGTCTCTTTTCTCTCCTCAGAACTGTTTGTCTGTTACAGTACTAAAAATTAACTTTATAAAAAGGTAGAAAATATTGAGGTAAACGCAAAAATTATGTTGATGCAATCAGAACTGTGATTTTCTTTGATACTTCATGAAATATTCCATTATTTAAAGATGGCAAATTGTTTTTGTCAACAAGAACTCTAAAGAAACAATTGGTTTCTAAAGCCATAATTTTTAATTATCATATTTGCAATGTCTTATTAATAATATAGATGTGTGTTTATTAATAATTTACACAGAGACTTAACAGTTTTCCCCCAAGCAAATCAGTCATTGTTGCTACCAAAACAATGTAACTCAGAACCAGTAGCATTACTTTTTTTGTGGTGTTTAGGGAGAAAGGAGACACTGATGTTCACATTATACTGACATGAGCAGAAAAAAAACAAAGGCTACTAGCCAGTATTTGTCTACTCACACAAAAAAATGGAATAGTAGCATCATAAATGAAAAAGCTAATCTATGACCTAGAAACATTTATTCTAGTGTATTTTCATTATCTGCCTGTATTAGTGTGACTGCATGAGTCACTCAAAAATCAGTTATACGTTTTACAGGTTGATTACAGATATTTGTAATATCTATTGCACATATTTAGAAACAGATCAAAACACACAAAGGGGATTCAAGAATAACTTCAGAACTGAAAGAAAAAAAAAAAAGGACCAAAACCCAACACCCACACATGCCCATGTATTCTGCAGGGAAATGATACTGAAAATTTTCCAGAATGCCAACAGACTACATGCACCTCAAGTATGGGGCATATACACAAGGGAAGGTTTGACAAATATACTAATCAACACATAAAGAAATAAATGAAAACATAATTATCTTTGCTTATATCTCATGTATACAGTTCAAATAAAAGTAACAAAATAAAATGTAAGCATGATAGTGCTCAGCCACTAGAGCATGTCCTAAAGTGCCACATCTACACATTTCTTAAATACCTCCAGGGATGGTGACTCCACCTCCCTGGTCAGGCTGTTCCAGTGCCTGAACACTCTCCCAGTAAAGTAATTCTTCCTAATATCTAATCTAAACCTCTCCTGCTGCTACTTCATGTTATTTCCTCTGGTCCTGCCATTATTCCCTTGGAAGAAGAGGCCAACACCCAATTCTCTACAACCTCATTTCAGGTCTCCCCTCAGCCTCCTCTTCTCCAAACTAAACATGCCCAGCTCCCTCAGCCTTTCCTCATATGACTTGTTACAGGCCCAGTGTCCTGTAAATCAAACCATGATCAGAGAACCCAAAGCCTCACTGGTAGCACCAGTTTTGGAGCCAGGCATTGATCTGTCTGGTCTTCTTGTTAACCCATTATCAGTCCCCAAAACTGGAGGGACAGAAGAGAACACGATTTGTGCTCCTGAACCCTTGACAAGCCATCCCAAGGCCCTGAAATCTTTCTTCATTGCCCTCTGACTTATTCTCTCTAACTCATCACTGTCTACCTGTAAGATCAAAAGAGGGTAATAACCTGAGGGCTGTATCAGGCCAGGAAGCTTACTGGTTATATCCCTAACACAGGCCCCAGCGAGGCAGCAGACCTCCCTGTGGAAAGGGTCTGGCCTGCATATGGGACCCTCAGCTCCCCTCAGAATGGAACCACCTAGAACTATCACCATTCTCTTGCTCTTCACAGAAGCAGTCTTAGTATATGGAGCTGGCTGCTTTGGCAACTCCCTGGATGGGGCTTTATTGGCATCCTCCATTCCCTCATTGTCTATCTGCAGAGGCCCGTATCTGTTCTGTACGGGCACCTGGGAACACAGGGGAGGTCTGAAGGGAACTCTTCTGCTGCCTGGAACAGGTACCTGCTTCCATTCCCCCCCATCTTCTTCTAGTTCCCCTCCTCCTGCCTGGTGACATGAGGGCAGGGGATCCTCTACCTCTCATGGAGCTTCCACCTGCTGTTTTTTCCCTAAGGATGGCAGGGTGTGGCTCCACCAATCTATTTCCCTTTCACATTCCCAAATGGTCCTCAAACATTCCAATTTCTCCTTAAGCTCAGCCCCCAGGCTGAGCAGATCACTTACCTGCTCACAGCGCGCCCAGGCACTCTTTGCTGTCCTCCTGCCAGAGCGACAGACTCAGACATTCCACACAGCCCGTCGCCTGGAGAGCTGTGTGTTTCTGTGGCAGGTCAGTTTGGGTTGCTATATTCCTTTTGACTGTGGCTACAGACCTAGTGGAGCCCGTCTCCGGATGTTTTCTTTCCAGTCAGCACAGCCACCCTGCCTGCCCTGCCCTGCGCTCACGCTCACCCAGCACGCGCCACCCTCTGCAACGGTCCGGGCACGAGCCACCCTCTGCAACGGTCCGGGCACGAGCCATCCCCTGCAACGGTCCGGGCACGAGCCATCCCCTGCAACGGTCCGGGCACGCGCCACCGCACCGCCCGAGGGTCGGTTCTCACCACCTTTAAATCCCCGCGCGGCTCCTGGGCACGCCCCCTCCGCGGCCTGAATGGTTGCCGCGCACCCCCTGGTTCCCGCTGGGCCTGGGGCAGTGAGTGGGGGGTCCCTGCGCTGGGAAGCCCCTCTGTGCAGCGCCGTCCCGCCCCCGCCTCGCGCTCACCTCAGGCCTGGCCGCCGGTGCCGCCACCTCGCCGACCGGCAGTGGTACTGGTAAAACGGATCTAAATGGTAAAATGGAGGTAAATGGATTTTTTTTTTTTTTTAATAACCTAATTTTAATTGTGTGATATGTCCATTTTGATAAGTTTCTGAAATTATTTTAGTGAAGAAAGTTTACTGACAGGAATATTATGAAACATTTCTGTAAGACAAATTTCAAAGTCAAAACAGACGTCTCTGCCAGTAAAATAATCCCTAGATTTGCGTTCTGCAAGTAATAAAAAAGATGCATATTATGATCAGGTTTCTAATCTAAGTCAGTCATACTTCACAATATGATCATTAGACTTATAAAATTTCCAAGCAATACAGAAAACTGTAATGCAATTTGAAATAATATAAATATTTATTTTGTGTTTTGATCTTTGTTTTTGTTCCATGATGGATATTAAGTAGGGAGAAACACAGTTTCTTTCATTTAAAGCTCCATTTCAAAATTAAGGAAACTAGCAAGCTTGTAAAACATGTTATTAGTGTGCTTCATAATGGATCTAGCAGTTTTTCATAAATATCAATGAAATATTTTGTTATTTAATCTGCTTATGCTTTCCCTTAAGCAACATTACCTCCTTATAAGCAAGCTGTTTTCACCTTCTTTGTTGACCAACAAATCCCATTAAATGATCCCATTTCCAATTGCTTACAGATTCACTTCACTTCAACATTATGTCAGCGTGAAAGGAAGATTTGAATGCACAAACAACACAAATGAGATCTCCGGTCAGCAGAGAAGACTTTAAATAGAATTTGGTGGTGTAAAAATTTGACCAAGAGTTATAGTAAAGAGTCTTTGCTTTTCTGGGGAAGACAAGGTGTCTAGAGGGTGGCTGGAACTAGGAGTCTGAGGAGCGTTGTAAGAAATGGTGAGGAAAAAGGAAAGCCAGTTCGCTACAGATTTTGAGATTAGAGAAAAGGGAAAACTGAGAACTAAAAATAAACAAGTACATTTTACAAATACTACTTTAATGTTGTTACGTTACTTTAAGAGGTACAACTCGGAGTTTGGGAGGAATGTTAGGACGAGGTATGTATCAGAAGTGCAGGTGGGAAAGGGTGAAAACTGGAAGTGGAGAGTGGGAAGAGAGAATGCTTGAACAAGCAACAGGCCCAAATGCACCAAATAAGGAGCGAAATAATCACGCAAGGAAATCAGTGCTGGGAAAAGCAGGTAGTGCTGGGATGAAACAAAAGAAATGATGTTTGAGAGGAGATAGTTTAGTTTAGACTGAAAATAGACTGACACCTGGAATAGCATCCAGGATTTACAAATTTCATTTGAATGCTCTTACTTTTTCTAATTGATTTCAGCTCTAAAGTATCTCATCAACTCTTCCTCTGATCTACACAGGACAACATTCAAATATCTATTGCTAGATTATTCCACAGTCTCAAATAACTGAAGTCTGCATGTTAGATCTGAAGAACTCAGTGCTAGTGATAGTGCATATGTATTTTATTTTGCAGTTACATTTAATTTCTATCTGAAAAATACTTAAAAGCGTTTACAAATATTTAAGGCAGGGCAGGGTTTGGAGTCAAACATTCAGGCATAAGAAATACCATTTGCAAGACTTCACAAAGTAAATAATGAATACACAAGAGAAGTAACTCAACAAAAATTAATACCATGGAGTCACTCTTATAACTATGCTGTGCTTTCATTGAATACAGCCTTGTCACAGCAAAGGAAGTCAGAAAAATCATAGCAATTGTGTTTAACTTAAAAAAAAAAAA
>JAHREE010000508.1:3561215-3603871 GCA_033628505.1 Tringa tobata
GTTATGAAACTGATCAGTATGATGCCACAGACTTCAAAGAAATAGAAAAGGATAGTGGCTGAGAAGGAGATCATACTACATAGGGGTCAATGTCCCTGCATGAACTTGTGAACTGTAATTTCAAGCTGGCTGTTTAGTGTTACTTTTTATCCTAAGTTTTTGAAACCGTTTTCTTGTGTGCAGTTTCGTCTTTCTCCCCTTCCCACATCTACCTGTCATATGTGAAATCTTTGATTAGTGCTTTAAAAAAAGGAAAATTATTAGAAAGTCTATGACTGTGTAATTTATCACCCCAGTAGCTGTAGTTCATTTAACATTATACTGGAGCATCACACAGAGCAGAGCTTGAGAACATTTAAGTGGCTTCAGAGCTCACAAAAGCAGGAATTATAGTAGGATCAAAATCCCACTGCTCTTGCCCTGCCTGTGATGAAAAATCTTCATGGGGACATTTCATAGGTCATTTGTATTGCAATTTAACTCGCAAAAGTAAGACTGACTCCTCTTACAAATGATTGACTCATACTATCTATCCCAGAAAAGAAAAACATCTTGCTATATCTCTTGTGGGATTGTACATCTAATGACCAATGTCAGTTATTTAGTACTATTTTTCTCCTCTGCGAACCATAGTCTACTTGTAAGGCTCTTTGCCTGATGTATGGGGGAAAAAATTAGACCGCTGAGTGTTTTTCATCTCCAAATTTTTAATTTGCAATCTATCTCCATTGTCTCTCAGAAAACTTGTGCGTGGAAGACTACATTTCACTTATTCAATAAAAACAACCTCAGTCCACCAAATGCAGACTGAAATGCTTTGCAGAGACAGAAAAATATGCATGAAATAATGTTTCATGTGCTGAAAACAAAGGAAAAATCATTAACTAAAGATGTATTAGCTTCTAACTCTTCTAATGTCATCACTCCCTTTAGAAATGAATCACCTATACTGCTTGTCTGCTACATACTCATTTAGCAAGTGGTCTACAAAGTGTTTTCTATTAGTTGCAAGATACTTCAACTTAAGAGAAGGCATAAAACATTGTTTAGCTGACTTTTATGGCAACCCTAATGAAACTTTCTGAACCTTTGCGGATAATATTTTACAGAAAATGGATAACAATGGCTGCATGTACAAAATGGTTGCAGGATATACAGGACACAGTAAGAGTTTCAATTATGGAATATAAAACAGTGTGTTCCAACATTTGCAGATTGTAAATTTCAACGTTATTCCACCTGGCTTGTACTGTCTGCAGGAGCTAAAGAGCTAAAGTAGATATCCAGAGTAAAAGGATGTGGCCAGACTCAGCTAGACCCAGTACGAGGGAACACAGTTTTAAGGACAAAAATCAGACTGAAGAACAGATGTAATTTGTAAGCTTATTTTGTCTTCATTTAGTCTTTTCTAACCTAAGGTGAGAAGGCCAAAGGAGTACAGAAGAGGACTTCAGTTCTTTTAGTCTAGACTAGAGTACACTTTATAGTAGTTGAGTGCCTATTACAAAAATCCAATTTCCTTAAGAGGCTGGGAATCAGTTTCTATTGGGAATTCTCTGGTGAAAAGCACACCTCACAACTAATTCTTGAAAAGGAGCTGAACAAACTGGCACTAGAAAGAACTGGTATGCAAGGATATAGTTTTTATAAATATTATTCATACTGCATGGGTTTCTTTTTGATGAATTATCATGGTAGAAAGTTCAAAATAATTACCTCTATGCATAAAAACCTTAATCGGGTTTGTCACCATGAACTCCAGCAATAGAGAAAACGTGGTTTACAAAAACTGAGCATCTAAGATTTTTCTCATGATGAGGACAATCTCAAAGCTGCCAATAGATGTAGTCTGACATGGACTCAGATAGCCAGGAATTACGACAAGCAAGTTATTGCTTGATGGCCAAGAGAACAATGAATATCAAGACTGAATTAGTTGTGGGGTATGTGAAGCAAATATATGATGGTGCATGTACAGGGCCTTTTATTTTTAAAATAGTTCAATTGATTGTAACTTAGGAATGTACTTTAGTTCAGAGAAGCTGCTCTTTGGGCCACCTCATTGCAACATTAAGCTCAAATACCAATATGAAGTTCATAAGTTTCCTGAAAGGAAACACTTTAGATTCCCAAGAGAGGCAATTCTTCAGACCAAGACATGGCTGAAGAATAACTGGTTCAAACTTTTGCATGAACTGTCCTAGTATCTCTCTCTTTTTTTTTTTTTTTTAAGTGGAGCACGTATCCGTTAGCTGGCAGATGGGTAACTGTACACCTAGCAGTACTATGGGCTTGCTTCCTATGATCATGATAATAATTTGATTCACTGACTCACTGTTAACTTCATGTTATATTTGACTAAAAGCAGGGAGAACGACTGACTCCACCGTGCTCTTGCTGCTGCACCCTGGGTAAGGTACAACCACCAGGAGGTGGAAGGAGACCACATCCTTCCTGGAGAGCAGTGGACCACCTAGACCCCAGGGAGACAACTGCCCATGAGAGACAGGAATTTCCTAAAGTGGCAGCAGAGCAGTTATGAGCCAAACTTTGGTGTTACAAGAAAAAAACCAGAGTTTCCTAAAGCCCCAATGATGACTGTGTGAAGACTTTACCAGCCTAGGACACCCTGACACTTGATAAATGAGAGCAAGTTTGGATCTGGTAGCTTGCCTGATTACAGTGTGCAAGGCTGAGGCAGAGGGAGGAAATATCTTCCAGAACCTGTATATACTAGTAAAACTGAATTTTCTTTAATTCAAAATTGATTTCAATATACATGATGTTAATATAACATAATTAAACATTAAAATCTTTCTGATGTCTCTTGGTCTCCTTACTTTAGGAGAAATACAAAATTCTACCTCAACACTGTGGCCCGTGTGGGATGTCATCTTGGAGTATAATAAATGCTCACACAGCAAGTGTGCCGAAGTGTATACAGACTTAAATTACTGGATTTAAAATAGCAAATAAATTTATATTATGGGGTTTTTATTAGTTCTTCTCATTTCTGTCATGTCAGCACACAGTACTGTACTAAAATGCCAGGGTAGCTAGGGCTGTCTAAGCAGTCTGTCATCTTGCAGCTGCAGATAACTTTCCTGTTCCTCTTCCACAGTGAAGATCATTTGAGGGAACAGTGTCTGTCAAATCTCAGCTTTGCCCACAAACTGTGCTCAGAGTGAAGCAGACAAGTTCTTTTTCATGAGTTTGGATACTGTATTTTGAATAATTTCTTAAGCGAGACTTTTTAAAACTCTTTTTACTAGTACATTCCCAGAAAGCACACAGGGACGTAGAAATGTGTCTACAGAATTCTCAGTTCTCTGAGAATTCAGAGAATTCAGGTATTTCTCAGTTCTCTGCAGTTCGTTATCACTCCAAAGGAGTGATCTGGCTAACTAAACCACTTGGACATTTGCAAAACCTTTCTGGAGATGTAGTTGATTGAAGGACTGTACTAACGACATTGTGCTGGGGAACAGGAAGTAGAAATGTGGTTGGCAAAATGCTGAGCTGAAAGTCATTATCCATTCAACCTGTAGATTAGCAGCACTGAAAAACTTGTGCATTTCAAAGAATAAAAAGAAGCAGTTTTCTGAAATGTTAGCATTATGCAACCTAGTAGATATTGAAAAACTTTGGTTTTCCTTCATAAATTCCGTCCCCCTTGAATTTAGGGGGAAAATAATATTCAGTTACAGTGTGGGGATAGTTCTGAAAATAATCACATCTTCCTTAACAAGATACTTCCTTAATGAGATACTTTCTCAATTATACCTGGATAATATATCTTAAGGTATTATGCATACTTTCTTTGTAATAATGCCTATGTAGTTTGATTTCTAGTTCAACTTCTGAGTTACAGAAGAGAATCGGGAATAAGCTATTCACGACATAATGAATGGAAAAGTGGGAGACTGGCAGAAATATAAGTGGGAGCTTTTTTAAATTTATTTTTATGAGCACTCCCAGAAACACTGACTACAAGCATTCTAATAATTTATAAAAAACATAATAACAAATGTTCCTTGCTAAATTCATATTTAAGAGACAACACAACATGCAAAATGAGTGGTTTGAGTATACATAGTCTGCATGAATCACAGCATGTGGAAAAAAAGATTTAATTAGTATGTCTCTCTGTGACACAATATAACAGAGCAAATAAACACAGTTGTCAAATGTCGGAAACATTCCATATCTTCAGAAATTCTACTCATTTCTCATGTTCACTTCATGCAGCCATTCATACAGAGAAATAATTTCTGAAATTATTAAACTGATTTGGCATGACAGACACGTAAGGCTTAACTTAATATTAGAGGAATAAAAACAAACACTACAGGAAGCAAGTAGAAAGGCCAACTGTAATGACAACAAAATTTATAGTTTGGATGACAGGAAATATGGTAGTAAGAAAGGTGACTTGACAGAAAAAATACACTAACAAGAAATTCTTGAATCATAAGGGAAGAAGAATGTATCATGTAGGGAAATAAAGGTATGACTTCTCATCTAGTGCTGTCAGTCTATATGACTCTTTATAATAATACTTCTATTCATTTCACCTGATTGTCATGTATAAACATACTGACCATTTTTTTCTCTCTGTGAACTAAAAAATAGATTATTTGTGTTTCTTTTGGAGGTAGTTGGCAGGAGAAGACCTGTTTGTTACAATAAATATATATTTATATGGCAGGACATTTAAATATTACACTATCTGTATTAAGTGAAGAATTAATCAGTTACTTACTATACCGATGAAGGAAATAACACTGTGCCTGAGGATACTAAGGAAAAAAAGTAAACACATTTTTTGATATCCACTCTGTATTAAAAATTAACATTAAGCACCATCTAAACTTAAAAAGATTTTTCAAGAGCTTGCAATAGCTATGCAGAATATAGAGTTTGGACTAATTTGAAAGAATGCAAATTCTTTTTAAAATTTAATGAAATTAAAAGGATATCTCAGAGACTACAATGAATAAAAGGACTTTTTATAGCTGTCACAACAGCTCCTCATGATCAAGAGAGTGTGAATATAAAATTCAAGAACAAATAACTCCGTTCATATGTAGTAGCAGATTTCAAGTTCATGAGATGCAACAGCTATCCACAAAAGTGTTGAGTCAATGAAAAGTAACAGCTGGTGGTATGTGAATCCAGTGAAGCCCCCGAAAAAAATTATTTTTTTCAGCTCTAATGAGACTATAGAAAGAGTAGGATGTATTGCTCTTAATTTGAATATACTGTTTTACATTCTCATGTACTTGATCACCCACACAGTCCTGTCATTAATCTGTTGACTGTTCATACATCATATATTCAAGCCAACACCAGAATTTCCAAGAAAACAATGGCAGAAAGTCACATCTAAAAAGTCACAACATATCATGAACAATAATAATTTTTCTTTGCAGCATTACTTCTGAAAAATAGTAACATTAGAGATACCACAGTATATTTTTTATATCTGTGGAGGATTCCAATCTACAGAAGCACAGTGAGAGACTAAATTGAATTTTCTTTTCTAATAACTGCTACAGCACTGAAAGGCTGCTTTAACACAACAGAGCAAAAGCAACTTTGGAACATTTCTTAAGGTTATGGTCTAAATACTGGACTTGCTGTTGAATAGATTGGACAATATTTTTGCCTGTACCATTGTATAACTGGTGATGTAAGTGCTTTAGTTCTTTACTAAATGACCTGTATCTTTAAATTGTCATAGAATCATAAAATCAAATCATACAATGGTTTGGGTTGGAAGGGACCTTAAAGATCATCGAGTTCCAACCCCCAACTAGACCCGGTTGCTCAAAGGGCCATCCAGCCTGGCCTTGAACACCTCCAGGGAGGGGACATACAGTTCTCTGGGCAACCTGTTCCAGTGTCTCACCACCCTCACAGTAAAGCATTTCTTCCTGATATCTAATCCAAATCTCCTCACTTTCAGTTTGAAGCTGTTACCCCTCATCCTATGACTACACTCCCTCATAAAGAGTCCCTCCCCATCTCTCCTGCAGCCCCGCACTTTAGGCACTGGAAGGCCATTATAAGATCTTCCCGGAGCCTTCTCTTCTCCAGGCTGAGCAATCCCAACTCTCTCAGCCTGTCTTCATAGGAGAGGTGCTCCAGCCCTCTGATCATCTTTGTGGCCCTCCGCTGGACTCGTTTTAACAGGTCCAAATTAAGTTGGTTTGGTCGTGGGTTTTTTTTATGTTGGAAATTATTCGTTTGCATTCTCATGATAAATAATTATATTGAGAAAAAAAAGCATTTCTATTGAAAATACTTCTGAAAAAATTTAGTAAATCAGTTTCAATCTTAAGCATAAAAGTTCAGTAATAGATTTGATACAATAGCAGGGATAGGAATACCATATGTCGGTATTTTCATGCAATTGAAAAATTGTTATTTATCAAGAATTTTAATTAGGGAAATAAAAAACCTTTGCTTAAATGAACACAGATAAGAAAATAAAAGTCACAATTAATAACTAAAACTTCTCTAACGAAACTTCTGTAACATAAATATGTAAGTAATTTTTCCTGCATTTACACCAACCTGAAAAAAATAAAGAAGTGAAACATTTATATCAACAATATATATCAAATAAAAAATATAGGTAAATAAAAAGTCGTTATTTATCAAGATAGGAACTAATTGGAAAAATGTAAAATATTTAGAAACTGAATTTCCTATTTAAATAACCACACTTAAGAACCATGTACAGTAATCATAGGTGATCCTGATGGGCTTGATATCCTTCAATATTTTTTGTATTAGGTTGCTATAGTATTAAATACTTCTGTAAAAATACTGTTTTGGCCTACTTTTTAAAAACACTTAGACCACTGTAAGTTGGAAGATTTATGATCTGCATATGCCATTCACTTACTGATTTACTAGGTTCTGTTTACTCAAAGACTTAAATTTCACTTCCTTTGTTTATAATTTTTCTTCATATGACACTAGCATGTTTGAGTATTCCACATTATATTGATTTCTAAAATTCCAGTTCTGTAATGGAAATCTCATTATGAAATGAGCAGGAAAAAAAATCTGGCTATTCTTCATAACATTTCTATAAATCCCCGAAAGACTTAGCTAATGTTTCCATTATTTTATTTAGTACCATGATTTTAGGAATTGTGAGATACCGTTAATAAAAAAAGGCATTTGACACAAAAAAGGCTAGTATTGAAATGTCTATTTTGCTTGAAAACTATTGGACCAGTCTGCCATTTGTCATTTTGGATTTTGTGATTTACTATTTTTGTATTGTTACTATTTAAGTTTGTAAACTGAGCGAGATTATTATGAACATATAGAAGAAGCAAAGCCGTTAAATAAGTAGTGCCTTGAAATACAGATGCCTACTGTATGATCATTTAGACACATAGAAGAATCTGAATTCAATGGAAGAATGAATATTCCAACAGATGAAAAAGCACTATACCCACACTATCCGTAGCAATATATACATCTGGTATGTTAGCATATTAGCTAACAAATATTATACTACTATGAAGTCAGATCATGCTTAAAGCATACTCAGAGTCTTTCTTTAAGGAGCAAAGTTTCTCATTATAACCAAAATGGTAAAAATACTGCATGTACATACCAGATGCTTTTACATAAATGAACATCTAAGCCTACTTCTAGAAAAAAAAAAGCTCTCTGTAAGCACAGAAGAGTCTGCTGTGGGTAGCTGTGAGCACTGGTGTACAGATTTAAGTCATCACAAAGATTCTACTGTGATGTCTGATACAAAAAAAAAAATAAATCATCTGTGACAGACACACAGTTAGTTACGCTGCTTATCTTGGGTTTCCATAGGCATTTGGAACCATCCAGAAGAGCAATACTACAGGGCTATGTCTTGTACCAAGCTGAACTGCAAAGACCAGAGTAAGATAACATAAAATAAAAAATTCTCTACAGAAAATACACTGAGCTACTCGGTATTAGGTAAAACAAAAAAAACCTGAAACCAGCATTCTTCAGAAGACGGAAAGAGAAGGAAAAAAACTGCTAGAAAAAATGAACAAAAGACGACCCCATTATGACATTTTCTGATTCCATCATTTCATTCTAGCACTTCTTTCTTTCTGTTGTAAAGTATTCTCAGGTAAGATCTTCAAACATTTACCTTTACTTCTTTTAAAAAAAAAAGGAACTTAATTGAATGTTGTTACGGCTCCCAAATTTTTACATCAAAACCCTCCCAAACTCTAAAGATAACTTAGAATAAACATTACTAAAACTCATAGCAAAGTCACAGTTCAATGTTTTATTGGCAGTAGGGTATAGAAATACAATTTTTACTGCCAGCTGGCTATGGACTTAAAAAAATATATTTAAACTTACATTATATGCTCTTTGACCACACAATGACAGCGAGATGATTTTAATTCCAGTAGAGAAGCATTTCAGATTCCTTTTGAAAGGCTATTGTTCTTCTCATCTTTGCTTTAAAACTGGCTATGAAAATTCATGGGATTTCCCCCATTTTCATTATTTTGAGCAGTGGCAGCATATTTATCTGTTTGTTTCTGGACAACGCCAGCAGTAAATTTCCTATCTAAGGCTAAATCCTTTCTTTCATGGCGCATGCAGAAATGCTTCATCCTAGTTTATTGATAACTGAGGCTGACCAGAGGGTTAGCCCTTGCCATTATCTATGGGAAACTGTCTGAGGAAAACAAACATTGCAAGACAAAACAAAACTGCAAGGAAATAACAAAGAAAACATCCTCAAAGACTTAAACTAAAAGCACTGCAGTGCTGGAATTGGTTCAAACATAATCAAGTCTATCAAACGTTTTTCTATAAGAGCACATGTTTAGAAGCTATCACTGACCATTTATTAAAAGATATATTAATCTAAAATGGGATTTGGACAGAATTAAGGCATCATACTAAAAATGCAGAGAGTAGACGACCACAGCTCAATACTCCAGAACAGCTAGCAATGATGGATTGCTGGTTCATCTCTTTTTTAAACGAGCTGGTTTTCATTCTCAGTCTTTTGAGAAATACTACTAGGTATATTATTTCAGCCTGTTCATAATACTAGGAATACTTGTTTGAACATTCAACAAAAACAAAGTCAGTGCTGCCTTTGGACAGGAAGCATTGCTGCAAGGGCACATGCTGGTGGATTGGACCTGGGGGCCTTGGAAGACACCAGCTGAGCATGAGCCAGCAGTGGGCCCTCTCTGTAGAGATGGCCAACAGCATCCTGAGAGGCATTCACAGGGACACAGCCAGGACATCAAGTGGAGGGACTATCCCCCTCTGCTCAGCATTCATGAGATCCCATCTGGATACTCTGTCCAAGTTATGAGTCCCCAGCACAGGAAAGAGGGAGGGCCCTCAAGCTGGCCAAGGTCTGGAGCACTTGTCCCGTAAGGAGAGGCTGAGGGACCAGGGCTTGTTCAGTCTGGAGGGGAAACTCCGGAGTGAACTAACAGCAACTTGCTGGTACCTGTGAAGAGTTTATTGACAAGATGGAGTCAGACTCTTCACAGTGCTGCACAGAGTGGAAATGAGAGACAACAAGCCTAAGGAGAAACATGAGAATCTTTTTAACCTTGAGGACAGCCAAGCAGTGAAGAGGCAGCCCAGAAAGGCCATGGAATCTCCATCCTCGGACATTTTCAAGACTCTTCTGGATAAAGCCCCCAGCAACCTTGTCTGAGCAATTTTCCTATAATTTCAGAGTGAATGAAAACTTAACAGCACATTTTTTCTACAGCTCAAAAATTGCCTGATGAACATCTACCTTTTGAAATGACAATGGTGTGGAATCTGAATGTCCTATTTGAAACAAACCAAGTGCCTCTCTGGATTTTGTTTTTCTAATGAGGAGCTGCTAACCATTAAGACACTGTGGCACCTAAACTGTAGATGCTTAAGTTCTTCATTAGATCTAGTCTTAGTCCTTATTGCGTGTAGGCTTTATGTCATCCATATAAAGGTTTTATCCAGAGGAAAAAATATTTTTTTTTTTGCTGTCATTGGCAATTTAAAAAGCAGATTTGCAGAGTAACTTTTACATTAATGATAGGCCTCAGGGATATTTATATGAACGCTTAAAATGAAACCCATCAAATGAACTTGCTAATCCTATAGAATTGAAAACCATGCATTCAGCTAAGTTTATTGTTCACGTCATAATGATTTATGGACATTTTAACAAGTTAGAGCCCATGTGTTGTGCTGTCATGTCTTTTTGAAGATTGGTTATTTGGATTAGCTATGCAAGTGTATGGATATTTCTTATAAGATGCTTAGCAAGAGACACCCTTTAACTCAGGATTTCATCCAGCTGCTTGATCAGAGACCATATTTCTGTAGACAGCTGATATCTGTACTGCAGCTTTTCCCTCAGACTAAGTGAAGGCATGCTCCTTACATAGCTTACTTTTATTTTTTTGTTATTATTCCTATAAAGCTGTAAACTAACATTACTCCAGCACTAGAAATTCAACTGCAAGCTCTGTAATTTTAAACAAGATTTTCTCTTAAGAAGATTTGTAATAAGTAGCTTGTTAAACTGTCTGGGAAGTTTAACTGACAAACCTAAGAGCTCTTGATAGCAGTTAATTCTTTTGAAAGAAGTAAAATAAGGTATGGATTTGGGAGACAGACAAACAGAAGAAGACAGGCACAAAAAGAAAATGCTTAACAATGGTAAGTTTAGGGAGCAATCTAATTTTAAACTTTACAAACTGTGACAATGAAATTTGTCTTACAGTTAACACTAAATATGAACGATGGATACTGTATTTGTTGTCAAAATATCCAGACAGACTAAAAGTTCCTACATACTTAATGCAGCTACAACAAAAGGGTTTATAGAAAATATAGTTTTAGTTTTCACCTAGGTCTTCCACTTTTTTTTTTTTTTTTTAAATTTAAATTTGCAGCAGCCATTTTTCTAAAGGAAGTGCATTTAAAATTTCTGATATATCATGTCATACTGTGGACAAGGCATACTCACTAGCTAACGGGTAAGTGAGCATAACACGCCTTGCAGTGATAGAAGCATTTCCCCTCTTATTCCTCTGGGGTCTGAGAGTCTCCAGCCCAGACCAGTGACCTCCCTCACCCACTCCTTCCCCTGCTTGTGAAACACAACCTGGACTCTGCTGGGAGAAGGACGAAGTGCCACTGTTTAACAACTGTTGCTAGTTTGTATGTATATTTACTGATACACAGAGAACTGAAAACAAGAAAATTCTGTTACTTATACAGCAGTTGCTTATGTTCAGTGACATTATACTACTGCAACTATCCTTTCAAACCATTTCAGAGAGCACACAGTACTTACTGAAGATACCATCTTAGGAGCTTCTCACTTGCCATTCACAATACTTCAGGTCCTATGGTCAAACAGAACTTCTTCTAACAGAAGGCATAGAAATAGAAAAGTGTAATGAAAATACATGTCCCATCAGCTTTTTAATGCAACAAGCATCAAACAAAAAGAACCATCATATGGAAAGAGAAAGAACCAGAGAACCTTCTAGACTTCTGCACATAACCAGCTGTATTGGATCTGGCTTGGATGGAGTTAACGTTCTTCACAAGCAGCCAGTGTGGTGCTCCGCTTTGGATTTGTGACTAAAGCAGTGTTGATAGCACACCAATGTTTTGGCTAGTGCTGAACAGTGCTTGCACAGAGTCAAGGCTTTCTCTTTTTCCCACTTTGCTTTCCCAGCAAGTACGCTAGGGGTTAGGAAGAGATCAGGAGGGGATACAGCCAGGATAGCTGACCCCAACTGATCAAAGGGATATTCTGTACTATATGATGTTGTGCCCAGCAATAAAAAATCAAGGAAAGGAGACAGAAGCAGGGATGCTGATGGTTACAGTGTTTTCTTCCCAAGTAGCTGCTATGCATGCTGAGACCCTACTTTCCAGGAAGTGTCTAAACATCTCCCTGCTGTTGGGAAGCTGTAAATCATTCCTTATTTGCTTTGCTTGCATATGTAGCTACTGTTCCACCTATTAAACTGGTTTTATCTCAATCCACGAATCTTACCACCTTCCTATTTTTTCTTCCCCAACACAAGAGAGAAGGGAAGGAGCGAATGGTTATATGGGCGTTTTGTGGTTAGGTGCGGTCAACCCACCAAGCCAAATGACAAGTGGCCCACCATTTAATTATCTCTGCTACTGAGATATGGATAGAAGCAGACTCACAAGAAAATTGTCATCCACATAGAAAACATCCAAACTGAAGACTAGAGGTTCATAATGAGCACAGTTAAAAATCTGGATGTTTTTTCCATAAGTAAAATTTAAGGTCTTTTCATATTTCATATGTTGCTTTAATATAACATAGGCTTGCAGACATTCCTCACAGAATGATGGCTACTATACTAAGTAGCATATTGGCCAAGATCATTATTCATTCATTGTGCATGGAAATAGTGGCAGTAAATTGGCACATAATTTACATGATTAGTGATAATGTAGTTACAAAACAACTTAAGTGCTATAAATCTCTGATGATATAATATGCCACAAAAAAAAAAAAAAAAAGGAAGCCAACCGTAACTGAAGCCAAATATAACATCACAGAAGTGCATCACAATCCAAAATGAATAATACCTGACCTTTCACACTAAAATATTGAAGCTGTTGCCAGACTACGCAGCTAGAGAATTCTGCACTTCTGGTTCAATAATAAATTACTAGTCCCAAAGGAAAGGTGATTAATGGCTAGTCATAACCTGGGAGAAGAGAAGAAACTGAAAGGTGTAAAAGTCAACTAGAACTGCCCTCGCAATCTGATTAATTCCATTTCCAGCTAGTGCAAATCACCTATCTTGTTACAGGTAAGCTGAATTAATTTGTCTGTGTCTGCAAGACAATGTGTCTCCATAGTGCTCAATAGGAAGGATGAATGATACTCCAGAAAGGAAGACAGAGAGTGCAGGAAGCGAGTTTTGACTATTCCAAAAAGTGAAGTGGTATTTGAAGTAGAAGAGGTGAAGAAGGACAGAAGCCTCCTCTGTGTATGTGTGGTCTGCATCCCTCAAGTATTTACTAGTTTACTTCCAGATTGGGACATTTTGTTAAGGTACGCCCTATGTATTACAGACATATCTTCTTTCTAAGTCCACCCTGTTGCTATTCAGGCATGGCATGCTACTTTGTTTCCTTTTTTTTTTTGGTGGGGAGGGGAATTTCACTCTTCTGTCTTATAATGCTTCTAAAATAATTTTCACTGAAGAAGCAAATATGAAAAGGCGGTACAAAAAATGAAGCCACTGAGAGGCTGTCTTCAAAATAACATTATAGATTTCACCTGGACAAGAAAATACAGGAAGATTTTGATTTGATACTGCTCATAACATCTAAATAGAGAATAAAACACAGGAAACTCTTCAACTTCTGCCAGAACATGTAGTTGGAGACTAAAACAAAAAGCAAAAACTAATATTGTGCAAATTTATTTTCTTAATGTACACCTAATAATTGAAATTCAGTTACCAGAATTTGTCTATACATTAATGAAGACAAAAAAGTTTAAATTATTTTTGACATACCTATGAACACTTTAGAGTCAACTTTTAAACTCTATATACCTGCATTTTTCAAGAACGAAAATACCAGTTATTTCACTGTTTAAAATAATCTAATCTCTAGTTCATTTCAACAGAGAAGTGATAAGAGAAGTGACCATCACAGAAATTTATAATTAATTCCACTTACTTCTATTATTTGCCATTGTAGCTATGAGTATTCATCACCATAGTAGCTGGTCATCTCGGAAACATCAGTGAATTATGTTTCAGTTCACCAACTTGTAGGGAGTTTCTGTTATTCCTGTTTTATGTTTCTGGAAGCCAATGCACACAAGAGATCGATAGACTGATTTTTCAGAGGCACTTAGCATCTGACTCTCCTATCCATTAATTTCATTTGGCATTGCAAACCACAGGTCATTATTTTTTCTCCTGTAACTTAAGGACTTTGAAAGTGCCATTTATAAGAAACTTCCTGACTTAAATTAAATTTCCATATACATTTTGGAAGCTAACTTTGCCTAAGTATGAGGATTGAAGACATTGACAGTACTAGAGACTTCCAGCTGGTAGCTGGTATCTTAATAGTTATTGAAGCTGTCAGAAACAGGGAGTAAAAAATTAAAACGTAATTAAGCCTCTGCATTTTTATTTATTTTATTTTTTTTTTAATTTGGAAAAACATGGTTTCTTGCCTGTCCAAGAAGAAATATTTCACATGGTATAGCAAGCAATGCTTATGGCTGGGGTATGCATAGGGCTTAGAAATTAGTAAGAACAATAGTAAATGGGACAACCCCGTAACTAAAGTATCAGTTACAGACACTGTTGTAAATGACCCTCATTCTCACAATAAATTGCATTTACTTTAAACACCTTTATTGAATAATCTGGTTCTTATTAGATAACTTATATTTCTGGATTCTCCACTGACTCTCAGTCACCATAATATAGTTGACAAATGAGAGAAAGATACACTTCTCTACTGTTTTTTATGAACTGAGACAATAAGCAATGTAATGCAAAAGAGGAGCCAGAGGAAAATAAAGTCAAGAATATCTTTTCTATTCCTTTTGCAAAATATAAAATTCAAAGTTCAACAGCTGGGTAGGAAATACATCAAAAAATTCCCTGCTCCTTTTTTCTAGACATAAGTAATGTTGTAAAGCATGTAAATATGTCTCTTCAGGTTTCTACTTTTTTTTCTTAAGTGCAATTCCAGTGAAGCTGAAATTCTGCTTGCATAGTAGGATGCACTGGCAATTCAGGATTGTGATTCTAAAATAAATTTCCATTGCTATCAAAACACAAATCTGCAGATCTAATTTCCTCTGGCTTTGTCAGAATTAGACACAGATATATCTGAGCACATATGAGTAATATGCTGCTTTATACCATTACTTCATGATGTCAGATTAGACTACAAGCAGCTCAGCAATTTATCCTTTCACTTTACTGATACTGCACCTCCTGTATAAGTACTTGGGTGTTCAGTTGGTCTAAATGAATTCAAGTACATTAATTTCAAAGGAACTACAGCTAAGATAATGCACAGATTGAGGGATTATCTTTTGTGAACTGAGGAGTTAATGAAAAAACAGACTGTGTCCCATTATACATAGGATCAGACCACAATTGCACGTGCCATTTAAGTCTGTACAAATAACTACACACCATGCTGTGCACAGACTTTATATTGTTTAAAACAAGAAAAAACAAAACAATCAGAAAACAACCCAGAGCTTATAAGTCTTTTCCAAAAAGCCTGATGCCTTCTGGTTTAAGATAGGCTGTATGTGAATTTTTTACAGGCCTTATTAGTGAATTGTATCTCACCTAAAAGCCTCATGTATTTTTAAGATTGTATTTCCACAAGCAAAAAACCGAAATGCAAATAACCCTTTGATTCTAGTTACAGCAGTGAAAATCTAGGAGGTAGAAGTGTTTTCTATTTACAAGCCAAACTGCAATCATTCATATTAACCACAAAATATGTCAGGTGACATAGAAACACGCAGAAAAATCTAAAGTTTGTTCAAAGTTTGACACTGTCTTACATCCTTCAAAATAGAATTATTTACCTAAGTGAAAGTCAATTTAGAAGTTATAATAAAGATAAAATTAAACAGAGTAACTAGGTATATAATGTTTTATTCTTTCTGCTTTTGCATATGGAAAGGCTAGAGGTAAAAGGTAGCACTAAGAAAAACTGTGATCCTGGTTGCGTAACTGAAAATTTAGCAGTAATACCCCATCACAGTGGATTAACACTCACACTTATTTAGCCTAATTTCAGAACACATGAGCAGGGAAGTTGCACAAGGTGTAAGTTATTGCAAAAAATGCTGTTACAACATGTGATTGTAACAGACAGATGAGAGTCTCACTCAACTACTTTGAAGACTGCAATCTTCAATATTGCAAAGCCACATATTCTCACTTATCATTAACAATAGTTGACACTTTGAAAAGAATTGGTAAGATTCAACCAAAAAATTCCAACTGAGATAAATATTAACTTTGTAAATGTATTTCCATTAGGTACTTCTAGAAGGTATATTGTGAAAATGTAAGCAACCAATTTAGTACCAGACAGTAAAATATTTAACATGTGCAAAAATGCACAAAAAGTAAGATTGTAGTGTACAGAGTACTGGCCTCACACTGGAAAGATGAATAAAGTGGTTTCTTCCTATTCTTCGTGCCTCTCATGATGCCGCACAGTGTGCGTTAAAACCACAGTGCAGCATTCTGTCATATACACCCCATGAACTATTAAAGACATTTAAGAAAGAGCAGGTGGAAAACTGAGCCTTCAAAAGATATTAAATCCAGTTTATTTGTACATTATTAAGGACGGAGGAAAAAAAGCACTACATAAATATTTCAAAATGTTTCCTATTCTCAAATAAGCATGTCTGTTATAAACGTGGTCTCATGTGATTTAATATTTGGACTTTGTACGAAAGGCATCCAGATGGTGCAGTAAGAGTGTTCCAAAAACCATAACTGGCATCCTTGCTGGCGGTGACAGCTTCCAGCTACTTTAAGTTGTTATTCCCTTATTCTTCAACAAACAGAGAGAGTTTGTGACAATGCTGGAGAAAATGAGAGTCTTTAAGAATTTATGACATGGTAATCTTCACCTTTTTCCATCCAGCTGAGAATGTTCCCTTTAGAGTTACAGAGTATTTTTTACTACACACTGCCCTTTTCTTTACCTTCCCCTTTCATAAGGGCAGTTTCTAAATCTGTCTGCTCACAAAGAGAAATTCCTTCAATCAGGATAAGGAAAAAAATGGACATGATTACACTCCTGGACATATATCCTTCCTTTTATTACATCCCTTCATTTTAACTTCACTAGAATCATTATTATTGCCTCATAAAACATGGCAATGGTACCATTATTGCTTCTACTCTACAAACGTTGTAGATGTTGATAGTACAGAGAATAATGAAAACATAGATTTCAACACACTAAAATCAATTGGAAATATTTTCAGGTTAACTGAGAAGCACGCATGTAAATTATTAGACCAGTTATGGACCAGTTTCAAAGCTGGCTGCAAACACAAGAAGGTCATCCACCCATATCCCTGCATTTTTTAACTTGTCCTTGGTAACTGAATTATGTTTTCAGCAGTATGATCAAACAAGAAGTTTGGATTTGAAGTCTCACTTCTGTTTTCGGAGAACTTCAGACCTTCCATGTATAGATTTTTGTAAAACTATACAAGTGTCTTAATAATATAGTGCCTTTTTTCAACTGCTTATAAGACTAGAGGTTTTTTTGACTGACACATGACATTTTATTTACATGCTGCAAATCTGAGTGGCTATGTGTATCCTATGTGCATCCATGACCAGGTCTAAACTGGCTTTTTACATACTCTGAGTTCTACTATAGCTACCATAGTGTAATATAAAGAAAGATCTTAATGGTAGTAGAAATGCTACATCAACTTATGCTTACTATACTTGACCAACAGACCAAGTCACTGAGTTAGCACACTAGGACCTCAACTAGGACACATATGAAATACAACATACTCAGTGTCAGCCTCATTGCCACGTTCAATATGTTTGCCATGTTCTGCTTAACAATATTCTACAACCAAAGTAGCAAGAGTTATGGAAAAAAATGAGATTTGTTGGCAAAAGTATCAGGTAATAACTGTATAAAACTCATACCTATGCATGTCTCATGTCAGTGACATGAGAACATTTTTTAATCTTGGTTACGTGATGTTTGACATTAAGATAAGCTGCCTGCTATTCAAAGGTATTAACCAGCTGTCTAGAAACTGTTCCACAAAAAAGAAATATTTTTTCAATGTGAACACAAACAACATCTATTTATAGATAAATAAAAAACTTTCTGACCTTGGTTATACATCGTAATGAAGCAAAAAAAGGGCACAGACCCAATTTTCTTCTCTGAGTCACCTTTAAGTAATTGTGTTCGATCAACACATCTTTTTTCTGAGATGCCTAAATTAGAACTGGCTTCCTTCTTATTTCATTAATTGATATTACAATGATTATTTTCCTAACCTTGAATAAAATAATAAGCCTTATGGGTTAAAGTCTACCTGGTCTGCGAAGGACAAGCTTTAGAGAAGCAGAAAACTTAATTCCTGTAGAATGAGAGTCCATGCAGGCTCTGATAAAGCACAGCGAAGCAGAACACTAGGAGCAACTACCTTATCAGCAGAGATCCTGTTATCTGCATCTGCTAATCCATGCCTGTCGCAGCAGTGTAAGGACCAGTTTGTCAGAAATTATGGAAATATACATTGTAATTGCACCTGGAGCAAATCATGTTATGAAAAAATAAGACCCATTTGGTAATTTTTCAGATCGTACCATGTTTCTGAATTCATTCTTAATGTGTCACCTTTCACAAATATCAAATACCAGATACTTGATCTGTTCTGGACACTCCATCCATTACTGCTTTCTGATATCAAGAACTACTGTTAGGAGAGACATACTCTATTCTAGTAGCAGAATTTTATGGTATATGCTTTACTTCAGTAATAAATGGCATTTTTTTTTAGTTATTCTGTGATGACAGTGTCACAGATCACTGTTAGCACATCAGAGTCTTATTTATTACAGGTTGTTCGTATTCTTACTCAGATGACACTAATTCTTTAGTCCATGAGTGAAACTGATGAAAGCACACCTTGGCTAAAGTGCTCCTCAGCCTGAGTATAAGAATCTGGTCCTAATTTCTTCCATTTGCTCTTTCAGTGCTTCAGATTATGAAGTGCACCTAGCAAAATTCAGAAAAGTTAAGCAAAAGTCAGAAACCAGTAATAATTAATGGCTTTTGAAGCAGGTGACATTAATATATCCTCCAAAAGAGGTAAAAGTCACTAACTGTTCAGCTGATACACCAAAATATTTTTCTCTAATCAAATGCACCTGTTTTGTCTCTTACCAAATTAGTCTGTCAGATTGAATCCTTTGGGCAAGTTATACACTTAATAAAGGTCAGGACTTTTTATTTAACCAGTGCTATTTACCACATTCTGTAGATGTTCATCTGCATTCTAATGTGCACCCGAGTGACAGCTTTACTCTCACTTGACATTAGCTTATACAGTTATACAATAGAAGTATTATACTCAGATTCAGTGAATAAGGAAATTAAATCTTGACTATATGATCTATTCATTTTGGTCTGACAAGAAAATTGAACAATACAGAAGTTTGAATAAAGCAGTCAGATGTGCCAAGACAACTATTTTTGCAAAGAAAATAAGAGTCGTCACATTTTCACTTGAAAAAAAAGTAATGAAGCAGTGTTTTTTTCCAGACACTGTACCAGGTAATTTAATTCATGCTTACAAAGATGTATTCTTGTAAAATCAATATATCCCCATTCATCACAGGCTAAGATAATCACCTGGAATGATGAACTCACCACACAAATATTTATCTTCTGATTTATGCTGATGTCTTTAAAGCCCAGTAGTATAAGGATAAAAGCTTTACTGTTATTGATAGAAAAGGCTGTAAATCAAGAGAGAATATTAAGTGTACAATTTTGATAGATTAGATAGGCTTAATAGCTAGTCAGGGAACACGCTAAATGTTGATACATTTAGAAGTAAATTCATGTTAAAAGATATTTTTGCTACATATAATGTTAGTTGAACCTATCAACTATCACGTCTCTCTGAACTGGACTACTGACAACAGCGATACTGGAGAAAGGACAAAAAATATTACACATACAAACAGCTTTTCTAAATGCTTTTAGGAACATCCTTATTCCACTAGAAGTAAACCAATGCATCTGCTGAGTTTTTTAGGACTTTTTTTTTTTTCCATTTGAGTGACAAATAACCAGTTCTTTTAAGAATGCAAACAGTAAGAACGCTTACCAAAAGTCAGCGGAACCGGCCTGAGCCAAGTTTTACAATGGATCCATCTAATCTGTGATTATTTGAGATGCAAATTTCTGGAATTTACAATCACCTCACATCCATAACAGTGCTATTTATGCACCATTAATTACTATGTAAGTCACCTGGAAATAACCAGCATAAATGGAATTACTTCCTAAACTGAAACAGCATTTAAAAGGTCTGTGTCTAATTTCATAGAAACAAGATAGTTGAAGACATATATCTCCATATTCTGTGTTTTCAGGTTTGATTTAGTGGCTCTCTAATCAAATAACTAACTTCTATGTAGAAGCTGTACCTCAAAGCCAGATCCACTCAGTTCCACTCGAAAACATTCTATCATTCTTCATCACATGCTATAAAGGCCAGCATGTGTCCCCTAATAAAGTCAATCCTAATCTGGAAAAGCCTATTTTAACTAAGTGCTTTATTGAAAACAAAACAAAACAAAACAAAGCACAAACCCAACAACACCATCCTTGCCAAAAGTATCAATACCATGACAAAAAGCTTTAATAACTGTACTACAGGTATCTAGATACTTTGTTTCACTGCTAAAGAAATGTTTCCTTCTATTGCATTTCTTAGCTTTCACCTGCTTTCTCTTTTTTATTCTGTATCAAACCCAAATCTAATTTTTCTCCAGAGTCTAAATAATTTCCAAACTCTAACATTGAGACTTGCCTCTGACATTTATTTTATTTTCTAGGTACCTGCTTCCTTCACAAACATCTCACTTCCCAAGCAAAATAGCTTCCTTGCACTTGTAAGCTGCATGATCTCTCAGACCTCAAATGATTTTTCTCATCTCTTATTTTTTACTTTGTTTCCAGTGCTGGACTATGTCCAGCCAAATTCTTTAAAATAAGATCAAATCCAGCTATCAAACGAGAAAAAGCTGAAGAATACATTGTACTCAATGTTGCGTATAAGTGCCCTTCACACTCTTGCTCTGTTACTATTATATACTGTCTGTTGAGATGTTTTAGGTATCACAGGTGCTCAGACTGCTTGGGAGACACTGTTCAATGTTTTAATTGGGGTATAATGAAAGAAATCACATGATATTTTTTATTGCAATAGCAAAAAACTACCCATGAAAATCATGCAAATGGGGACTGAAAATATATGTCAGATTTGAAGATGCAAAACATTTATACAGAATTTAGGTCTAAATACAAATTAACTTCAGAGCTATTTGATATCCAAACCAATGGCTGGATCAAAAGTTTCCAGGTCCACAACTTCTATTAAAACCAAAAAAACCCCTATTTCTACTTATAGTGTTTCTCTTTCAAATAATCAAAATCCCTACTTCTGCCCAAATTTTCCAGCCCCTAATAGTAAATCAGTAGACTTTCCAGTTCCACACAGATACTCACGTGGCTGCCTAACCTTAGGCACACAGTCTGTGTGACAGGTACAAGCCTGTATTCCAAGTACATTCACAGAGGCATCCTAATGAGTCTTCTCAAATTGGACAACAAGAATTCTACCCATACCAGCCACGGGACTATTTTTCAAGCAGACATTATGCAGAACAATGGCAGAATCTGACTTACAACATTTAGCAACTGTAGCAGGTCTAGGACATTCTGTACTAAACATAATACAGGCATATTATTTAGAAAGAAAAAGATTACCCAAACAGTATTAGCAACTGCAAGATAAAATGTGTCAACTCTAATGATTATTTTTTCCTCAGAATACTGTGTATGTTTTGAAAGTTGCTTTAAATATTGATCTGCTTCTGGGTATCAGCATCCCATCCGTCCGTATGGTTGCTTTTGTGCCTCATCCTGTGAGGAGCTCAGTAATTTCTTTGAAGTGCTGTTACTTTTCCAGAACAGACTTAGGGTAGGCAGTGCTGCTCAGAAATATTTTTTTTTTTAAATGTTTGAGACTTATCAAGTAAACTAACGTATACATAGTTTATTCCACTATTCTAAACCTTCAAATGAGAAGTGTACTTGCCATGACAAAATGTCCTTTGAACTATTCCCATAGGAAGTTTGATTGCTTGCCATTCTCCAAGCAGGCAGATACTTCGAAAAATATTCTGCATACTTTAATTGCTCTCCAAGAAACAACTTATAGCCGAACTAAGAAGGATGATTCATACACAATTATTTACTAACACTTCATTTTAGTCACACTTTTACTGATGGATTTTTGTTGATACATACTAAGCATTCAGAGAAGTTGAGTGTATTAACTTGAAGTGCTTTTTCTGTGAGCATTTATGCAAACAAAATATTCGTTGTTCATATAAAGCAAACACAAAAGACAAATATACAAAGAAAAAATGAATTAATTTTCAAGGTAGTGGAGCAGTCTCACAAGTTTTGCAATTGCTGAATTCTGTCATTAAATCACCTCAGGTAGTGGCTGATTAATAATTCTCTATGCGGTGACTGGAATACCTTCTATTTTAAATTCACAGAGGATCAGCCCAAGCAGAAATACACTTACTTTTGTTACGGAATCTGCAGCCTTGCTCATGTAATAGTTAAGAGTTACTCCCAGCCCTGCATATATGAGGAAAATCTATGCCTAGCTCATACAGCTGAATTTGCAGGCTTTGCACAATGCATTTAACATTGGAGTTTTATTGGCAGCAACCTATTTGCTGTACTTACTACTACCAACTTTCTTTACTGGAAGTCCACCTCAGTCCTCATCTAACTGCAGTGTATACAGTTTCTACTTACTTTTATAGCTTGGGTAAAATGGGTAGTTTGTTATCAGCATAGGTCCTACCAACCACCTCAGGTATGGACAAAGCATACAGCGGGAGAAAATTATCTGGGGGACAAGGGAAGTGAACAAGTGGAGATCTGAGAAGATGGCTGGAAATAAATATGGAATGCAAGTGAACAGGATTCATGAATATAGAACAACTGAGCAGACCTAACAGAGGATTGTCCTTGTCAAACTTTATGTTTACACCTTGACAGTACTAGGGTCTGACAGACAATTCCAGAACACAAAGTTTAAAGAACAGCTTGCTGAAATATTCCATTAATATACTTCTTTTTGAGGGAGGAAAAAATTCAGCTTAAAACCGTAACTCATCTCTCATCTTAAGATTATCTTTGGTGCAACGTGATGGAAAGTACTGGACAATTAGCTAAGTAGTGAGTGCTACTGTGCCAACTGTGTTACATTTGCCATCATGAGACACTTCCCAGAAACCCAGAGATTTAACAATGAAAAGTTTTCAAGCAGGAGTTTGTTATTTTATGTTTGATTCTGTGTTCTGTGAATTTTATTGGTGTTTATTTTCAGCTCCTTTTTTAGACTGGCTAATAAAAATTTCTGTCAATAAAATTCTGTGGCTCTCTATAGAGTACTCTGCTTGTACTTGAATACTGCCTGCAAGAGAACTCTCTATCACCAGAAAACCACATTTAAAATTAACAAGGTGAGAAATGAACTGATATCACTGTCCTCAATCATAATAGATTCCTAAGAGAATTTAATCATGATTCTTCCTACCTTCTGCTAAGAGTTTGTGTATGCAATTTAGAAAGTACTCATTTGTGATATACTAATTAATTTTCCTTGAGAAAATCTCTGCCAGCATTCATACTCTGTCCAAAATATGCTGCTAATAACAGGGTTAGAATAAAGCTCATTCCTTAGTAGTTGATAGTAGATACGGGAAGGAAACACAAGGCAATGGTCTAAACTTTGGAAAACGGTCCTGTTTCTGGTACCACAAAGCCCAGCCTTTACATGAGGCAGTAGTCTTCAGTGCATCTATCTGAGAAAGATTCTGGGGTTTTGTATACTAATATGAGAGAGGTAAAAGTCTGGCTCAGAGTGCAAGTATTCCATAATAATTTTTTATGTAATTTGACCTGAATAAAATACCCTTACCCAATTGATTTTGCATTTTATATGATTGATATAACCTGCCTTCTATTTTTGTACTCCATCAGATGTAAAAGACACAGCCCAGGATGCTATTGGCTGCCTTTGCCACAAGGGCACATTGCTGGCAGTGTAGTTCCTGTAGTTCTCTCTATCCTCCTTGTTGCCCTTCCTGAAGACAGAAGTCAGGCTTGCTTTCTTCTAGTCCTCAAGAACCTCCCCTGATGTTCATGACCTTTCAAAGACAACTGTCAGGAGTGGTGTCCCAATTACATCAGCCAGCTCCCCCACCACTTATAGGTGCATCCCATCAGGCTCCATGGACTTGTGCATCCAGTTTGCTTAAATGTTCTCCTTCTCTATGAAGGCTTAGTCTTCCTTGCTCCTCTCATGTCTGCGACTCTGATTCCTGAAGTCCAGCCTTATCAGGAAAGGTCAAGGCAAAGAAGGCAATGAGTACCTCAGCCTTTTCCATGTCCTTTGTCATCAGTTCCCCTGCCCCATTTAGGGGTGAGCCCACATTTTCCCTAGTCTTCCTTTTGCTGCTGATGTCCTCCTTGAAGCCCTTACTGTTGCCATGAAGTTGCTCCTCGCCAGAGTTAACTCCAGGTGAGCTTTGGCTTTCCTATGGCCACACCCACATGCTCAAGCATTGAGTCAATATTACTCCTGGCTTTTATCCTTGAGTCTGGTCAGGACCTCCTTGTACGTCTATGCAGGCCTTTGCTTCATTTCCTGCTCATTGTGATGGATGATTCTTGAGGTTGGAGTTGGAGGAAGTGATCCTTGAAAATCACTTTTTCAAGGAGAAAAAGGCACTCCAGGCTGTCCTAGAGCACTTCTCTCTCCAGGATTGTATCCCATGGAATTCTTCCAGGCAGATGCCTAAAAAGGCTGAAGGCTGCTCGGCTGGAGTCCAGGGTTGTGATCCTGCTTTTTGCCCTGCTTCTTCCTTGTAGGATCCTGAACTCCACTATCTCATTGTCACTGCCTCCCAAACTTCACATCCATAACCACAAATGTGAGATGATACTAAAGCTTTTCACAGCCCTATAAAAGCTAGGTGTGTCTTATTTTAAAATATTATTTTAAAGGTGATAAAGGTTTTAGTAAATGGTTTTCCACATTGGAAAACTATTTATAAATTTTACTTTGTGACTCTTCTGGAGACTATTGGAAATTATATAGGTAAAATTTTGCAAATGATCTGATGTCAAAGAATACCTAATGTGTAGAACAAACTGGAGAATTTTGACTTAATTTAGCAGATCTTTAAAAAGCAAGACCAAACCAGATTTTTTTTTCATACGTAGTAAGCTTTTGCATTGCATTTGTGGACTTTCAGACAAATCAGGTGACAGAAAACATAAGCATTTCACTTAAATGTCTAACATTCAGTGTAACAATAAAAAATGCTAGATCAAAGGATAAAAAAAGTATTTGATCACAGATTACAGTTAAAACAATACTGAAGAGTTTAATTACAGTCTGTATTTACACAAGGATACTTGTTATTTTCAACATTTCTTTATTATTGCCCGCTTCCTCTTTTTTTATTTATTATTATTATTATTGATTGGAGACCTGATTTTTCTAGTGATCTGTAACTGAAAAATGCATTGCAAACTGAGAGACTCAGAGCTTCCAAGACCTAGAGGGCAGCTCTGAAACTATTTCTATTCATCAAGCTACAGTAGGAAAGGAAGAGTTAACTAATCATATATATGATTATCTCGATCACCATGGAATATTTGTTATTCATGCTGATAGCTCACATATCTAACAAAGTAAATGAGAGCAGGTGAAATTTCACCAACTTACAAAAGACCCAGAAGGATGGCCAAAGCTACTCCAAATTAAACATTCAAAAAATGTGATCCAGCTCAGATTCTTCCTAAATTTTGCTACTAATCTTGTCAAAAAGGAATGTCAGCTGTTATATTAATGATGTCAGGGACATACATCTGAGACAGCAATTTGTATATAATTACATATTCTGTTTGAAATATGGCCATGAATAAAATCTGGTCCTCTGTATACAGATAAATGTATTTTGAAGCAGGTAGGTGTTATTTCAAAATCCCAGTGGTTATACATAGATATGCATTTTAAAACAGACTTATTGGATATTTGCCCCAAAGTAATTTTGTCCTTTTTTTTCCTTTCCCACTGCACAGGAACTTTTTTCACTTACATATGTCTCAAAAAAAAAAAAAAATCCCAACAAAATCCCCAAAATGTTAACAAGTTTCTTTAGCTATGTTAAAGTGTTTTACTTGCAACAGTACAATGGTGTGTACATTTTAACCAGCTCCACTGATACTGTCCAGGTGATAAACTTAACAGCTCATCAAATCTGAGCAACATCTTGAATTAACAGAAGTTGACTGATATATCCACATAAGAAGCAGTAAAATACCCACAGCTGGACTAGTAAAATGAGCTCTTGTGCCTGTTTGGGATTAGACCAGTAACCAAGGTACATATTATGCTTACAATTATGTTCTTTTTTGTGGTAAAGTAAAACTGTATTAACCAAGTTTATATAAAGCAGTACCTATTTAAAATCCCAAACAATCTGGTTGCAAAGAATCTGACCATGGCTACATTATATTCTTGAAACGGCAATTTAATCTTGAAAGACTTCTGGACTCAAGAAGACTAAAGTACAAGGATACTGAAAATATTGATATTGCTATTGATATTGAAAGCATCCTGGAAAATACATTTTGCTACAAGAAGGTCAAAAGTTCATATACACATTAAGACACCTGTTGTGGTTTAGCCCCAGCTGGCATCACGCAACTGATCGCTCACTCTTCCCCTGCAGTGGGATGGGGGAAAGGATCAGAAGGGTGAAAGTGAGAAAACTTGTGGGTTGAAATAAAAACAGTTTAATAATTAAAAAGATATTAAAAATTAAGATTTAAGATTTTAAAAAAAATAATGGAAAGAGGAAAAAGATAACAAAGAGAGAGGAAAATAAAATGCAAGAAAGCCAAGTAATGCAAATGAAAACAATTGCTCATCACTAAACAACCAATACCCTGAGCAGTGCCCACCCACCCTCATCCTCCCCTCTAGTGTTACTGCTGAGCATGATGTCATATGGTATGTGAGTAACCTTTGGCAGGTTGGGGCCAATTGTCCCAGCTGTATCTCCTCACAACTTTTTGTGCACCCCCAGCGTAGTCACTGGTGGGGCAGTGTGAGAGCAGAAAAAGCCTTGATGGTGTGTAAGCACTGCCCAGCAATAACTAAAACATCAGTGTGTTATGTTATCAATACTGTTTTCAGCACAAATTGAAAACATAGCCCCATGCAACTTACTATGAAGAAAATTAACTCTATCTAGCCAAAACGAGTACAACACCTTAAAACCACATTTTACACTGCCTCTTCACTTATGCCAATATAAGCATTTGTGCAGCCATGAGGTGTGTTCTTTCCTCTTCTCATATACTCTGTGTGTGCTTGATAGAAACACAAACAGAAAACCTGAGAGGCAAAGAAAAAAAAACACACATAATAGGCTAGCAACTTCCTTTTTTGTCATGATGAAAGAAGTTTGGAGTACAAAGCCACAACAAACTGCTTCCTGTCTGACACAAATGAAGTATTTGTCCTCTATCCCACACTCAACAGCAGAATCTGGCACTCGCTTCTGCTTCTAATACTTTGCAGGTATCAGGCATGGAAACTGTAAGAAGCTGGTAGGTACACAGAGCCAAAGGAGACCAAAAGGCAGGGAAGGGAGCCACAAAAGATTAATCTGGTATTAGAGGAGAACTCATCCAGCTACCAGCTCTTCTTGGTAGGCCTTAACTACCTTGGAGCTACAAGTTCTTTACAGTGGAGAACTTACAAGGGTCTTGATGGACTTCTGATGGTATAAACTACAGTTCTTCACAGAGATAATACCTCTGGGAAAAAAACATTTGCTTTAGCCAGACAACAGCTGTCTACACCAAATGCTTTTTTAGAATTAGCACAGGTATTTCTACACCACCCCACACAGCTTTAATCCAGAAGACAGTGACAGTCACAAAGACCTCAAAATAGAGATCATCCCATTAGCTATGGAGTCATTCCCAAGAGAAGCCTAGAACCAAACACATTTTAAAGAACAAATATTCATAGAATGGTTAGAGTTGGAAGGGACCTTAAAGATCATTGAGTTCCAATCCCCCTGTCATGGGCAGAGGGACACCTTCCACTAGACCAGGTTGCTTAACGCCCCATCCAACCTGGCCTTACCTCCAAGGAGGTCATCCAACTAGGCATACCTTTTGCAGACAGGTGTGCTGCCTATTCCTGTCCTGGAGAAAGGTCCAGGGACCTTCTAAAGTCCGAGGTCTGCATTGCCGCCTCTTCCTTTGGCAGCTCTGTCTGGGTGGAGGCATCAGCCGCCCTTGGGGTAGCGAGTGCGGAGCCCTGAGCCCAAGCTGTAGCCTCTGCCCTCTGACGCATGCCCACCATTCTGCCTTGGGGGTCAGGTAGGATGAGTGACCGTGGTGGTCACACAAACCGCTGCACCAGGCTCCGGCTGCCACACCGTGCTCTGGTCACTCACTCTGTTTGCAGTGCTCCTCACTGTATATTCACTCCCCGTGTATTAAAAAACTATTTATTTTTCTGGAACTGTATGCAACCATAACGTTCAGCTTGAACCATGTAAGGTCAAGGTTTTTGTATTAGTCTCAGTGACATTTAAAATACACAAGATAAGAACAAAGAACTGATACAGTAATAGACTACATAAAGCATTTACGGTATTTTTTTTTTATTGAAAAAATGAGGCACTGATCATAATCAAAAACACACTTCCCTCTTATCTCAACCTCCAGCACCTCTTTGCTTATTAAAACTTCAACAACATACTTGTTACTATTAAAGTTCAAACTATTTTTCTAAAGTTTACTGAATGTTTTCTGTAATGAAAGCATGAAATATTATGCTGCTTAAACAAACATTTATTGAAAGTAATATTTGGTATTCTGTCCAGGAAATAGGAAATGCCTTTTTTCTTTTTTTCCTTAATTGAATTTGTCAATAATGCTACTCAGTTTTTTTCTCAGTTTCTCTAAGAACAAGAATGTAATTTCAGAAGACGTATAAATAAACAGTTTGTGAAAAACATCTACAGTTTATGAGCCCATTAATTCTACCATCCCTGTACGTTAATAACTGTATCAAGCATTTAAATAAATAAATCAAAACTCATCATATCTTTTGAGGTACATGAATAGAAGTCACTGGAGGCTCCTGACTTGAAACCCTTCTGATAATTATTACCAAGAAACCACGCTTCACCTCACAGCAGTTTTGTAATCTCTTTCATGGCGCTTTGTGGCACACGTCCTGAACCCACAGGGCTCACCACGGGCTCTGCAGGGAATTTACCAGAGATGGGGGCCAGAAACGGCTCTTTTAATCTTCTGTATTTGTTTCTTTTATACTGCATCACCAAGTAAGAATACTGCAGAATGACGTTACCTCTCTGCTTCTAGCTTTTTCCTTGCAAAGCCGTTACAATTTCAGTTACCTGGTGTGACCCAGTGACACTGAGCAGAGCCGTCCTCCGCAGGCCTGTCAGCTTTTTCAATTTAGACAAATATTCCACAGCGACTGGTACACAGACGCAGCATGAAGAGGCAAAATGTTCATATGCCTCAGACTTTTTTTTTTTTTTTTTTTTTAAGAAGGTAAGCAAAGGCAATTTGCTACATGCCGACCGTACCGGCTGCGGCTGCCCCGGGTTTTGGCGGCGCGCGCTGCCGGGCGGCCCCTGTGGTGAGGGCCCGGGGCTGCCCCGTGCCGGACACAGCCGGTTCCAGCCGGCTCCAACGGCCCCACCGCAGGGCACAGCTGAGCCCCTCAGCCACGGGCGGGGAAAGCCTGGGGCAGAAAGGGCAAAACGCTGCCCGGCAGCCAGGGCTGAGGGAAACCGGGTGAGAAACAGCCCTGCCGGCCCCGAGGGGAGAGCAGGAGGAGGGGCTCCAGGCGCCCCCGCAGAGATGCCCCTGCGGCCCCGGGAGAGACCCCGGTGGGGCAGGGGTTTGCCGGCAGCCCCTGGGAAGGGCCCGGGCTGGAGCAGGGAGAAGGGTGAGGAGGCGGGAGCGGCAGAGAGGAGCTGCCCTGGGCTCGCCGCAGACACCCATTCTCCATCGGCTTGCCCCTCTCAGGGGGAGGTGGTAGAGGAGCTGGGAATGATGGTGAGCCTGGGGAAAAGGGAGGCCAGGGGGAAAATGTTTTAGTTTTTGTCTTTGTTACCCACCATCTAACTCTGTTTTAATGGACAATAAATTGAATTATTTTTCCCCAAACGAGTCTGTTTACCCAAGATGATAATTGGTCAGGGATCTTCTCTTGATCCAGGAGCTTTTTCATCTTATTCCCGCCCTCCCCACCCTGGTCCTGTTCAGGAAGGGGAGTGAGAGAGCGGAGTGGCTGGGTGGGAATCATGGCATCTGGCCGTGGTCAATTTACCACAATTTCATGGAATCATCTAGTCCAACTCCCCTGCTAAAGCAGGATTGCCTAGAGCACATTACTCAGGACTGCATCCAGGCAGGTCTTGAAAATCTCCAGGGAAGTGGACTCCACAACCTCCCGGGGCAGCCTGTTCCAGTGCTCTGTCACCCTCACCCTAAAGAAGTATTTTTCTCATATTTGAATGGAACTTCCTATGTTCCCGCTTGTGCCCTTTGCCCCTTGTCCTGTCACTGGGAACCACTGAAAAGAGTCTGGCTCCATCCTCCTTCAACCCAGCCTTGATGTTTGTAAGCATTAATAAGGTCTCCCCTCAGCCTTCTCTTCTCCAGGCTAAAGAGTCCCAGCTCTCTCAGCCTTCAATTTTTCATCTTTCATAGAACTTTGGTTAGTACAAATACTTAATTAAAACATTTGCGTGAGAGAGCAGCTGCGGAGAGGTCTGACCAACCAAGGTCAACCCACCACACAAGCTACAACCCTGGGCACATTCTGACTTCTCTTAGGACTGGGATTGAAAAAGGGGAGGCAGATTTAGTTACTGAATGCATGGCAGAATATCCTCAGGGAATTATACAATGGCCTCTAGCCCTTGGAGTTTTATTCTTAAAGATCTGTAAGTAACAGGCTTCTTATATGTATCTGAACTTGGGGGAATTTGCTTGTTACCTTTGTAGTACCACTGGGAACAATAAGTATACATGAAAAGCATTTGTGAATTAGACACAGGAAGCAATGGATATGAAGACTGTATCATTACATAGCCAAATGTGTACTTAAGTATTATTGCCTGGTCTGCACACAAACGTGCTATTTGCAAATCTTTGGGTATACACTAGTTGTATGTTTTCAACTAAGTTCACAGTTTAATGGTTTTAAACTAAAAGAGGGTAGATTTCGACAAGACCGAAGAAATTTTTTCCAGTGAGGGTGGTGAAACAGTGGAACAGGTTGCCCAGGAGATGGTAGATGCCCCGTCCCTGGAAATATTCAATGTCAGGTTGGATGGGGCTCTGAGCAAGCTGATCTAGCTGAAGATGTCTCTGCTTATTGCAGGGGGTTGGACAAGATGACCTTTACAGGTCCTTTCCAACCCCAACTATTCTGTGATTCTATGATAAAGAACATTTTCTTTGCTAGTACATGTTGTTTGTTTATCGCTACTCCTGACTGGCTGCCACACTATTTGTAGCATAAAATGAACATCTGTGTACTGAAGTAATGCTGATCTGTGCATGGCTAAAAGAGCCTAGATAGGCTATAAAGAAGATGATGACATTGTTCTTCACTGGAAGGAGACTCAATACATTGAATTTTTATGTCATTTTCCTGTGGATCACATCAATGTGCTTTACATGTAATTTTGTTAACCCACTTAGGTCAAATGCATTGCTTCCATTTTAGAAAGATGTTGGTATTCAAGGTCACCTGCAGATTTGTTGGAAATCTGAACACAAGTCCCTGTCCATCCAATTCATGCTCCAGTGCTGCCAAAAAAAAAAAGATTGAAAGCCTAAATAAGAAGCTTTTTTCTAGGAGGCATTAACTTACTAGCTAAAGAGGTTAATAATAATTCACAACAGTGACACAATCACCAACTGACCTCTCCATCCCTCAAAATCTCTTAGCTAAAGCTCTGACTTAGTAGTCTTTCTGCTTCTGCAAATAACATTTTTGGTAATGAAGGAGAATCACACAATCATAGAATGGTTTGGGTTGGAAGGGACCTTAAAGATCATTGAGTTCCAACCCCCCTGCCCTGGGCAGGGACACCTCACACTAGACCAGGTTGCTCAAAGCCCCATCCAGCCTGGCCTTGAACACTTCCAGGAAGGGGGCACATGCAACTTCTCTGGGCAACCTGTTCCAGTGTCTCACCGCCCTCATAGTAAAGAATTCCTTCCTAATATCTAATCTAAATCTACCCTCTTCCAGTTTAAAACCTTTATCTCTCTTCCCATCCCTACACTCCCTGATAAAGATTCCCTCCCCATCTTTCCTGTAGGCCCCCTGGTAGGGCACTGTAACATCTCCCTGGAGCTGCCTTTTCTCCAGGCTGAACAACCCTAACCCTTTCTGCCTGTCCTCATCAGGGAGGTGATCCAGCTCTCTGGTCGTCATCATGGCCCTCCGCTGGACCCTCTCAAGTGGGTTGTGAGGAGATGATCCAGACCAAGCGGCAGTCCTTTGGTTGGGGTTCTGACCTGTCGTTGTGTTTGCCCTGTAATTGCAAGCCCTGAGCTTGCCTGGCAAAAATGACATCAATGTCAAAAGCAGATGAAATACCATTTAGTGTACAGGTAAAAAGAATCACTGATTTCTGAAAGTAGCTCTTTCTTCACTTTTTTCCTAGCAGGGGGATTTTGAGTCTTACGTATTTCAGGTGTACCTTATCATGAATTTATCACTGGATATTCTGCAAGCAATTGAAATTCATGGAAGTATTTTATTGAATTCTGCGATAAGTTAAATACATAGGCTTTCCTTACAGCCATTAAAAAACAAAGAAAAAACAACCATAAACCAGAAAACCACCATCTTGTTCATTTTTTAATGTTACCGTGGAGGTTTTCCCACTGTTCACTGAAATGGAAGAATAATTTAAAAGCAACCTAAAAATGCTTGAATAGACTTTATTGCCATATGTAAGGAAGAAACATGTAATTGTTAAGGTGTAGTTAAATCTTTAAAAAAATCTTTTGATTCCCAAAATGCAAAATTTAACGGAATTATTGCAGCTAATAAAAGGAAAGCATAATTATCTTGACTAGATTTTATTAGAAGAACATGCAAGTTAATATTGGGTATGAACAAATATGTTAATAGTTACTTTTTCCCCTCACTTCTTTTCTGCTGTTTCAGGTAGGACAAGTTTCATGCTGTTACCTTTTCAAATATATCTTGAATAGATTCAAAATGATTTCACAAATCTGTACCAAAACCTTTGTTGCTCTGAAAGATTCAATAAGAATTTGTTCGTCCTATGCCTGTTTGCCTCCTATGGATAGTTACTTTTGATCTTTAAAGGCTCTCTTTCTAATCCAAAAAGCTAACTTATTTCAATAGCTCTAAAAGGAAATAGAAGTTTTCTGCTGTCATTTATACATTTATATTCTCAAGGCTAGCTTATAACCAAAAGATAACGGCTAGACTACTCACAGGAAAGCTTTCTCTGAAAAACTAATTAATGCTCTGCGTCACCTTTTAGAATAATGCCATTTAACCTTATTTTGATACCCAGCTAAGTGAAGAAAATGATAAGTCTCTTACTTATATTCTGTGAAGCAGCTAACACTGATCAGATGCAATAATCCTTGCACTGAGGAGAATACAGGGATCAAATGTTTTTAAAATCCATAAGATGTTAGTGAATCTACATTACATAAAAGTATCTGTTTCAATAAAAAAACAATTTAAGTATGTTTTATAAGTGTGCAGCAGTAGGTAATCTTCAACAGCTTTTTCTATATATTGAAGAGAAGCTTTCAGAAGAGTAGTGTACAACACATGAAACATTGATATGGCAGCTGTTTAAAAGACAATGCTGATAACTGTGTCATTGCTCTTTTAACTAGTTCCCTTATTTATTTTAGTTATTTTCACAGAAATTTAAATGTAAAAAGAGGGAGAATACAGTTGATAGTAAGGAAGCAATGGCACAGAAGTTGCACCAATTTATAACATCCATAAAATGAAATTTTTCGTTCCAGTAAAATGACTCACATTTTGCTCTCTAAGTGAGAAGGGCATACTTAACCTTTTAACTACAAAAAATTTGATGAATCTGAAGCTTTTTAAATGACCTTTCATAATGTTTTTATAGCTTTGTAGTCATAATGAGATGTAAAATGAGTTGTACGTCAAAGCCTTACTCAGATCATAAGTTATCTTTCATGTCATAAAGAAAACAGAACTGAAGATTCTACATAAAATAAAAAAAAAGCACATGCATATAAGAACCTTGTGAAAAGAGAGTAAGCCAAGATAAAAATTATAGGTTTATATATTTTTTGATGTACTAAAAAGCCACACTGAAAACAGGAAAAAAAAGTCCAACTAAGATTAACAGCTAAGTCTTTCATAGTACCAAATAGTAAATTTTTTTTTGAAAAGTTAAATTAGTCACTTATCTGAAAGTCTCTTTTATCAAAAAACAAACGAACCGAAGATCCTTTCTATTATTGTCCGACCTTTTTCTTTTCTTTACTGCTTTTAAACTCCTTTTCAGGAGATTGTACAGCCCATAGAAGAGCTTTGTTTTGACTGAGGCTGATTTTCTTCCCATATTTCTGACATACAAAGATCTTACTTTCTAAAGCAACATTTCAGTTTGTTGCTAATGTATGAACAGACTCTGCTACAAGTGTTTCTGGGCATTAAAGATCTGTCTTTATTACAGCTAGATTTGTTGAGCTACAAGATAGAAATAGGATTCTAAAATTCTAGGCTGAGTAATCATTTCCTTTATTCCATTATTCATAAAACATTTCCTTTCTCGTGTGGTGTTTCAACAGTGCTTAATTTGGCTTTGCATTTTAAATAGCATATAAACCAATGGTGCATAACAGGAAGAAAGTAATGGGCCAGTGTTTGTGGCTTGCAAACCATATCTGTGATAAAATAAACCTTGAAACATGGTTAAAAAGGAGGAATATTCTGTTTAATTTGTTTATTACTGGAGAAAGCATCAAGGAAAGTAATAATTTTTGGATTCAGCCATGGGTTTTAATTACTGCTATTTAGTTATTGCACAAAATTTTATTTCTAAGATACAGAAGCAATTAAAAATGTTCTTGTGAAATGTCATTGTCAATTGAATATCTTGTTGTTATCTACAAGAAAATACAATGGCTGAGGTCATTTTGAAAGACTGTTGAAATCTGGATGGTCTCAGCTGACCTAAAGAGCCAGATCTCTCAATTTTATATGACGTTCATGTCAAAGTTCAAATTCAAATCTAGTTTCACAAAGTGTTTTGCATGAAGAAATAACTAATTTGAAATTAGAGATGATTCAACAAAAAAATCACACACAACAATCTGGCTTTTGCTGAAAAGCAGATGGAGAGCTTGTTGAATTAATGGAACAGAAATGTACTGTTTACGGCAGACAAGCCTGTCAGCAACCGATTTTGACATTAAACTTAAATGCCATTCTAAGACATGTCAGATTTCATTCCAGAGATATTATAGTCAGCCAATATATAGATTGATACAGGACACAAAATATGGAGAAATGATCAGGTTATTTCAGAGAGACTGTACTCCACTCATGAAGATTTAATGTGGCTTCCAGATTTACTGGCCATATGTCTTAAAATAACTCTTCACTGGAGATGTGTGTATCTCCCAGTCAGTCTGACTGGTTTTTTGTTTTGAACTGTGCCACAGCCTGCTCACCTGGAACATGCCTGTTAGCTCAAACGAGTACTATGCAGTAAGATGTTGTCCAAAAAGAGTGCCTGGTTAAGAGCTTAGACCTACATAACATCCACAGATTTATGGCCTTGCTGGCCAAGCCTATGTGTATGTTAACAGAAGTGTTCACACCCTGATCCAACCAAAATTTACTTGTACTTTTTACTTCTAGCAGTTTGAGTTTTAATTCACACCTGCATAGTTCACACCTGAAATACCTCCATAGCTCTTCCAAATTAAGGCCCTCTGCCCCTTTACAACCCAATTAAGTTCACATTGTAAGACCTGAAAAATTTAAAATCTGTATGAATGCATAAGCACCCTGATTTTAAAGATGTATTTTTGGATAAATAATTGAAGAAGCCTGAAAACTACATGGTAGATTCCTACCCTGTTGCTCTTCTATCCTCCCTGTCTAATTTAACTTCTTCAAACTGCTTCTGATTTTACATTTTTAGTGGCTGCTTTTTATACATCTCCTTCCCCAGATTAAAAAACATCAACGCTACCTTATCCACTTCTCATGACGCTCATAGAGTCTCTCAGTCTAATGTCGGAGACCTCTGAGATGAGATACCCTGTAATGCTTTTCATATAACTAACACAGTCACAGACTTAATGTTCTCATTAGGCATTTTGTTTTTACTTTTGAACTGCAATTGCTTATTGATCAACCTTTAGTGAGTTTTCTACATTAGTAACTAGATCACTTTCACGAATGCATGCAGTTAATTTCGAATTCTGTAACAGTTATATAGTTACAGGGTGTCATCCCCACCTCCAATAGGACTGCTTTCATCAACGCTAATTTCATTCAGTGTCATAGTGCCCATTCATTTAATTTATTACCTCAGGTTCCTTATATTTTCTTTCAGCTTCAGTCACCTACATTACAATCACCTGCAAACCTTGCTCTCAGTGTTTAATCCATGTCCTAGACTAACAAGATAAACATAAGTCATAACCTTGTTAAACTGCTGTGATTATACAGACTACTATTTCATCATATTCTTACATTTTTGCACATGGTAGCACTTAGAAATGTGTCCCATCTTGTTCCTAATCTCCATTTTTTTCAGTTTCTGGCAGTCTTTTTGAAAAATCTATTGCATTTTGAATGTTGCTAGAATACTTCATGGGAGAAGAATCATATAATATTAATGCTTTAATATTATCCAAAAATCTACTTCATAGATATGCAGAGGTGAACCTGTACAACAGGAACCTGTTAAAAGATAAGTCACGTGGATCAAAGCTGGTAGCTGAATATGTATAAGTACTTCTCTAACAAGTCAAATACATCTTACTAAGATTCAACCAAACAACAGCTTTTAAAAAAAAAAATCTGCATATTATTTAATCTCTCATGATTCTGCAAGTTCTATAGAAATCCAAAAGAACTTATATAACAGTAAAGTCATTTTACAGCTTAACAAAATAATTTATAACTATACAGTGCTAACCCAAATTCGTCAGTCTTTCAACCACTAAGCAATTAGATGAAGCTTTGTCAGCGTATCCAAGTGTCTCTAAAACTTTGATAAATCAGGTCAGCATCTAGGAACTAGAAAATGAAGCAAAATAGTTTATGTATTAATTCAATTACAAAAAATGCAAACCTTAGACACTGTGAAATTCAGGACAAACCAGACCTACTTAGAGAAGGGCATTGTGGACGTGCTGAGTCTGTCAGAATTTCTCAAGTAAGCAAGATCAGAATTCTGGAAGCTGATGGATGGCAGATATTTAAATACCACATGTGATGCTAACTCTGACATTGACATCTAACCAAGCAACATGACTGCAGTTATCATTCCCCTCCAAAGTCTATTATTATGGTTGTAATAAAAATAAATCTTTGCCATATAACATTTCTGATTTTTAGCTTTCATTTTATCTTATGTTTGATCTATATAGGGACAACAAATACAAAAAATTCTCTGAAAGGAGATTCATTCTGGGAAAACTCATAGCCTCGATTAATACACTCATCATTTCTTCTATATTCCCGTTAAATCTTTACATATTCATAAAAAATAAATAGCATTTATGTAGCACTTATTAAGTGATCAAGTCTAAGTCAAATGCTCAACATATACAGAAAGTGTATTAAGTGTTAATTGTTTTGCGTGTTAACCTTTAACAAAGGAACTTGTGAGTTCTATGCAGATTGCAGTATCTACAGCCAGTTATCAGAAGTAATTGCCAGAAAAGTTGTAATTGTGCACTCACTATAATATTATATTGAAAGAGCCCGTGGGTATGTGTCTATTTGCTGATAATGGATTATTGTATGTCATACTTTGCAAAGTAAATGAACCAAGTGAAAAAAAAAACCCTACATTAATTTTGAATCAAGACAGCAACTATGTTACAAATCTTAGCTTTAAATGCATGAATAACAAGACTTTCAGATCAGACTGTGTCAAGCTTACAAGTTAATTCAGGTCTAAATGTCATTGTAATCTTCACTTTGCATATATTTGTATTAATTTAAAATTAAAATTACACTCTAGCATGTTTTCAGCTTTCTGTAATCCCCCCTTTTTTTCCTTATCAACAACTATAATCTTTGATCATTCAACTATGTGATGCCTGCTGTCAGGTACACCTGTTTTTCTATAAAGGCAGAACAGGAAGACTCACAGTAGGATCAAGAGCTTAATGTCATCAGCTACATGTGACATATACAAAGCCAAAAGGTGGTAAATAATACTATGGGGTATTTTCAGTGTCACAAAACCTGAATGCCTGGCTAGGACATACTGAGCTAGTTACTGGGTATGACTGATAAATTCTCATCTTGTTAGAAGATGCGCGGACATGTCTTATCTCATTTTGGCTTCATACTTTTTAAAAATAATGACATGACACTAATCAAACTTCTGATTAAACACCAATTCCTAGTTTTCAGCAGAAGAAAAATACTGAACTTTATAATAGACTTTGTGAGAAAGATAAGCTATCAGCCTGCAAAAAGCTAAGTGTTTAGATTTTCTTAAAGGGATAAAGTACAGTATTCTTAAATTCAAGGTTATTAATTTACATAAAGATCACAGAGAAGCTTCAATCAGTAGTGAACCCTAAACAGATTATGTTCCAAAGTATGCTCCTCTTACAAAGTTTTCAGCACAGTTTGGATTAGTTTGCTGAAAATGTGGTAATCTCTATGCCAGATCTGATGGTCCACCTGGTGAAGATTTTGTTCAACACCAAATGCTTATAAATGCTTCAGAGAAAGATAAAGAACCTCCCTCTGCTTGGTAAACAATACGATAAAATTAGATCATAACTAAAGTTACAGTAAGAGTGCCCTAATATGACATTAATCAAAATTTAGCTGTCAGCAAAAGTAGGAAAGAGTCTTTTTTCATCATGTTAGCTAAGTAGTAGGTAAACCTGACTGGAAATCCAATCCAACCACACAGGAAAACATCCTCCCATTTGTCTTAGGCATGTAAACATAAGAAGTTTATCTCTTCTTCCCAAGGGGATTTATCTTATCTAAGGGTGTATTCTCACTAATATAAAGAATGAATGCTTTAATGCTGCAAACTTTGTCTTAGTCATAGCTTGTGGCAATGAATGCCAGAAAATAATTAGCATTGTGTAAAAAACACTGAGCTTTTGATTAATTGCTTTTGATTTCACTTGTTGTACCCTTGTAATTTTATTGTAGAACAGTCAACCACTATCCAAATCTGTAAGTTATCCTTTATGTAACAGCTCTCATTTCTCAAAAAGTCCTACTAGTTTTTGGTATTCATAATGTTTTTAAAAAAATGGAATTGTGAAGTCATACTCAAACATTGCACTAAATAGAATTCTCATTGAATATGCACTGTTCTAAAATAGGACCATTTTATCACATAAAGAGGGGCAAATTCTTTGTTTTCTCCAATTTAATAAGTTTTTTTAATGTCCAAATAGAGATAGAGAACATTTGGAGAGTAACTATTACTCAGCTTTTTGAAATAATTCATTCACAAGATCTGCAGTTGAAGTACTGTGCTTGAAACGATAACTGATTGATACTTGGGCTGGGCTTAATCTCTCTGTATTTCAATATCTACTGTGTATGCATCTGAGAGAGCTACTTTAGTTTTTCAGTCAATAAAATGAAATTCATGCTTTTAGGACATAACCCTGTAACCCATTTTAAGTATTTGCTTTAAAATAAGATCAATCATCCACTTTGAACATTCTTTCTTTCCACTGATTATAAAGGAGTTTAGATTGATAGCTCAGAACTGAGTATCTACATTTGATCAAGTGAACCTGACAACTTAAAGCTACCACATGAGTTAAAGCTACATGTGTGTCTTTGTTACTCTCAGCACATATTACTATCTCCCAATTGCTTCATTTTCCAGAACTTTTTGTCCTCTATTTTAACTAGGTATTTACTCTGATGATAAACCATGTGGCATAAAAGGTATTTTAATTGCAATCTCATCTTTACAGACATCTCACAAAAATAGATTCAAGAGTTATAGGCTCATTTCCAGTAAAGGATGTAACCCATGCCCACAATACCTGCTAATTCTCCAATATGTTAATTTAAAAAATATCTGAATAGCCTGTATTGGTCCTTGCTTAGTTTTTAAGCCGTAGGAGATCACAGTTTTAAAATGCTAGCACTTAACATCTATAAAATTTTAACAGCGCTGACTGAAGCTGATGATTCATCCTCTTACAGGACACTTTCTCAATACAGAGCTCACAACACAAGCATATCACATCTGCCACTTCAAATCCTCATTCAGCCAGGCTTAATTGACGTATGAGAAACAGCACAGCACCTGAAAATAGCTACAGTAGCTGATGCCTCTGTCAATGTCTGCTAGCTCCAATTTTCATAACACAGTGACTTAGAAGACATGACTGTATAGTACTTCCATGGAGTCTGATAATACAAAGTATGTCACAGAATAAAAGGACTGATAGTCTGAAGAGTAACAAAGTCAAATGCCGCCTTTATATACTTGTAGCCTAAAATCTGATAGACTTTAGGAGCCAAGAGTTGATGGGATTAACACCATGCAGCAGGGAAAAACAAAAATGCACATAAGCTCTATAGTGCAATATGCATGACAAATATTCTGACAAAACCTACCATTAATAGTTTCCTCTTAGCTGAAGTGGGCTAAACTAATAAGTTTATTATCTCAGAAAAAGAAAATTGTGAATGCTGAACACCTGTGTGCAATAATGAACATTATGTAATTGAAAACAAAACCAAAAGAAATACCAACTGTTGCACTGTAAATTAGTGGAATGCACTCTTGATTTACTAACAGCTGGAATCTCTAATTATCCTAATATAATGAGGTACTTTAATCTTTGCTAAAGTACTTCTCAAAAATCTATCCAAAGATTTTTCTTTATCAGAAAAAATTCTGTTAATCATAATCTATCAATACTATATGTAATCTGATTATATTCTTCTGTTCTTGGCTCCAGCAGCCTACTTCTACCTGTTGAGGTGACCGAAATCCTCCTGCACTGCAAATTTAGTTTATTGTGCAGCTAAAAAAATGCCATTTATTTTACAAATTTTATTCAAAGCTGTACTTTTTTTTTTTAAAAAAAAAGCATGTAGTAAGTACATAATTTAGCATTTGCATTTTTAATTGTGTTACTGCAGTTTCACACATAAAAGACAAGAAAGGCTTCTGACCAGCCATTTCCAACAAAAAGAATATGCATCTTAAGAATACCCAAGCTCCTCATTTATCTCCTATTAACACTGCAATAATTACCTGTATGTCTATAGTTGCCATGCTGGAGAGTTTTCTACTTCAGATATGACATTCATAAGGACTTCTAAAGGAAGCAGACTTTTCTCAAATATGTTAATGCTTTTGTATACCAGTAGGTCTAAACAGACTTGGAACTTTCATTTAAGAAATAAGCAGGAACTTAAATTATGGTGGGGTGGAGGGGGAGAGAAAAAAAAAAAAAGAAAACCCAAACAAGATGATATCCAGAAAAATAAATAGTTTTAAGTTCCAGCATTCTTCCCCACCAAAAATTGGAGGACATACCCATTAAACCTTTGTATTGCATTTTGAGACCTAATCATGAATTTTAAAATACTTAAATATACTTATTACATTTGTTGAGCACATTCTGAAGATATCTTTACATTAGCTTCCAGTATTTATGATTTCTTTCCAAAACAGTTGTGTTATACAGCAAAAGTGGCCAAATTATTACTTTAGCAGTCTTACCATAAAAACGTAAGCCTCATTGGATAAGCAATCAGGCATTTTTCATCCAGCTTGTCTGAAGTGATTAATTAGTTTGCAAAGCAAAACAGCGAACTAATCTCAGCTCTCCATGATTGGTATTCCGAGTGTTTGACTTTGGCATAAAAAACTCCAAATACTCAATTTGGAAACTTGCTAAAATATCAGAAGAGAATTCTACGTTGCCCTTCTTTGAACCTTTTCCAGACTTAATGTAACTTTTCTAAAATGAAGACCCTAAAACTGCATATGATATCCAGATTGGGGTGAATTATGACCTTACACTCATGATGATTCTTTTTGGTTTTATTTTCTTTCTGTATGGATTCTTAACTTCCAGTTGTCTTTTTTGACCACTGCTGAAGGCTAAGCTGAAATTTTTAAGCAACTGTCTATCATAACACTAAAATCTCCCAAGTAATACAAATAACCTTTGTGAGATATTTTACAAAACTTTGTTTGAAAAACCAAGCCAGGGATACATCAACATGTTCAATCCTATCTGTGTCTTTGCCTATTCCTTCAGAGGATTCTTAAGAGATTTTTAAGGCAGGACTTCTTCAAAAAAAATCAACTCTATTCAAACAGAGTGTGCAAATCCAGATGCCCACTAATTATTACCATTTTTATTTAACTGGT
>JAHREE010000508.1:3608727-3742754 GCA_033628505.1 Tringa tobata
ATGGAAAATCTGATATCCATTTTCCAACACTGAACAGTGGAGAACAACTGCTGCCATTTGTAATACGAATATCTCCGCGTCAATAATGCTGGAAACAACACTCGGCTCACTGGCAGAGATTTCTGTTTAATTATAATAAAATGCTATCAAACTCCAAATACTATTTTGGGACTGTGATGTTTTAACCCCAGCCAGCAGCTAAGCACCATGCAGCCACTGACTCACCCCCCCCCACAGTGAGATGGGGGAATCAGAAGAGTAAAAGTGAGAAAACTTGTGAGTTGAGGTAAAGACAGCTTGATAAGTAAAGCAAAAGCCACACACACAAACAAAGCAAAACAAGGAATTAATTCACTACTTCCCATCTGCAGGCAGGTGTTCAGCCACCTCCAGGAAAGAAGGGCTCCATCACATGTAATGCTTACTTGGGAAGACAGAATGCCATAACTCCAAATGTCCTCCCCTTCCTTCTTCTTTCCTCAGCATTATATGCTGAGCTTCACATCGTATGGTAAGGAATATCCCTTTGGTTAGTTGGCATCAGCTGTCCCAGCTGTGTCCTCTCCCAACTTTTTGTGCCCTCCCAGCCTGCTCATTGTCAGGGCAGTGTGAGGAGCAGAAATGACCTTGACTCTGTGTCAGTAATAGCTAAAACAGCCCTGTATCATCAACACTGTTTTCAGCACAATTGAAAACATAGCCCCATACTAGTTACTATGAAGAAAACTAACTCTACCTTAGCCAAAACCAGCACAAACTGTTCGGTTAATAAACTACCAGCCATGTGCACTCTATAAGAGCCGAACAACATTGTCTATTTTTCCTGTGGTGCCAAATGAGTTTGGAGGACAACAGTCAGTGGCTGCCTCAGCTGTCATTCAGAGCATGGCCCAAAGAGTGAGATCCAGACTTTTCTGACAGCAGGGTAGAGCTGATCTAGTAAGAAAGTTAAATATGGGCACTATAAAAGTAAGGAAAAAAATGTCAAAAAAGCTTGGTAGTAATTATGAAATCAAGACTTGAAAATACCATTAATTTCTTTAGATGAAGGAAATCAAGCCACACACTACAGAGATTTGAAGAACACAACTAAATTTTATGTTAAGAGCAGCATTTCTCCAAAGCAATTTAAAAGTGGATGACTAGCTAAAAATAACTAGCATAAAAACGTGGTCAAAGAAAAGCAAGAATATAAGTCATTAGACTAAAATGACCCCTTGTATTGAAGTAAACCAGCCAGGGCACTTCTGAACAGAAATCAGTTATTTAGTGTTCTGCCAATTTGAAGAAACAGATGTGTCTCGCCAAACTTGCAGCAGCACAAATATAGTTGAAGAAATCATATTTCAAAGTGTACATAACTAACTTTTGCAGAAAGGAAAACTTCAAAACAGATAGAATATCAAATTATACTTTCTAAAAAGAAGCATGGAGGTTTAGTGAGGTGTGGCAATCACAGACCAAGATTCAGTTATATAAATCTGTTAGACTTCGGGGGGAGCTGGAAACATGCCTGATATGTTGAATTTCAGGATGCACAGTCATTTATTAACACAGGCTTTGAAAAAAATGGGATAGGATTTTAGCTGGGGTCTCTATGCAGGTGGAAAGTTTAGAGATAATTTACTCTAAATCCAAATTAACTTCCAAATGCAAGAACACCTGTTGTTGTTTATCTTGTCTGAAATTCAGGTTGTTGCAACCATTTTCAGGTTTGTTTATTTGCTTGTTTATATTCAGCAGTTACAAATAAAGATTATGATGGAACAATTCTCCTGTGATTTTAAAATACCTTCTGTCTAAAACACAGAGCTTTGCTTGAAACAGAATTTGGAAACAACTCAGAAGTTCAGAAAGTAGAATTATGTAGCACATACACCTTTTAAAACATACTTATTTTCAGAAAATAGCATTTTTATTAAATATGTCATCAGACAGCTATTTCTCCACTTAAATACACATTTCAAACAGGCAGCTGAAATTTTAAATAACAACTTTCATAAACACAAAAATACATTATGCAATATTAAATAGGTGTTTGAAATTGGTGATACAGATGCTTGTGCAAGATCTTGTAGGGGTAATTTAGCTGGCTGAGTGTGTCACGGCTTCAGGTGGAATGGAGTTGACTTTCTTACTAGCAACTGGTCTAGTGCTGTGTTTTGGATTTAGGATGAGAATAATGTTGATAACATACTAATAGTTTTGGTTGTTACTGAGCAGTCAAGGCCTTTTCTGGTTCCTTATACCGCCCCACTGGCAAGTAGGTTGGGAGGGGACAAAAACCTGGGAGGGGACACAGCTGGGACAGCTGACCCCAACTGACCAAAGGGATATCCCATGCCATGTGGCATCATGCTCAGTATATAATGCCAGGGGAAAAATGAAGTGGGGACATTTGGAGGTCTGGAGTTTTGTCTTCCCAGGTAAGCATTACACATGATAGAGCCCTTCTTTCCTGGAGATGGCTGAGCACCTGCCTGTCGATGGGAAGTAGTGAATTAATTCCTTGTTTTGCTTTGCTTGTGTGTGCAGCTTTTGCTTTTCCTATTAAGCTGTCTTTATCTCAACTCACAAGTTTTCTCACTTTTACTCTTGATTCCCCCATCCCAGCAGGGGGAAGTGAGCCAGCAGTTGAGTGGTCCTAGTTGCCAGTTGGGGTTAAACCATGACAGAGTGATAATAGTCTTCTGTGGAACATTTTAGTTACTTAGAGACAGGTATTAGCTGAAGAGGTCAATATTTACTTTTTTACATGTAGTACACAGTAAGACAAAGGTTAGTGTTTTTCTCATGAGACAGGATAGCTAGATATTCGTTCATATAAATTCCTATACTTACATATATTATTAAAGGAAATATAGAAGAAATTTTTTTGTGACAAGGGTGGTGAAACACTGGAATAGATTACCCAGGGAGGTGGCAGATGCCCCATCTCAGGAAACATTCAAGGTCAGGTTGGATGGGGCTCTGAGCAACCTGATCTAGTGGAAGATGTCCCTGCTCATTGCAGGGATGTTAGACTAGATGACATTTAAAGGTCCCTTCCAACCCAAACTATTGTATGATTCTATATTGTCACATTCCTACATTGTTACATCTCCAGCAATAAAAATGTTAACATTCTTTATAAAATTGTCACTAAAAATACTTAACCTTTGGAAATAACATCTAATAATGGATGAACTCCAGGACAAAAATAAAAATCCCTCATCTCAAAACTTCTATATGGAGCAGTATTAGAACTCCACTGCAAGTAATTGCATGTCAACATCTGACTGGCTATTACACTTAAATAATTGTTTATATAATCTTTAAGAATAGTGTGTTCCTGCCAAGCTGAAATAAGTACTTAGAATGCAATTACCTTAGTCTTTGTTCATTTGTATTTAAAATTTTGCATTTAAGCTGGGGGTTTGTTTGGTTTTGTTTTGTTTGCTTGTTTGTTTTCCCCTTCACTTCATAGAATCTCTTCTCACATTTTTCTTCCTCAACAATACCATGTTTTGGCTCCATGCCTTTAGCAACATCTGGACAGTGTTGTTGGAAAGGTTTTACCTCTTAAGTGGACTGGTCATCACCTCTTAATTCTTTCTTCTGGGAATATATCTCAAAATCTCAGAGCTACTATACAGAAAGTCACTGTTTCATTTTACTATGACTCTCCCAGAGTTCATTTGTTTCGTAGTTCCTGAACAGCAGATCAATTGGAGGAGATCATTGGATTGTGGAAAAAATGCTGAATGTCACAACTTCTATATAATTTTTTGTCAACAAGTCATAGTCCTCAAACCCTAAAGATGATCTTGTAGCTGACTATTGGTCCAAATATGAAGATATTTGAACAGGATCTTATTTTTCTTACATTTTTTTCACAGGAAAAGAAAAATATATGGGATTAATCTTGTTGTGCAGAAGCATGGTTTCAAAAGGAGGATGTAATGGATCTTCAACAAATTCAGATTCACAAGCAAGCTCTATGCAAGTTAAGTCAGCATCAAGCATATGCTGTATTTAAGTTCTGCTATTTTCCACAAAAAATCATGTGGAGTAGAGTTGAGAAAGCTGATAACTGAACAAATTATAGAGATTTTTGCATTTTGAAGTGCATTGCTTAGTGCAAGGGTGTAAAATAAGTAATTTGGCTTACAAAATATGGATTAAAACTGCTATCAGTCCAAATAGCTTTTCTCCTGTAAAGAAATTTATTGCTAATGAGCACTGAAAGATTACTGGGGGGAAAAATCACTGAATAAAGCTCAAAACATTATCTGGTTATCATTTGATTGTTTAAGAAAAGTCAAACGTGGTGCAAAAGATTTTTTTTGTAATTGGATATTTTTTTCTAAAAGCATTGGATGTATTGGATGTGAAATGGTTGCAACTGTGAAAAATCAATTATGGCTATTATCCTTAAATTATAAACTAAGACATTAGTGCCAAATTAAAATACAGAATGGAAACAAGTTTTTCCATGAACCACTGCTGAATCTTTAAACTGATGCAAATAACAGCGGAAGGAGATTTCTCTCTAGTGCTTTAGTTTACTACAGATGCTTTAAACACTTCTTAGGCTCATTAATTGTGTTTGCAATCCATCAGGAAAGATACAAACCCAAAATGTATAACCATCCAGCTGATTAGACATTTTTAAAACTTGGTTCAGGCCTCTGCAGAGTTTTAATTACTCATTTTCAGACAGCAAAGTTACAGACTGCATTTCTAGGGAACATAGCTAAGATCTTCCCTGTCTGACACAAAGAATGAGAGAACTGAACATACAGACTAATTTAATAAATTCCAATGATTGTATTGCCACTTGAAAACATCTCTCCTAAAGCATCATTCACATGATAAAATGTAGTATGGTAGTTCAATTTTTTTAATATGGAGAAGAATCTTTAGACAAGTTCATTTCAGAATGATGACAATTGTGTAGTGCAAGTTTAAACAGACTCACGGGTTACATGTCTAAGGAACTACTGTCATTATGATTTCACTGTATGCAATACAAAAAACCACTTTGCATTAAGCTGTGGGAAATATTAAAGAAAGGATTCATTTTCATTTCATGCTTTTTCTTCCTATGTAGAATCCAAATAAAAATATTTGGACTCAAATCATGCAAGTCTATACATATACCTCATGTGGGTCACAGCAATCGCAAGCACAAATACAGGCTGGGGAGCAAACAGATTGAGTGCAGCCCTGCCGAGAAGGACTTGGGGGTGTTGGTGGATGAGAAGCTCAACATGAGCCGTCAGTGTGCGCTGGCAGCCCAGAAACCCGATCGAATCCTGGGCTGCATCAAAAGAAGCGTGGCCAGCAGGGCAAGGGAGGTGATTGTGCCCCTCTACTCTGCTCTTGTGAGACCCCACCTGGAGAACTGCGTTCAGCTCTGGAGTCCTCTGCACAGGAAAGACATGGACCAGTCCAGAGGAGGGCCACAAAAATGATCAGAGAGATGAAGCACCTCTCCTATGAGGGAGTTGGGGTTGTTCAGCCTGGAGAAGAAAAGGCTCTGGGGAGACCTTAATGCCACCTTTCAGTACTTAAAGGGGCCTACAGGAAAGAAAGGGACAAACTTTTTAGCAAGGCATGTTGCAATAGGACAAGGGGTAAAGGCTTTAAACTAAAAGAGGGAAGATTTAACTAGGTATAAGGAAGAACAGAAGGCAAAACATTGGAACAGGCTGCCCAGAGTGGTGGTGGAGTCTCTGTCTCTGGAGACATTCAAAACCAGCTTGTAATGCTCCTGTGCAACCTGCTGTAGGTGAACCTGCTTTGGCAGGGGTATTGGACTACATGATCTCCAGAGGTCCCTTCCAACCCCATATCATTCTGTGATTCTGTGATAAGGAAGAAATTTTTAAGAGTGGTGAAACACTGGAGCAGGTTTCACAGAGAGGTGATAGATGCTCCATCCCTGGAAACATTCAAGGTCAACCCAAATCTAGTTGAAGAAGTCCCTGCTCATTGAAGGGACGTTGGACTAGATGACCCTTAAAGTTCCCTTCCAATACAGAGTACTCTATGGATATGTGATTCTACAATCCGTAGTGGCTATAAAAGACTGAAACCTAGGAGACTATTTCTAGGGAATTTAACTACCATAACAGAAACTACTTTGATTTTTATAAATCATTTCTTCAGATAAAGAAGCTGTGTTTCAACTCACAGGTGATATTTACTGAGCAAACTAATGTGTTATAAAGTTTGAAGCAAAGAATTGCAGAACAGATGAGTGATGCATTTAAAGGGTCATATTCTGACATAAACTGTCATATTCTCTCAGTCCATGAACTGGATGATTTAATCTTAATTATGCACTCTTAATTCCACTGCTGTAATTAATAAAACTTGTCACCATGCATTTTGGGGTTTGCTTTTCTCAGGGTTACCTTTATTGCTAGCCTCTGTTGAAAGTGCACTTTCACAGGGGCAATTTAATAACTGCTAAAACTGAAAGAGATAATTGCAGAAAATTGCAGAATGTTAAAGATGCATGTTAATTAGAGCTATCACAAAATGTCTGAAGGATTAAGTGCATCTGCAAATCTGAGGGCTTTGCTAGGAGACTGGGAGAAATAAGAGTTATAGAAAACAAGCTCATAAGTACAGCACAGCAAGGTACTGGCCTTAGACTGAACTCAAATCTACAATTCTAGCAAAGCAGCAGACTCCTCTGATAACAGGTGATTTGAAAGCCAATTAACATATGAATTGCAAACAGGATATGCAATAAAATCACGCTTTTCTATTGAAAAATAATAAAACTAGAAAAGTTTGCAATAAAATTTAAAATGGGATACTAGTCTAGTGATGATCATGGTATACAGGGGGTGAGACAGGGCTTTTCCTGTTATTAAGACTGCAAAGTCTAATCCGACATCAGGGACAAGGTAGCAGTCTATTGACTAATAGGTTGGGGAAGAACCATGAGTAGGAACGTATCTAAACACTGCCACCTCCAGCTGGAATGACCTCAACATAATTCCTGCTTGGGGGCCTCTGGAGTAAGAAAGGAAATATAATTTGTGAAAAGGAAATTTAATTTCCTGGTGAGGAAGCAAGAGTATCCAGGGAGGAGTCATGTTACTTGCAGCCACATTAATGTTACTCTGTCAATGCAAGATGACTGACGAGTAACCTCCACATCTGTGTGGGTGCAAGTATTCATGTCTCCAGGCAATTTAACATTTAAAAGATGGGGCATGTATTTTGAGCAGATCAAACATGACATTTGCAGTGGTTATGGTTGCAGGGCTCAGCCAACTGATGGTGAAGACACTGATATTCCTTGCTGCATAAGCAGTCAAAAGCTTTTGGTTCAATTATACAGTGTCATTTCCACTGTTGCATCAGGCAGATACTTTAGTAATCGATTTTCAGAGTAGAAGAAGGACAGGTAGCTTGTAACAGAGGGATTAGTGCTGGCTGCAAGCACATATTAGTGCCATACTTTCTAAGGTATGATTTAGTAGTGTACTTTGTTTATCTCAGCAAATATTATCCCACCACCATCAAGACAGCCGTTTGCTACAGGGCACAATCTCGCCTGCAAAAGCAATGCCTTTTTAGTATCTAATACAGCCTTGTATTAAACCAAATCTTACTTATTATACCGGCGACATAAAATAACATCAACTTAGTTCCTTCTTCCATCTTTATTGTTGGGTTTTCTAACATGCTGTAGTAAGATAGCTCCATATTGTGCTATTTTTCATGCCAAGAGACAATACCCATGATTAAAGCCCTGTGATCTTGGTACACTGCTAGTTTCACCTACAATTCAGCTATGCAATCATTACTATTTTTGTTTGTGCTTGATGTGAAGGAATAAAGCAGAAATACGACATAATTCCATGGCTTTGTGATTTCATATGAAAGTAAGGAGATTTGCATTTCAATATGTGGTACTTGTATGGCAGACAATGGTTGGTAACAGAGCACTAACTATTCCCATCAATTTTTCTGTTCAACATGCATAGGAATGGGACTGTGAGCATTTGCCTTATAGCATGACAGAAGATCATCATTTTGCTGTGGGACCACATATAGTACCAATTCTTCAAGGAAATTTCATGCATATTAACATAATTTTAAAATGCATAATATTTCTCTTATTCATTAATAAGGAAGCAGTTACCAGTAAAATCTATATAATTTAGTTCATTTTACTTCTGTTTTCAGATAGGTTAGTTTATTGATTAGTCAATTTGATCATAGGTGAGAACTTCAAAAATATTTCTTCAGAATAGAGGTAAGCAGATCTAGAAAACGCATAAGTCAGTTCATGATGTTGTAGGGTGCACCTTTTCTATATGTTAAGGTTTTGACACTGCAGATTGCAATGTAAATTTTGAGATATATATCTAAACAAACTAGTTCAGATACTGACAGTAGTTTAACTCTCAAGGAGCATACGACTTTGATACAGTGTTGTGTGAAGACAGCACACACCTTTTATTTTTTATTTTTATGGGTAGATTTTGCTAGCCAAGCACATCTGGGGATCATTTTTTCAAAGTACTTGCAATAAGTAATCAGCTTCCCATTTACTTCAAATCTGAACGTACCTGGGCAACATTTCTATGCAGATACTAATCCTCTTTTGAAACTGGTCAGCATTAGGCACCAAAATGCCTTGACAGTCTAGTGCTTTAATAATAATTTTTAGGTTAAATGTATTAATAAGTAGTACTTAAAATTATTTTTTAAACAGAATAGGCTTCCTTGGTGAAAGAACAGCCCTTGCAAATCTTCTGATGAAGGTCAGCAGAGAAAGGGAATTTTGACATAGGACTTAATGGTGCAAAAATTACTGAATGTGGTAAGAAAGTCTGCAGGTAATACCACTGGCCCGGATAACTTTTTCATTGATTTTTGAGTCATTTTTCTGTACTTCGTTTATCCATTTTTACTGGAAACCTTTAAAAGTAATCACAGCTCAAGGCTAGCTGCCAAATAGATTGAAAACTGAGCTTATTTCAGTGCACCCCTCCTGTAGACAGATTGCTCTTCTGCTATACACCCACCTCTGTGTTGAATAGTCCAGAATTGCTACTAAAGTTGTAGTGCCTATTATATGCTCTGCTCTCCTAGGTATCCTATATGTAAGTACAATCTTTTTCTTTTTTTTATTAAAGACATCTTATAAAAACATTCTTCCTCATAGAGCACCACTGAATTGCTCTCTATGACAAACTCTTCAGAAAACAAGATGCAAGTTTCTACATGGTTCAGTTGAGTCTACTTATTTTCTGTACTTCCAAAGCTACATATGCAGACTTGTAACACTGAATAACATTTCTTTGGCAGTCCCTAAAAATACAGTGGGTTTACTTGCTCCTGCATTATTACAACACTCTATATTTTGATTTTAGTCTTTGGAAGGAAGCATAAGTGACAAGACTCCACTGCAGCTTCTCTTTGTTGTACTTTTAATAATTTAATGTCTGTCACTACTCATTGAGACTGGATTTTCACATATATCGGTTCGTCTTCTTGAAACCCTAATATTTGATCTCTAGAAGCTTCATCTTCAGCCAGACTCCATAATGGAATCCTTAGTGTACAGTATTTTCTCTAAAAAGTTACTAAGAGTTGAATGACTCAGCTTTAAAAGTCTTCAATACGCAACTCTGGACAATACCAGAAATCAGTGCATCACTTCTCAGTAGATGATTCAAGTAATCCATTTAAATTGGTTTTAAACATGCTGTCAGCAAAAGAAGCTTTAAGGAAAAAAGTTGTTTCTTGAGTTTCCTTTATCTGATGAATTTCATTCTGCTGTCTAATTCCTAGTGTATATAATCCATTTCATTTTGCTGCCTACTTACTACCGTGTAAACCAAATAATCTTAAATACTGTTATAACAGGCTTAGAGTCAAATGTTGTGTCTGCTGTATGGTTGGTGTCATCTTTTTCATTTAATTTGCTAAGAAGATCACTCTTCTTTCTTTTGCCTGTAAGCAGCTTCAGTGCCTGTCATATTGATTCCAGGTAGATGCTTAAGAATATAAGGAATATTCTATCGGTATATATTCAATATATAAATATATTATGTTCTCATATTTTTAGCTCTCCTGATAATCTTTGTATCAATTTTTGTTCTCTTTTATTGAAAAGAATGTTTCCACAATGTTAATATATAACTTCCACCTAGGCATATACTTTAAAATATAGGCTTGAACTCCACAGAGTTAAACTCTACTCTACAGAAAATACTACGTCTCAAATTAGAAATCCATTGATCCTTCAATGCTTGCAAATATAGAGACATTACTTTACATTACTTTAATGAAAGCTTGTAAAAAAATGGAGAAAATCTATCAGTCTACTTTTAGACATACCAGAATTTTCAGGATGTCCAACAACATTGAAACAGCAGTCTAATTTTCATTTACTTCATAAGGATTTTTATTCAATGAAGTGTGCAAACCAATCTAATTTTTGCTATTTTATAAGGAGTCTGGACAGGTAAGATTAAATTCTAGGGTGAAATATCTGATTTCAATAGCTCGAACATTCTGTAAAAGGACAATACATCATTATTACATCATCATATGTAAATTTGCACTAGGAAGCTTTCTCAGTGCACAAAAATAAAAGCTGATAATATAGCTTTAATTCTATTATATCTGAAGTAAGAGGACTAATTGGACTGTATACAGATTAAGCAATATTACATAAAGAGAAATATCAGTCCGGTGAAATTACAAGCCTAAACACTTAATCTTATTTGCATCAAAAATGCGTAGATTATATGCACTATGCAATGCAGTGAAACCATTTCCCAGAAACAAATGCTATTGAATATTACAAACTCCTAGATATAATATTTACTAAATCCACCAGTGTAGAGAGTATAATTTTTATATTTTTAAAAAAGGACTAGATTGGACTAAAAAGGACTAAGAAAGGACTAGTAAGATGGTATGCACAGAATGCACAGAAAGAGTAAGTGGTGAGAGAATCCTGTCCACCAGAAAGAAGTTTCTATAGAATCTTACACAGAATTGTGTAGAAAAAAACATTAGGGTCTCAATGGAGTTACTGTCAAATTGCACCACCAAGAAAGGATTAATTCTTTGTGGAACCAAAAATCTGGATTAGCAATGATCACTTATTAAGCGGTCCAACTTGTTCACCCGATGTTCAGCTTCGGATGGTGAGTGAATATTTCCTGCCCCTAGGACTCATGCGCTGCTTTGTTACAACTTAAGCTCTCAAAATTTAGTTTTACTGATAACTGATTCTTTTACCTGAAAAGAAAAAGCCAATACCACTGGTCCCAATGCTGAACAGTGAGAGACAGATGAAATTATAACTTGTGGGCTGGGAAAAAAAAAAGGGCGGATATCCACTTGCCTTTATAGAGTAATGCACAATCATGTACAGCACTTTAGCAGTTATATTTTTGAAGAAGAGTACCCGAATTACCCCTGTGCCCTTAAGGAAGAGTATAATGGCAGTGGCAAAAGCTATGTAAAATAAAAATATAAACTGCAAAGCAGGGTGATCTTACTGCATGTATGCAGAAAGAGCAAACTCTACCTTAGTTTAGAAGTGGTTCCACATACCACGATCACACACCGCAAAAAGGTTTGTCATAGCTCTGAGCCACGTAACGGAAAAAAATATCACAAATATTCAGACAAGGGAATTTAACGTTCTCTTTGCAATTTCGGATGCTGTCCTGAACAGTCAGGATATTGGAATACCCAAGCAACTTGCATCATATCAGACGTCTCAAATGTCCAATACATTGTAAATTATGTGACAGGATAGGCATCAAATGCATCAGGTGCTTTATGTACTAGTAATTTCTTAGGACTAGTCACATGACTGCCAAATTTCAGTCTAGTTCTAGAGACTGTTAAACCTTATAGTACATTAACCTACACCACCAGAGTATTTTGAAAATAATGTTCCTACATTAAAATACTTTAACATTCTTACCTAATGCAACTTTGTATGCAAATTAATTGCTAGTCTCATTTTTAGTTAAAATACTTTTGAAAGGAATGGGAAGCAGATATAACATGCTGAACACAGCAGAATATTAGCACGTATTATCGGGGTCATCTAGAAAACATCTTAACAAATGTTTTGCAAATGATAGCAGGTGCACAGACACATCTATCACACACTTTGTGACTGTCTGAAATCACAAGTTTCACAGACACTCCCATCACTATTCCTCCTTTTTATGTTGTATAAGACTTGCCCGCATGGACAAGTTTCTGTACAACCTGCTCTAGGTGGACCTGCTTTGGCAGGGGGGTTGGACTAGATGATCTCCAGAGGTCCCTTCCAACCCCATGTGATTCTGTGATTCTCTGACAAGAAGGGTAAACAATACCTAGGTCTGTTTCCCCAACTCTACTTCTCATGCTAAAATTAACCCTTGTTGCCCAGAACTTTGGTGAAAGAGGTCTAGCTTTTTGTTTCAGTCAATTTTAGGATTTGAGGTATAAGGGCTACACGCTGATACTCCAGCAAAATTGCTCAGAAATGAAAACCAAATCTGTTCTTAAGTGGTGGCAATTGATTTACAACGCAGCACTGTGTTCCAGTATTTCAACATTTTGTCTACCATTACATTATTTCTCTGTGGTCAATAAATATCATTTATGACCTTAACCAACTGCTAAAATTTAGTAAATTCCTCTGGAGTCCTTCATGGCATGGCAACCTTCATGTCATTCTGTAAATGAAACTTTGTCGTACATTGCATAATTACATTGCAACTGTTCTGAACCTCCTGAAATTCCCATGTAAATAAAATAATCAGGTGTCTGAAATGCAACAGATTTTTGGATTACTTCACAGTCACAGGTCTGCTCTCTTAAAGGCTAGCATATATATTTTTATTCTGCTTGTAACTGCAGACAGGATGAAGAATTTGCCATATGATTTCAAGATAAAATTAGAACAATTTATGCACATGACTTCACAGAAAAAAAAGGAAGGAATATATGGCCTAATTCTCAAATTATTTGGAATTGTTTAACTATATCACAGTTCAGTATACAGGTGCATAGAAAAAAGAGGTGTAAAGCCGTCATTCTGATTTATGGTATGCGAAAGAAAGCTTTGCTTAGTGACTGAAAAGATAGTTTTTAGGGAAAGAATCCAATTCCTTGGGCTGCTGGAAAGCAGTCTTAAGAAGAAAGGACAATCGAGTTACTGAAGTGTAGTTGCCAACTAGTAAAAATCAGTTTGCAAGTCCAGCACAGGATGCTAGTATTGCATCTTATCAACAGTCTATTCAGACAGCGTGTTTTGCAGAATAAAATGTTAGGGCCCTTCTGAAGAAAACCAAAATCAAATAGACAAACAAAACAGTAATCAGAACTTGTTAATAAAACCATATCATATTGAGAACCATCAAAAAAAAGAAAATGATAAGAGACATCTGGAAAAAGTGAAAACAGAATTCAGCAGGTGGTACAGAATCCTACTGGTCAAATTCTTAACACTTTGTAAAGTAACAAAAGATAAGGTGGTTCTAGGGATGTAGTTTCTTTTGCCAATACACCCAGGCCCTGAAGCTGGGAAGAAATAGAAAATTAGTATGATACAAGTTCCTGAAGAGCAACTTTAATGAAATAAAACGCTTTATAAATTAAAGTGGGAGAGTAGTATTCTATAGAAGAGTATATAGATATATATATTTAGGGATATTCTTATCAGAACTAGAATTTTTCTAAGCTTCATGTCACAGATAGGGAAAAGGCATAATAGGGGAAGGATGAAAATTAGTAGAAAGAGAATCAAGTGTTACCTAATCTGAAGGGAGTACCCAGATTAGTACACAAACTTCAGTATTTTCCCAATGCTAAGAATCTAGTTATTTTGGCATTAACAAAAATAAATAACATGTTATACTGAATTTAAGAGCATGCCTGTACAGATCTGTGTGGATTATTGCAGATTATCTGAGTTGACTGGGTATGAGACAGCATCTGTAAACCATACTGCCTGATTATCTTGGTCCTTCCTAGTAGGCTGAGTTCCTCTGTGTGTCTGCCAGAGTGATGCAATGAGTTTACAAACATGCAGTACATTTGGCACATCCTCAAAAGCAACAGACTTAGCGCACAGTCACTGTGCACTCCATTCAGCTCCTGGACCTGGAATAGAATCATAGAATCATAGAATCATAGAGTCAATCACAGAACCATTTAGATTGGAAAGGTCCGTTAAGATCATCAAGTCCAACTGTGACTAAATAGACTAAAGCATGTGCTAATGGAACGCAACACAGACTACACTTTTATGTCCAAATATAGAGTTTAATGCACTTCACCTTGAGCTGAGGAATAAATTGACCGTGAACTTCAGTGGAAGCAGAGAACTGAAATTCCATCTTCAATGTTTTCTGAAATATGTATTAAGATGGACTGCAACACCAATACTAAAATGAAAATGAAGTGATTTAAAATTAAAATACATTAATTTAAGTATGGGTTACTGGCTTTTAGAATGGCTTTTCGTACAGAATAAATTTCTAATAGAAACTTTAAGATAAAATTTTCTTCATAAAAATATAATTACTTTCACTGCCGCCGCATGTTCTCAGCAAACAAGTAAATTTGATCCTATATATATAAAGAGGATCAAAAGATACCACATAATCAAATTCAAGAATGATAGCAATAACACACAATTCAATAGTGTGGCTCAGGAAATCCCCAAACCACTAAATCCCAGAAGAAAACATCTGTAAACTTGTCTTTTTCCTTAAGCATTTGCTATCAGACAGTTACACACAGGAATCCTGACTAGACCTTTATTTATGTCTTCTGTGCTATACAGGCTTTGTGTAAATGTTCTAAATTAAGTTCTGCTATTTTTCCTTAAGTTTCTACTCTTCTCATTCTGCTGAAGTCATATACAGTTAATCCATCTGTAGATTAGTAAATTTTATTTTTAGCAGATCAGTGTATTTTATGGTTTGACTGGCTAGGAAAAATAGTCGGGAACGTACACCGTGTGGATGCCTGTGTACCCATGAGTTGGGCCACTGAGGAACAACAAAAAAATCAACAAGTGGATCAGGCTTCTAAGATTTTCCAGACAGATTTGGACTGGGAACCTAAAGGTGAACTATTTTTATCTCGGTGGGCCTGTGATACTTCAGGTCATGAAGGAAGAGATGCAACATATAAATTGGCCCATCCCCAAGAGGTGGATTTAACCATGGATGCTATTGCACAGGTTATCCACAATTGTGAAACATCAAGCAAGCTAAATGGTTAAAACCTTTGTGATATGGGGGACAACAACTAAAATATAAGTATGAGGAGGCTTGGCAAACTGACTACATCACGTTCCCTCAAACCCACCAGGGTAAGTGCTATGTGCTTACAATGATGGAAGCAAGCACTGGATGGTTGAAAACTCATGCCGTGCCCCGTGCCGCTGCCCAGAATACCATCCTGGGCCATGAAAAGCAAGTCTTGTGGTGACCTGGTACTCCAGAAAGAATTGAGTCAAACACTGGAACTAATTGCAAAAACAGTCTTATCGCTAATTGGCCAAAATAACATGGCATTGAGTGGGTATATCATATCCCCTACATCACACCAGCTTCTGGGAAAATTGAATGATACAATGGATTATTAAAAACTACCCTGAAAGCAATGACTAGCACATCCTTTAAAAACTGGGACAAGCACTTAGCACAAGCTATCTGGCTAGTTAACACCAGAGGATCCATCAATTGAGCTGGTCCTGCTCAATCAGACTTTGTACATCCTATAGAAGGTGATAAGGTCCCTGTGATGCATGAAAGGAATATGCTAGGGAAAACTGTTTGGGTTTTTCCCGCCTCTGGCATAGACAAACCCATTCATGGGTTTTTGCTCAAGGACCTGGATGTACTTGGTGGGTGATGCTGAAGAATGGAGAAGTTCAATGTGTACCTGACAGAAATTTGACCCTCAGTGAGAATATTTAATTCTGAGCTGTATGATGTTAATTGTTCTATAATACTAACAGTGTCCAATAAGCGTTTTTCAGGATAACGTAGTAGTGATGAAAGCTGGGCTAACTTCATCAAGTGGGGTCCAGCAAACTCTTCAAGATGGACATGCTATCTATGGACACAAACCACAATGAATTTCATACCATCTTTCCTGCCCTGAGAATCTGCAATGATAGATGAAATCCTGCAGTCATTAACTAAATGGACTTAGCAAACTTCTGTATATAAAGATAAATCATAAAAGAGTAACCTGCATATATCTCTCTCTATATATATGTGTGTATGGATTTGATAGTTAAAGCATTAGTGATCTGAGCGTGATGCAAATGGTATGGAATAAGGGGTGGAATGTCCTGGTTTGTGGTAGAACATAACCAATTTTCTGTTCAGTAATTTTATTTCTTAGCTAGCCTCTTCTAACCCTGTGAAATCAAGAGCATATTGTGAAGAAAACTGCTCGTTCTCAGAGTTTAAAATTACTAGTTAAAATTACTAAAATATGCATTGATATTCAGAACTTTTTCATCTTGTATTGTACTCAGTTTTACTGCTTTCTCAAGTGATAATAGGCATCAACTTGATTATTTGTAAGTAGAATAGTTGAAGGTCTTTGAGATAGAACCACTGTGAAAACACATTTTTGTAAGATCCTGAAAACACCAAATGTCTAAGAAATATGTGTGAAAGGACAAACAATTCTTTCAGCATGCAAACATTGGTAATATGAGCATCAACTGCTGAACATGGCCTTTGTGCACCTTCCTAGCTGTTGCTGGAAGAAAAATCGTATGAATAGTGCATGACATGAATTCCTGTTGATGAGAACAGGAACACTGAGTGTATATATCATAGCAATCTCAATGAACATTCATATGATGGAGAGAAAAAAGGTGCCCCTTTCTTGCCCTTGTAAAGATGTAAAGCAGAGACATAACATGGGTTCTTCACACATTTTGGAGAGAGTAGGACACAAATATGGTGGGCTCCTGTTATTCAAATAAACTTTTTCCCCATCACTAACTTACACTTCATTTTTATTTTTTAGTGCCAAATGTATCCTGACAGCATATTTCAAAAGCACATATTCTATGAAGATTTTCCAAGTGAAAGATGTACTCTTAGTAACAACCTAAGTAACAACCTTAAGTAATCCTTAAGGATTCTTCTTAAGGTAACATTACAAAGTTCAGATTAATTCAGATGGACTTTTCTGAAATATATCTTCATGTTTGCTACATTCCTTACCAGAAATACAGTTGTTTATCTTGTTATGACTTGTGCTGTACTTTGCTTGATGTTGATACTGGTGGTGCTAACTATTAGATGTTTTGTACAAAAAGGCATTAATATTATGTTTCAATCAAAATGAAGGCTAATCATTAGGAACAGTAACCAGTCAAGTCAACTTTATTTTAAATTGCATTTGACTATGTTGTAAGCAATTCCGTTCTGAAACACTAAGAAAAGCTCATGATTTTATCCCTGATTTAAATTTCCCAATGGTCTGTTTACATTAAAATGACTGACAGATTTACAATGTAATTACAATAAGTTTCATAAGCCAGTATACACGTACCGTTCATACAGAGTGAGGATTGAGAGGCAAATTTGTTCTGCAGCTACCATTAATTGTAACAGAATTTTTTTTCTTGTTAGATTGTTCAATGAAGCAAGCTCTTTTTTTTCTTCCTGATAACACTTACCCCAAAGGAAAAATTAAAAAAAAAAAAAAAAATCAATCAAATCCCCCTCCCCCCCCCCCCCCCCCGTTTGTCTTAACCTCTAAAAACTCATCATACAAAGTGACATCCAAGCCTGGATATCTCACTTTTGTGAATGACACTTTCAGCTAAGTTAAAGCTATGTCCCTTAGAAAGGAATGTAGACAGAACCTTTCACATAATCTGACAGGTATTTCCTAGTTGAATTGTTCCAATTACAATTGGAACCAATTACAACTGCATGCTGTGCTAATGATCCTCCTACCTGACATTTCTAGTCTGGACAATCATTTTAACCTGGGAAGACTACTGAACAGCTATCTGTTTAGACACAACAAAATAAGCACACTCCTTGATACTGCATATTCGTTATTACGTGAGCAGCATAAATATATTAGATACTCTCCCTCTATATATAATCAGTATATTTATAGGATACGTGTATTATAAATGTATATATATATAAAATGCAGAGGTAAAAGGTTATGGAAGTGAGTGTAAATCAAACAAGAGACAGATGATGCTCATCAGGTTTTCTAGTTTAGGACAAAAACTCTAGGTGAGATTTGTAACTTCTACATAAATATCCACGAACTCTGAATTTTTTAATTAAAAGAAAGAGTTTCATGAAGGTGTTGCAATCAAAACCATTTATTAGAAGAAGAACACACCATACATACAGAGCTAAAAATTTACTGTCTCTTAAACTTATCTAATTAATACAGAAAGCCTTATAATGAAGTTAGAAGTGTTGTACAAAATCTTCCTAGTATCTACCTCTTTTCTTTAGTATTGTGCTCCTCTGGGTCCTATGGGGACTTTTAAGTGCAGGAGAAACAAATACCACCAGGTATCATCCCAGTTAATAGGTGTCAATTATTAATAGTAGCTACCTCAGTTAAATACTTTTTATATTGAAACTAACTCAAGTTATCAAGTATATTTAGGATAGATACACAACCTTCAATAACTAAGGGTGCCGTATACTAGTGGTTTACCAAAGCTCATTTGCATTTGTGGTGACAGTAATAGTAATGGAGATGAGAAGTTATTTTAACTTGCACAAGGATGAAGTATTTTCTATGGCATTAAGTATAAATATGTGAGGGGTTTTTTTCTACATAGTGAAAACACATTGTAGCAAGTTTGCCTAACTCAAATTTGAACGAATTACAAAACCTTTCTATTCAAGAACCACTATACAATAGAGGAGATCATCAGTTCAATAATCTAGAGAAAGATTGTTTGATGGGCACTGGTGATAAAAGCCCTCCAGTAAGTAAAACACAATTCTTATCAAGCCAAAGGAGCTGAGAACTCATTGCTTCATTCTACTAGTGGAAGAGGGAAAAGGAAGAAAAAGGAACTGCAGCATCTAAGCATCAGAGTGGAAAACAGGGAGAACTTGATGTCCTAATATTTAGAAAAAGCTGCAATCTCACTGGCCCCACAAACATTCATGGCAAGTTGCAAGATTAAAATTTAAGAGGACAAATGCTGAACTAAAAAGGGAGGAAGTGTTAAATATTAAGAAAGATATATTTGTCCTAAAAACATACTGACGAAGAGTATGTTTTTTCTGCATGAATATATAAAGGAAAAGAACAAAGACTTTTAATGATAGAGACTCTTTTAAACAGTTGTACCACAGGTAGGAAATGAAATATTTTTGGCAACAGAAAGAGTGAGAGCTAGTGATAAAGGGAAACATTAATTATCCAATATCTGTTAGAAAGCAACACAGCCAGACACAACTTCTAACAGAAGTTAGAGAATGCACTGAGGAGACTGTGAAATGGGAGTTAATCTAGGAAACAAGTGTTTCCAGTCTTGATTCCAACTGACAGGAGGTGGCTGAGGACTAGAAGGTGGAATGTTCCAGGGATGGTCACAGGAGGATCAGGTTCACAAGTCTAAACAAAAAGAAAGGAAAAAAAGGGGGTGAAATAATAATTATAGTAATTTTTTAAAAAGACTATTTTTCTTTAGACTTTCCATTCATTTTAGGATCAGATGAGTGATATGGCAAGATTTGACTTTTCCTGGAAGAAAGATACAGAATAATTTGCAGTTTTTGAGAATAGAGATTTCCAGAAACTGAGGAAACTGTACTAAAAATGAAATATGGCTAAACAAGGATTTCAGTTAGACTTGGGGAAAAAATAGAATAAAATTATGTCATACAGAATGTGAAAGCAAAGCTACAAAATTAAGCAGGATTCTACAAGAACCAGCACAATCATCTAGGGATAAAACCTGGAAGATTAAGATACAAAACAGATGATAAACAGGAAGAGAAAAAAGTTCTATAAATACATCATAATCTTGAAGGCAAGAAAGGCAAATGAAGATCTCTTATGAGATACAGATCATATAACAGAAAAATTTCAAGAAAGATATAGTTTTCATTTACATTTTATCTTTCTCTTTGTGACCAGATGGCAAATGTAGTTAATTCTAATACTGAAGCTCAAAATAAAACGACGTAGTAAAAAGTATTTAAATATATTTGATGCAATTAAATTGGTCAATCTAGGAGTGGAGGAACAAAACCTGGAGAACTTAATGAAATAGTCAAAGTAATATCTGAATTACAAGTCATTATCTTTAGGATCTCATAGAAGAGCAAAGTCTCCAGGGGCTGAAGAAGGGCAAACCGTAAAATCCCACTCGGAAATGGAAGACCTGAGAAATCACTGACCAGTCACAGTATTTTCAGTATGTGGAAGGATACTGGGAGAAGTTATTAAACAGCCAATTTATAAGCACTCTACAGGAAAATAAAAGGTGATAAAAACCAGCCAACATGGGTTTCTCAAGAGTAAATCATGTCAAAACAATCTAATTTCCTCCTTGACATAGTAACTTTTAGTGTAATGGATAAGAAGGAAGTAGAAGATGAGATCGCTTTACTTTTTATTAAAGCTTTTTGCACAGTGCCACATGAGACCGCATAGGGAAGCCAGGAAAATACTACCTTACAGGTCCAGTCTGAACAAAAGATTTAAACAATATTGAGGATGTGTAGTACACGCTAACATAAGGGATGACATTACCGCACAACATAGTATAAACGCAAAAAGTAGGCCTAGGCCTTCCTAAGATCAACCACTAAGCCTTCTCCTGTTTATGTCCTCTGGTTTTAGTGAAGGTTTTTATTGCAGCTTTTGAACCTAAGCTGAACTGAAGATAGATTGTAGTTAGAAAATGCAATTTACTTGTAATAACGAGGAGGTTGAGATGAAATTTTTAAAGTATCATAAGAAAAAATACCTAAATTTTTGTATTAATTGTTAAGCAAGGTGACTCTTACATAAGCTCAGCCAAGATGAGCAACATAAATCAGCCAGAATAGGGTAAAATCCAGTCTGAACTTGCTATGTCATTAATGTGATCATAAGGGTCACAATTTGAAGGGCCCAATTTGATGTGGTAACAATGAACTGTAATCAGCTGTGATCTGCTCCAGTGGTCAACTGTCTATGTAACTTCAGAATGATTATCCCAAAGGGAAGATTCCTCCACAGACATATGCAATGTGCAAATCCTTCAGGACTTCAAGGCCAGGCTGGATGGGGTTGAGTAACCTGGTCTAGTGGGAGGTGTCCCTGCCCATGGGAGAATTATTGAAACTAGATGATCTTTATGGTCAGTTCCAACTTTAACCACTGGGTCTTGAAGAAAAAACAGTACTGTAGGTCAAGCATTGTTTTTAGAAGCAAGGTTTGAAGTTGAATTCTGCAGATAACTTTTGGTTAGAAGATGTACTTGACTGGTTATTACAGCTTATAGAACTTCACAAGGCAAAAGGAAAAGTACTAGAGCAGGTAAGGAAGGGAAATGTCCAAAGGTTTCAGTGCATGTGTATGGTAGATCAGTAAAAGGCATGACCAGAAGATACAGCATAAGAGGTACATATTTGCTAGCACTGAAAAAAATAGAGTAGAACCACCCATGACTTCCGGTGCCCTGAAGAAAGGATGGCTGCTCACTATTCCCTCTCCTCTAAAATCATGGTGCTTCTACTATTTTCCAATAAAATCAGAAAAGTTGAACAGTGTAGATTAAAAACACTGTAAGATGAGTGCACAGCAGGTTAAAAGCCACATTCAGCTCATATATTTGAAATTCAGTCAGGCTGCGTGAATATATGATGTGAGATTCTTGCAGAGGCTTGGGATGGATCCAGTTGAAATCACTGTTTTCATGAAGGATTCATACAAAGGAGTATGAAATATTCTTTGACATTCTGCAGATATCACCAAACGAGGAAAAGAGTAAACACTTTCAAAGACAGATCTGAATCAGCTTGTCAAAATCATTCTTGACTCCAATTTAATAAGATGAAGTTAACAAAAGAGAAAAGCAATATACTATAAAGCAGAAGGAAAAATTAAATTGAGAGATATAAAAATAGAGAATAGCGGTTTTATAGTACTATTTTAAAAATAGATTTAGAAGTTTTAATGGACTGCAAATCAAGTCAATGACACAATACTGTAATAAAGGGAAAAAAAAAGGAAAAAAGGAAATACAAAGCTCAGTTCTGGGATGTATTTTACCTTAAAAGCAATGAAATTATTCCCCTCTTCTTGGTTTTGCTAATGTCACAGCTAGAATATTCTCTTCAATATATAGCAGTACATTTTATGAAAAACAAATAAAGAATAACTGAGGAGACAAAAAGTATGGTAGAATGAGAAAATAGAAGATACTGTGAGAAACTAAAGATAACTTTTTGTGGTTTAAAAGGAAAAAGAAAGGGAAAAAGAAAAGGCATGTATTTAGAAACAGGACATGAGTGAGCACTGAAGCAGGTAAATTTGCAACAAAACTACAATACAGATGACTTTTCAATAGAAAACCAGCACTTTTATAACAGATGGACAACAACCTTGCATTTTTGATTCCTCTTCTTGCCTTTCCAACAGGAAAACAGACTTTAGCCATATGATATGGAAAGTAAGGCAATGGGCAGCAACCTTACCTCAGATTTATAGGGAGGGAAGTGAGGGATGGAAGACCTCAGGGGTGAAAGGTCAGACTATATCAAGTGTTGACTCATAAAAACTACAAAAGATTTTACCCCCAATTCAGTTCATTGTCACTAGTCAAGAAGAACCTAAGAAATGACATGATAGCTGGCAATCTTATCTTCCATGTTACCACAAGTGATGCTAACCTGACTAATTGGTTATTCCTATTGGTGCTAGTATGGAAGAATAAGTGAAATATGTGAGGGAATGAGTGTGAATAACAGAAAAACATTGTTTTTTAAAACAAAAATTATTTTCCATAAGATCTTGCTTTGAGTTTTCTTAAATTTAATTCTTATTCAACTTCTGGAACTCTTACCTGCCACAGCACCTAGACATACACAAGGAAGTATGTCTTCTACAGGAAAGGACGGGATCCACCCAAGGGTACTGAGAGAGCTGACGCAAGTGCTCACTGAGCCCCTTTCCATCATTTATCAGCAGTCCTGGCTAACCAGGGAGGTTCCAGTAGACTGGTGGCTAGCATATGTGATGCTTAACCAGAAGAAGGGCTGGAAGGGTGATCCGGGGAACTACAGGCCTGTCAGTCTGACCTCGGTGCCTGGGAAAGTTATGGAGTAGATCATTCTGAGTGCTATTATGCACTACCTGAAGGACAGCCAGGTGATCAGGCCCAGTCAGCACAGGTTCATGAAACGCAGATCCTGCTTGACTAACCAGATCTCCTTCTATGACAAAGTGACCCACTTGGTGGACAAGGGAAAGGCTGTGGGTGTTGTTTGCTTTAGTAAAAACTTTGACGTGATTTCCCACAGCATTCTCCTGGAGAAACTAGCTGCCCATGACTTGGATGGGTGTACTCTCTGCTAGGTAAAAAACTGGCTGGAGGGCCAGGCCCAGGGAGTGGTGGTGAATGGAGTTAAATCCAGTTGGTGGCCGGTCACGAGTGTTGTCCCCCAGGGCTCAGTACTGGGTCCAGTTCACTTTAATATCTTTACCAATGATCTGGATGAGGGGATTGAGTGCACCCTCAGTAAGTTCGCAGATGACACCAAGTTGGGTGGGAGTGTCGACCTCCTTGAGGATAGAAAGGCATTGCAGAGGGATCTGGACAGGCTGGATCGATGGGCCAAGATCAATGCAATGAGGTTCAACAAGGCCAAGTGCCAGGTCCTGCACTTGGGTGACAACAACCCCATGCAGCACTACAGGCTTGGGGAAGAGTGGCTGGAGAGCTTCCTGGCAGAAAAGGACCTGGGGGTGTTGGTTGACTGCAGGCTGAATATGAGCCAGCAGTGTGCCCAGGTGGCCAAGAAGGCAAGAGCATCCTAGCCTTTATCAGGAACATCATCAGGGGATGTTGATGGGGATTCTGATCCCCATCAACCCCCCTCATCAGGGGATGAGGGATTCTGATCCAGAATTTGCTGCAACTTCAACTGGAAAACTTAATTTTTGAGAGATCATAATTTTCCCCCACATAGACATTATTTGCTAAGTTTACGTTATCCAACAGGTGAAATTAAATTTTTTCACTAAAATGGACTTCAGAATATTATCTCCTTCAGCAGCAGGATTTTAATCTTCTTTAAATGAATTGGTAATTTTAGTTGTTGGGGTTTTTGTTTCCATATAATTATTGTTTTTGAAATGTTTAACATTCCAGAGGTGTTACGCACAATTTCCATCATAGAAGTCATGTCCTCTCCTAGTCTCGCAATTGCATGCAGGAAAAGTAAAAGCAAAATTTCTTGTTACATGTAGCATTTAGGCAATTTTATACCACATATAGCTGGCCCCTTAGTGAGTTCACTAGCTTTAGCTATCCAGTCAGTATGTCTACCTTGGCAAATTTATTTTTCCTCTTCAAAACTCTGACTTAGGGAAGCCAGTAATAACTCTGCTGTGTGTAAAAACTCATTGCAAGATTAATTTGAAGTGCTGAAGTTTTCTCTTGAATTTAGTCTTGGCATTCTGCATACTGTGATGAATATTGATCTGAAATTTAGAGCCTTGCTAGCAATCTTTTCCGTGTCTGATAATATTTCCCTAGGACAATGAGGTGAGATGATTAAAATGAATCCTGGTGGCTAAGAGGAGCATGAAATGCAAAGCTATAAAGTCAGTACTGCCAATTTGTTTGCAGGCCATGCCCCTAAGTCAATTGGAATATGTGTGAAATAAAGCCATTAAATGTAATTTATATTCAGCAGAGAAAAGCTGTGGAAATATAATGTGTGGCTTCAAGCTTTGCCTTTATCATCTCCTAAAATAGCCTTTACTAACTAACACTGAAAATTACTTTTATTTGGTTCCTGTTTGAGTTGGATAAAAGCAACTCCTTTTTCACTTTCCTCCTGATAGCATGCAATCTGCTGCCCACTTGAAACTTTTATCTGCATTTACTCTTTACTTGCCTTTTATTTTAAAAGCCCCATTGCTTTGTTTTTGTCCTCCATGAGGACAATAACATGCATCTCTCTTTGCAACATTCTAACAGGTAAACAGTATTCTAGTTTTGCATCTACGTCATTTTACTTAGGATCTATAGCAAAATTATGCCAATTTAACTTCAAGGTCTTAGTTCCTTACTAGAAGAGACACATAATCTATTTAAAATAGGGATAAAAGTGCCATGAGATAGATCTGAAGAGTTCTTCACAAGCTGTTGCAAAATTTTTTAGCAATTTTTTTCTTAGACAAAACATTAACATTTTAATTAAGTGGAAAGAGAAATTGCAAAGTATAAAAAAATTGGGTGGAATTTTAAAATTCTGTAAACCTAAAAGCAAATTTTACTTGATTTGTAACTGCCCAAATTCTTTAAGGTAATTAAAAAATCTTATTGCCACTTCTCTTCCAAAATGAAATTTAATTTTATATGCATAAGAATGAAGAATCCTGGGAATTTTTAGAATTAATGTTAAGATCTTTTTAAAGCTGTCACTTAACTAAGACAAATGTGGTTTTTTTATTAATCTACACTAATAACCCTATATCGAAGTCAGAGTTCTTTAAATCTGACAGAAACATCAAATGCTGCTAACTTACACAACATGTTTTTGCTATGGAGGCAATTTTTCCATTTCCGCATTTATGTTACGTGAACTTAGATTAAAGAAGAGATCAAGCTTGTTTAGAGTGGTGAACTGTGGAAGCATATGAATGTATTTTCATTTGTGTCGGTATAGTTGTGTGCCAGCTAATATCAGAAAAGGGGAAGAGGACCAAAACAACTCAGTTTTTACACAACAAAGCAGTGAAGATGAGATCAGCTACTCAAATCTATCAATATACAAGTCAGTTTTCAGCTATTCAGTACCTCTTCCATAGACATGTTGACCTCTGCTGAAGTCTGATTTTCCTGTATTTCTCTTTTGAGCCAGTTTTTTCTATTGCATTATACTGAAGATCAAACTGTATCCCTTTGAATAGCTCAGGATACTTTCTAAATATATGCTTGTCAACTTGATTAACAGTTTTTTAATCCATATCAAGTATGGACTGTGCTTGACAGATTGCGTCTCTGCCCTTTCCATCTTACAAAATGCAAATCTACCTACTCGATAGATTTAAATAGGTACAGCAGATGGTAAAAATGCCAATTTTTTGTTTTCAAGATACTTGTAAAGTTAGTTTTAAAAAGCGTGTCATTAAATATAGTGGCTTTTGCATAAAATTGACTTATACAGAGGAAACAGTTCATTTTACTTAATTGGTATTTCATCAAGTTATCCTTGCTCTCTACGTGTATAGAACAGTATTAAACTGATGTTCTACTCCTTATGCACACACAGAGAGAATTATTTTTGTGTACAATACAGCAATGACAGACCAGTCCCACAAAACACAAACTGGCAAGGCTGCTAACAGTTCTCTCTCTGTGCTTGGTGCCTGTAAAAGTCTGCCTACTCTCATTTTTGCAAGGTCTGGAGTTTTTTTACATTTCTGACAATAATCAGTCAAGAACATTTAAAATTAAAAAAAAGAAAGTATGCATTAGGAAAAAAATCTCAATGGTTACTCTTAAATTCTCAATACTGTTAGAATATTGCAGTTTACCTGTTTGCAAACCATAATTTCCTTATCCATAGTCTAACACAAAAGCCAGGAGGATTTCATTACATTGCTACAGTTATTTAACTTTTTTTCTTTGTTATTATCATAGAATCATTAATCACAAAATAACTTAGGTTGGAAGAAACCTCTGGAGGTCCTCTTGTCCAAAATCCTGCTCAAAAAAGAGCCAATTTACATAATGTAAATTAACACTTTATCCAATCAAGTTTTGAATATATTCACAGATGGACATTCTACAAGCTCTCTGGACAGCCAATTTAACCACCTTTATAATGAAAATATATTTCCTTGTATCTATTTAGACTTTCCCGTATTGTAAATTGTGTCCATTGCCTCTCATCCTGAGAGACCCTGGCTCTCTTTTCTCTGTATGCTTCCACTAGCTTGTTAAAGACACCTATGAGATCTCTCCCTTCACTTCTCTTCCTAAGACCAAACTAATCTGTTAGCCTCTCCTCGTATGTCATGTGTTCCAGCCCTCTAATTACTTCGGTAAACCTTTGCTGGATCTGCTTCAACATGTCAATGTCTTTCTTGTGGTGAGGAGACCAAAACTGGGCACAGTACTCCAGAAGTAGTGTCACAAAAGCCAAAGAGAAGGGAAGAATCGTTTCCCTGGATCAGCCTGCAACACTCCTCCTACTGCAGCCCAAGATACTGTTGCCCTTTTTTGCTGCAAGGGCACGCTGCTGCCTCAAACCCAATTTGCTGCCCACCAGGACCCACAGCTCCTTTCTACTAAACTGCTTTTTGTCCAGTTGGTGTCCAGCCAGTACTGTTTTGTTGGGTTATTGTGGTCACAGTGCAGGACTCAGTGGTTACCTTTTTAAAATTTTATGAAGTTTATGTCAGATCACTTCTTCTAATCCCTTTGCACAGCGTCCCAGCCCTCCAGACCCCTTTTTCCTTTTTGGCACAAACCTTTCATCCACTAACCTGTAGAGGGAGGATTTCACCCAGTCAGCAAATGTTTTTTTCCATTGCTACATGGGTGAAATGCATTCTTAAACTCATGACCATGTCTTTGGTGAAACCTCCACTGTGCCCCCAATGTCTCCAGTTCTTTCATTCAGCTTTCTTAAGGCAGCTGTCAATCACTGTCATGGGAGTCTTTACAGTTAAATGGAAGACATTCGGGTGATCAGCTTTCAGGAGCTCTACTTCATTTCCTCACATAGGCAGCTAGTGCCATTTCTGCCCTTCTAGTGTAACTTGTCTGGCTGCTGTCTACTGTTGCAGGAAGGTGTGAACCTCCTGTATGATTTGTATCATATGTACCCTGGTGGCGATGTCTATGATACATTATGAAATCTCAGCAGACAGGTGTGTTTAAAAAGCTAAACTGGGTCCAGGATGACAGCCAGATGATGAGTCCTTGCATACACATGCACTCCAGCTTGCAGAAACTAAATTTATGTGTCTTAACTTCAAACTGAATTACACCTAGTCTTCAGCATTATTTTTAGACCTATAATTGAGCTATAGCTTTTTAACTTTTCTTTCAACTGCTTTGAATGAGGTTGTATGTGTTACAACAAAATGGCATTGAAAGAACAATTAAATTAATACATTTAAGAATTGATTACCCATAAATATAACCCATTTTACCTCATGAAGAAATCGAGTAAAAAGAAAGATTTAATTAATTAAGCTCTTAAGGTCACCTAATAATTTACTCCTTGTCTTCAGTAAATGCATTAACCAGTTCAAACTGATTTTATAGGCTGACATAAATATTCTGATATTTATTATGTCATGTTCTGCCTGAATAACAGAAAAGTTCCTTTTGACTAATCCTAGGCTAGCATTACTGCAATAGACAACTACCTGTACCAGGTAGATTGCTGAGGGAAAGAAAACCCCCTCATTAACAGGGAGTCTTGTCAGTCTTGCTGCTGGTGCATACAGCCTTGCACCAATTTTTTGACAAGGTTTGGAGTGCCTCAAATAGCAACATACTGCTAGTACACTGAGCACAGCAGACTATTGTTGGTATGGCCCTGATGAATTCCTCTTCCAGGGAAAAGGAAAGCCTTATCCCTATGGAGGGCAGAAAGGAGACAGATTGATCAATTGCCATTCTCCTCCCAAAATTCATATTGCCTTTCTCCTTCAGACAGCAAAATTCAGTTTTGTCTAGTCTGCTACAAGTATAGGACCAATTCTGTCTACATTGCCCAGAAATGAAAGCTCCAAGTCCTTTAAAGCACACTGATTTAATCACAGTAATAAAGTCAAACAGTTTCCATCCATTAAGATGAGTCCAAGGGTAAGTAAAGTAGGAATCCAGGCATGACATATATCCACGGTCCTGCTGCAAACAGCAGATAACACTTTTGCTACTGCTGACACTTTCAAGTAATAGATTAGCTCCAACTAGTTCAGGCTTTCCATTCTCAGCTCTTTTTCTGCCTTCATGAATTATTTCCCCAGAAACCATTCAGACTGCTACTAGAAGCTGACTACTACAGCTTTCATTCAGTCTTTTCGGATATGTGGTGGTGGTAGACTCCGTAGCTTCTAAAAGTCATGAAAAGAATGTTCAGTTGGGACCAAGTGGGGAAAAGAGAGAGGCAGTGGAAAAGTGGGCTGAATTTACTGCTCCTTCTGTCATTTCCCTAAAGGATAGATTTGGAAGGTAGTTTTGACTCTGTAGCCTTGTTTTTAAATTGGAACTTTTCCTACTGGACAACATGAGAACCTTTTTTAAATGTCTGGATACATGCTTTTATGAAAGGTCTTGTTAGATTGCCTCACACAATGTAAAGTTTATGAAGAGTGGCCCTTAAGAGACTTATGGAGGCCTAAGTGAGAGTTTTTTAAGCATGCTTACAATGAGAACGTGACTCAGCTGTGTGAGAGGAATAAAAGAGGATGGACTATAGGACTGGTCTAACCTCTATTTCTGTTTTGGAGAAAATGATGTTTTCTTCGGCTTCTTTGAAGGTAGTTCAGTATTACTTCCAAAAAATAGGTACTTTCCTTTTGTTCAGTTTCCTTGCTGGAAAGCAAAAGAAAATATTCTCTCTTTGCCACAGAGATGCTTGAAGAACCTTGCATAATATTTTTTTCCACTGGAGAAGAAAGTTTAAACAATTTTGTTAGCATATGTACATCTGTGACAGGCACCTGCAACAAAATTTTAAGTCAAATTGTAGGGAAGGTTTGTAAAATCTTTCAGTTATTCATCTTGTCTTCATCCTTGAAGTAGTTATTTTCATTAGGACTTTCACATTGCAGCAAAAATCACTGCTTACACACAGGACCAGAAACTATCCCATTGCTCAACAAGAACCTCAAGCTGTGGTCCATGTTAGTCAACTTAGTCTTTTCTCATGCAACCAATTAACAACAGCAAGAACAGCTGAAGTTACCAACAGCAAAAACCTCTTTAATTAGGATATCACTAATCTAGTTTTATTGTACTTCCCTGCAGGAAAAGAAAAACTCCTGCTCTGCATATTCTGCGACTGGAAGGTAGGTGCAATTTGTTCCAAAATTTTGTCCAAATTTATTATCATTCTGACAACTACTCTGAGCCAGATATCAGAGAGATACTTATGTGTTGTACTGTAGCATACAAAAACCCCGATCAGGAAGGTGCTAAAAGTTTATCTTTATTTTGTGTTAATCAAAGTTTGTTAGTTTTAGACAACAAACACAAACATACAGTTTTTAAATTCTGAAAAACTTGAATGTAGTTGTAGCAGGATCTACAGAATTTAAATTATAAATATTATATAAGGGTGAGATTCAAGTTGTCCTGTCTTTGTAATTTTGATGTAGGTGGGTAACATGGCTGTGCCCATGTGCACTCCCAGTGCATTCAGTCACCAGTCCTCTGGCTGATCCCTATGCAGTTTCTGCTGTGATGAACCCATGGACTGATTTGAGATGAGGTGATTGACTCCCCAACTTCACCACAAAACATTTCACTAATTGTTGCAAGAGCTCTCCAGGTATGACATTCAGACAGTCCAGGCAATTATCTCTGCTGCGCACTTGGCAATTCACAGTGTCTACCCATGTGCTTCAATGTGCTGATTAACATTTGGGGTGTAGAATCTGGCTGCTCCAGAGACTGAGGCAGTTTTTGCTGCAGAATTGATTTAACTTTAAATGGATAAAATCATTTTAATTTCTCAGCATCCCAGACGGAGACTGATCATACATCAGGATTTGAGAGATTTGTTTCCCCATGTGAGCGCTGCTCTGTTTAAAAGATCCTAGTAAGTAAGGGTTTTTAAACATCCTCTTAGTGACAGTCTATACAGCATGGTCTTGTAAGGTCACAGCAAGAGCAGGCTGCTCTCTGAGAGAAAGTGAGAAAGGAGCTGAAGGTGACAGCAAGACAGGCAGAAGCAGGGGCCTCACCAGAAAGAGTCCCATCCCATAGTACCTGGATGAGGCAAGCAGGGTGTGTTGGTGCTGGTAGCCAGGTTCAGAGAAGTGCTCAGATTGCCAGTCATGACCTTTGTAACTACTTGTCATCATTCCAGACCTGACTATCCTTGACATATTTCTCCAAAAGAAAAAAAAGAATATTATCAACACAGCAAATTTTGCAACATTTCTTCTTATATGCTTTAGATTTCTCTCAAGATTTCAGCAAGGAAAGTCACAGTGCAGCTTAATGTGAAGGTGACCTTAGACACTTATTACTGTTAGCAGCCTGAGAATACCTTTTAAATGTTGAGGCTTTTCTGCAGTCTGACTAGAGTAGTGCTTATTCACCTGGGACAATTTACTTCAAGTTTAAATTACTTTTCAATTTGTGTTTCTCATGTCATATTCTCTACTAGTAACTTTATCTGGCATCTTATTTTAGCATAAAACTGGAAGAAAGCAGTTCACAAAATTAAGAATCACATTGGCCTTTGTGCCCTTTCCTGTGTATTTCCTTTCTAATTTCCTCTGTAATTCTTCAAAAACTGCAATACTCTTGAACATTGAATACGCTGATTTGAGAGCTCGCATTGCAGGTGCTGAAACATTGTGGGAACTTAGTATTTTAGTGTTCTTTGAGGATAACCAAAGGTAATACCACAGTGTCAGCACAAATTAACTGTTCTATCTCTGTGATAGCAGATGTAATGTGAATAGCATATGGTGGTTATGGGAAATGAAATAGAACAATTGTAAAAGAGTTTGTTCTCAATACCTCACTGTGCTTCAAGTTCTCTCCAGATTGGGATTTTCTGAGGAACTGATTATCATTTTCAGAATATTTGAAGTAGATATAAGTTACTTTGAGAAGAACTGATTTGGTTTTCTGAAGTCCATTAGCCAGCATCAGATCCAATTGTAAAGATAGGACACATTTTTCTGTACATCTCTTGTGAGACTGTTTAAAAAAAAAAAAGAAAGAGGACAAGTATTTTGTTTATTTTACTTGATATTTGAAACACACCTTCAAATCTTCAAATTTGATACTGGAGTCAGAAAATGAAATCCTTCCACGGTTTCAATCAGCTCTTCTAGATATGAATAATGGCAGGTGTGTTTATCAGGCATTGGAAAAAAAGTAAGTTGGCTTCAGTTTCTGTGAGAGCAAAAAGCCATTATGGGGAAGCAGGAGGGGAAGGTGGAAGATAAATACACGACAATTTGTAGGGATAATCTTAAATAATCCACATGAAAGCTAGTAATACTCTCACTGTATACACTATTCTGTATATAAAGAAAAATTCAAAGTATCTCTGTGTATTCCTTTTTACATTCATGACCTAAGGAAATACTTGTGTTTTGATCTTTCCAGCTACTTATGTAATATCAGTTCGTAATTGGTTTACTTGGAATACTTCTTAATTTATTTGGATAAAGTAAAGAAAGCGAAGAAAAATTTAAATAATCTGCAAACAATATAAATATTACAATTAACTGTAGAATTGATAGTCACCTTCATGGTCTATATACCTGTGAAGCAGAACTGCAAATACGTTTTAGAATTATAAATTTATATATATTTTTCTTATACAAAATATCTTATGGTGAATGAATTGCACAAAAATAATTAGAGGTAAATACACTACTGCTTGCTAATCATGGAAAATCGATGAGCTATAAATATTGAACATGTGAACTAATTAAAAGTAAGTAAATTAAACAAAAGGGAAACTGGTTATACACGGTGATCTGCAATAAATATATTGCTTCTTAAAACTAGAAGAAGAACTTCTTAAAACTGCAGAAGAATCAGGGGTCTGAATGATATCCTTGGAATTTTATTCAGAGTAATAAATAAGAAGTAGAATTTTCTTTTCCCATGGACTAGCAATGTTGATTCATCTTAAAATCCAAGCTAGTAAGCAAGAACTTGCTAAAAGAGTGAGTGTAGGAAAACAATAAAGAGATGCTTGAAGGCAATCACAAAATAACAGCAGAACACTGTTTGCAAACAGCAGATGCAAACACTTTGTGTTTTAGTGGAACAAATCTGAAATACAGCCATTGAGAAATGTGTTCTAATTACAAATTCTCTTGACCGGGAAACATTTTTGTACCTGTGCATAACTTTAAAGCAGTCACATAGAAAAGATGGGTGCTTGATGTATTTTTCTCAGAAATGGATTTCCCAATTCAAAATTCATGTAGTTGGGAGAGAGGGATTAAGAGGGAATGAGAAATATAAATTCAGTTCTTTTACCTTCAAGTACTTTCCTGTTTCAATATTTAAGGTGAGTGTGAGCAGCATATTAACATTCCTTTAATTTCAAATACAAGCAACTATTTTATTTTATTTTGTTTATAAAATAATCCATCATGATAGAAATGCTTGGACTGACTCTGAAAATCTCAGAAACCTGTGATCATGATAAATTTTCCATTTCCCAGTAAAACCAAAGAACAAAGTCATAGCCTTGCTTATCTGATTAATTCTATGTTAAGCAGATGTGGCAAATGCTATGCTAATCTTTATCTTTTGCTATGAAAAGCACCCCTAACTGGTGTAGGTCTCACACTGGAATGTTCTTCTTTGCTGTGTTATTTTTTTGGGACATGTGATCCACTAATTTCAGGGTTTGACAGGCTATAGTCTTCTCATTAAATGTAAGTTAACATAAAACACATTTCTTCCTTTTGCATTAAAGCATGATTATTCAATGCAAAACTGTATTAAGTCCATATTAATAAGTTGAAGTCTACAAAAAATTATATTTAAATTGCAATCTCCTTAATAAGGAACTAGATGATAATTTTTTTTAATCTTTTAAGCTCTTTGTTAGAGCAAGCATTAATGTTTATTTCTAAAAAAGAAACCACCTGAAAAGTGACTTGTGTTAAATAACATGCTCATATAAAATGTGGTTACTGCCAGGTTCTGAGACTTGTACTTAGCTTTTCTTAAATTGGCTTCTTTAGTGTGTCTGTCACTTAGGCTCACCCAGACTGCTCTGTCACTACCAAAGATGTCTGAATCGTTTACTTAATTCTACCAAGTTTGATATGTATGGATGCTTGAAACAGTTAAGCTTGTACTAGCTTCATGCAAAGCTGAAGCTGAGCTGTGGAGAGAGATCCTAGTTTGCTAACTGTAGGAAAGGCTGACAATTTCCTAGTTGCATAAATAAGCCTATGATTTACTTTATATTAATAGCCTTGATATTGAGGTCTGTCTTATTAAAAATATGTGTGTTTGAATCAAACAGACTGATCTGATAAAAAAGTAGTTTCTGAGGTAGTCAAAACCCGGACCTGTAATGTGTACATTGCCCTCATTTACTAGTTTGTTACAGAATTTTCAGAAGAATTTCCCAGCAGAAAATATCCATGGTACTGCACTTTGTTCGTATACAACTGCAAATAAGAAAAAAAACTTAGAAAACGAAAACTTCCGTTCACTCAGATATGAAATGCATTTTATCCTTCAACACTGTGGACTGCACTCTTACTTTCTGTTTTTGTCTAGGTTTCAGATACTAGTATAGAAAAAGGCCTAGTCATTTATGTGTTAATATAATTCTGATCAGTGCTAATTTGTTTTTCTAGTCATGTGGCCAAACTATTCCACTGTAATTTTGGTGCTGAGGAAAGATGGGCGTCAATGCACTGTTAGCTGTTCCTGGAGGGCCTCTGCCAGGAAGGTAGGAGATGAATAGGATACCTTCCCATACATGCTGTGGAAGTATAAACCAAGCAAGAGCTGAAGCATCTGTTATCCCCAATGCTAGCAGTGGACAGCTGGCCAGGGCCGGTGGGCCACCTGTATCTGACCCACTTATCTTTGGTGTGATTAGTGAAATTAATGATGCTATAACAGCTTTCAAAACACTCGGGAGCCTGGGCAGCAAGAACTTAACCTAGATATGCAGGGGAGCAAGTACTGCATGCCTGTTCTCCCTTTCTCTTTGCTTCTCTACCTAAGGCAGGGCAGAAGCTGTTCAACAGTTTGTGTCAATTATAAAATACGTAAAGGTTAGCACAATAACAACATTTTCCTCCTTCCGTGTTCTCTGTGTGACTGTCTTTCAGTAACTATAAGCACTTCTTCAGAGGCCCAAAATAATTTTTACATATGTTATAGATTCCTACATTTTTTTCCTCCATTTCTGGTTTTGACGGATTTTCGCTAAAACGTGGACTGGGATTTCAATTAGTCTTGCATGGTAAGCTCTATTAATTTAAATTAGTACTAAAGGAGGTTGATGGTAGTTGTTATTTAACATGCGGGAGCTAAACAGGTTATTGTTTTAAGCACAGTGGGAGTGATATTAAAGAATTGTTATTTTTTTCTTCTCTTCCCTCCAAATAATTCAAATTATACAGTCAGCAGGTCAGCCTCAGAGAGATGCCTCTCACTTTCACAGATTTTCCTCTAATTCAGGCAAGGTGCCATTGTTTTGACACATTGACAACTAACTTCAAATGTCTGAGAAAATTTTTGCAGTAAGATACCCATTGCATTGTGGGTATTTTATTAGCCCAATATACATTGCTCAATGAGGTACAATACCAATGAGAGATCACTGCAATCAAAGGCATGAAATCCAAAGCCACTTACAGAGTATCACTCTGTTTTCTTATGAAGAGTAGAAAGGAGGACCCTGGGAACTACCAACCAGTCGGCCTTATCTCTGAGCCTGGTAAAATCATGGAACAGATCCTCCTGGAAGCTATGTCAAGGCATTTGGATGACAGGGAGGTGATTAGAGACAGTCAACATGGCTTAACTAAGGGCAAATTGTGCCTGACTAATCTGGTAGCCTTCTACAATGGAACGAATGCATCTGTCAAGAAAGGAAGAGCAACCAATGCCATCTATATAGACTTCTCTAAGGCCTTTGATACTGTTCCCCACAACATCCTTCTTGCTAAATTGGAGAGGTATGGATTTGATGGAAGGACTACTAGATGGATAAGGAACTAGCTGGATGGCCATATCCAAAGGGTTGAAGTCAACAGCATAATGCATATCAGTAACAATGGGGTCCAATATTATTAAAGTTTTTTATTAATGGCATAGGCAGTTGTAATGGTTTGAGAAAACCCATAACAATTTACTGTCAACCAGAAAGGGGAATTGAGGAAAGCAAAGAAAGACAAGGGTTGAAATATAAATAGATTTAATCGGATATAACAGTGATGAATGCCATGAAGTTCAACAAGACCAAGGGCAGGATCCTGAATTTAGGTTGGGCAATCCTAAATATCTACACAGACTGGGTGATAAATTGAGAGCAGCCCTGCAGAGAAGGACTTGGCAGTACTGCTGGATGAAAAACTGGACATGACCTGGCAATGTGTGCTTGCAGCCCAGAGACCCAATTGTATCCTGGGCTGAATCAAAAGCATTATGGCCAGCAGGTTGAAGCAGGTGACTCTGCCCCTCTACTTGGCCCTCCTGAGACCCCAGTGTGGAGTGCTGCATTGAGCTCTGGGGCCCCAAGTACAAGAAAGAAATGGAATTGTTAAAGCAGGTCCAGAGCAGGACCATGAAAATTATCAGAGTGCTGGAACCCCTTCCCTATGAAGAAAGGCTGAGAAAGCTTGAGTTGCTTAGCCTGGAGAAGGTTTCGGAGAGACCTTATTGCAGCCTTCTAATACTTAAAGGCCTATAGGAAAGATGAAGAGGATTTTTTTACCAACAAGTGTAGTGATGGGGCAAGAGGTAATGATTTTAAACTGAAAGAATGTAGATTTAGATTAGATATAAAGAATTTTTTTTTATGATGAAGATGGTGAGACACTGGAAGAGGTTGCCCAGAGAAGCTGTGGATGCCCCATCCCTGGAGGTGGGATTGGGTTGGATGGGGCTTTGAGCAACTTGATCAAGTGAAAGATGTCCCTGCCCATGGCAGGGGGCTTGGACTAGATGATCTTTATAGGTGCTTTCCAACCCAAACTGTCCTATGACTCTATGATTTTAGATCACTTAAGTGTGTAGATGTGTAGAGGCTACGGCTAAAGAACAACAAAAAGGAAAGTTTGCTCCAGTCCTTGAAACAGGACAAGTAGCACCTGACCCAGTTTAAAGAGGTGTTCAAGCTGTAGGTATGTTGGAAGATATGGCAGTCCTGTATTGCTTGGTATACTTTAAAGCAATCTCCATTTATGTTATTATATAAACTTTTTCCTAGGGTCTCCACTAAATGGATAACACTGGACAGTCCTCTAGGAGAGCATGTGAGGTACATCTTTTATTAATATGCCTTATCAGCTAAATGTGATCATGTATACGAAGTACATGTGCTGTGAAAACAAGCAAAACAAGAAACTCACTGCTGAGTCAATAATGTCACAGCAAATAGGAGCTATTGACTCAACAGGGTTATTGCACTGCCAAAAATTGATAGCTTAAATACAGCGCAAAAATATGAAACAGATGCTACTGAATAAAAAGCTGTAAAATTTAATTACTCAAAGTCAGACATGGAAGAAAAGTGTAGTCTGTAATGAGATGTAGATTAGTTTTAAATATTTTGACATTTAAAACCAGTTTTCTGTAGAATCAACTAATACTTAAAACACATGTTATCATACTTTTTATCATGCTCTAAAGCATAGCAATAAGTTATTAGATAATAATATAGCTGTGCCTTTTTTTATTTTTCACTGTGTTCAAGTCCGATATTCTGGTTTTATGATAGCCTTTTAAGATTTTCCTGGAAATTAGGTAAAAAAATTGATTTCTAAATCATTCTCCTGAACCAGTTAACTCGACGTCTAAGTAAATCATGCCCGTAGAGCTGTCTTCATTAACTGTCACAGAAAATGTTGTAATTTTAAAAAAATGTAATGTAAATGTGTATTTCCTGTAAATGACTGGAAGAGGAATTAAATGTCTATGAAGTCCATTATGGTTAAACATTATTCAACATTTTAAATACCTAATTTCTGAGGTCCACATATTTTTTTTGAGGGATAAAGAGGTTGGAGGAGTCTAAAAATGGAGTAAAATGATATAGGAGATGCCCAAACAAATAAAACACATATATATAAATGTCTGCCTCAAATTTCTATGTGTACAGTCTTGGTATTATTTTCATACTTTTATTTACAGAAACAGAAAATGGTTTAAACCAAATTTATAATTATGAACAACAGAAGTAATTACTTTGTTCGGATTTCAAGCTAATACAAGACACTGTGATCTGATGTAACACTGGAATGCTGTCAAAATAATAATAAGAAGTATTTTCCAAATACACCTGATTTCTTAGACACTGTCACAGAATTGATTATGTAGTCTTTAACTATGTGATTAGAAATCAAAGTGATGACTGCTTGGAAACTACATCATGACAAAGTCTACTTTCTTTCGTATGGGAACAGCTGCAATAAAATTAATGCATTTAGAGTGATAAGGCAGAAGGCATACAACATAATAACAAAATTTATATAGCACCACATTAAAAAAACACATTATGTAAATCCAAGATATCAGATAAAACTTAATGCTTCAAACTTCAGTTTTGAATACCCCTGTATATAATTTGGGATAGGAAACAAAGAAATTTAAGACATCATATGTGAGATAAGGGCTTTGGTCCTAGCAGTAAGGAAAACTTTTAACTTCTTCGGAATATGTTTTGGATCATAATTAAAAATCACACATAAAAGAAAATACTGAGCTACTGATTGACTTAATAGTTTTGGTCACTGGAAAAAACACTGTGGGGAAATCTATTACTCAGGTAGCAAATAGATTATATCTTTATACCAGCTGCTTTACTGATTAATCTTCATTGTTTTCAAAACTAGTTATCTTTTAATAGCTTATTATGACACCAATATTACAGGGAAACTAATGATGACAATTTTTCCTTTTCAGATACATAAAGCTGTTTCCTAGTTACGTGGTCAGAGAATTTAAGAAAAAACCTAAATAATTTTTTACTGGTGTAAAGAATTCACAGAACTGAATTGGCCTGAATGAATAATAACAACGAAGTTGAGGCAGCACTGCAGAGCATGAGAGAAAGATGGCCCATAGTCACCGGGCCAGACAACTGCATACCAGTTTTCATAATAATCCTTTCTTTTCTCAAATTGATTACTAGGGCTAATGTACCTCTTTATTTCTAGCAATTTTGCTTTTATCTTTGTGCATGTGCTTTTTAGTATCTGATAATTCACTAAAGTTCAACAAACAAATCTTAAAAATATTTAGATGTGAAGCATAACAAACAGTCCATAAAACGTACTCCACCATTTTTCATGCTCCTTGCTACTGCACCTCAAAGACATGACATGATTTTCACAAAACTGTGAGAGGATAACAAGTTTCACTTTTAGCTAGGAGAAAGAAAAGACTCCTAATGACCTGACAACTGGATTAAGAGCTAATCTATTCCTGGTCATTCAATGAGTCATTTTACATGTATTGCGAGAGCATACAGTCAGAGCAGTAACTCTTCACGCTCATTATGCAGAGGTGCAAATGATAAAAGTAGTTGAGAACGGGGGAAAAAGCAATACTTTAAACTGCAGTTCCCAAACTTTTCTCTGAATCCCAATTCCATTTGCCATTTCTAAGCGCAAAAGCCAAAAAATTTTAATTACAGCCTTGATCATTGAAAAGGAACAGTGCCTGAAGAAATTATTCTGTTATTGGATCTCTCATAGCAAGGTTAGTAAAGAGATTTGTCTCAAGATAGAGAAGAGTGAGCAGGCATCTTTTTATTGCTTTTTTTGGTAGAGGACAGAATGGACACATATTACAAGATTTAATAATATCCTGCCTCTTTCTAACTGCAGGGGAAAAAAACCACCAGCTAAGCAAACAAAGACTAGAAGCCACTTTTAGTGTTCATTTAGCAGAACTCATATTCATTATTTTCCTTCTCATGTTCAACCCAAATGTTTGTTGTCAGTTGAAGAATGATGTTACTGCTTCTTGACTGACACTGCTATATATGGAACTTACTAAGTTCTGGAAACCAAACTGTAACCTCTTCTCACTGTCAATCTCATGGCCAGGGTATTTATGGAGCTATATGCTATCACCTAGTGTCCTAGGTCATTATAGAAGATACTTTCCATTAGGTAATGTCATAGTATCTTTGTTGGCATCTCTGAGGGATGCACACTTATGTTGACAGAGCACTATTTCTTCTCTATAAGTCTTATAAGTGTATTTGAAAGTCAGTAGCCTAATCATTTCAGTTCTGTTTTGCACCCAGAATCCTCAATATGATTGTTGTGATTTAACCCTAGCTGACAACAAAGCACCAAACAGCTGCTCCCTCACTCTTCCCCTGGTCAGATGGGGGAGACAATCAAAAGAGTAAAAGTGAGAAAATTCATGGGTTGAGATAAAGATAATTTAATGGGTAAGGCAAAAGCTGCGCACACAAGCAAAGCAAAACAAAGAATTTATTCACTACTTCCCATGGGCAGGCAGATGTTCAGCCATCTCCAGGAAAGCAGGGCTCCATCGCATGTAATGCTTACTTGGGAAGACATAATGCCATAACTCCAAATGTTCCCCACTTCCTTCTTCTTCCCCTGGCTTTGTATGCTGACATGATGACATATGGTAAGGAATATCCCTTTGGTCAGTTGGGGTCAGCTGTCCCAGTTGCGTCTCTTCCCAACTTTTTCTGCACTCACAGCCTACTTGTTGGTGGGGCAGTGTGAGGAGCAAAAAGGTCCTTGACTGCTTAGCAACAACCAAAACTGTCAGTGTGCCATCAACACCATTCTCATCACAAATCCAAAACACAGCACTAAACCAGTGCTAGTAAGAAAGTCTACTCTATTCCAGCTGAAACCATGAAGATGGCAAACATAGGAAAGAAAAAAATACGTAATGTCAATAAACTATTTCTTTGCCACAAAAAAGACGGAAAAAGATTGCAATATAGGACTAAGATAGCAATAAAGCTGCTTTGCATTAATCGATTACGTAATTTATGAAAATATTGTGCACAGTCTTTTACAAATGTAGTATAAAGCGCCATGCAGTTGTTGGTGATCCGTAATGACATGAAGTATTTTACTGGATTCAGAACAGAAGCAAAAGCAAGCTTATGTGTCTAACATTCACCTTTCATTTCAATATGTTTGAAAGATGATCTATTTCTTCTGCTCAGGCTAAACAGCATTGGTTTGTGATAATTTGGATAAGACCAGAGGCTTCCTATAAGCACATCATACATGGAAGAGGGAACTGATGATGACATTAAAATTGTCCTTGTGTTCATGTTTAAGCATTTTGTATATATGCTGAATTTTATAATTCTGTGCCATTCAAGCCATGCGGTTCTACTCTTACTTCACTAAGCCTTTTCTCACACAAGTAACATAATTTTTAGCTCGAAAGGAATAGATGCCAGTTACTAACCCTAGCATGGGAACCACTGATGACAATGCAATTGATTTAAAATAAGTTTTATTTCTCTGATCTTCCCAAGTCCTTTTATACATTTTTATGATCTCATTTTTCTGGTGGGGTTTTTGTGGAAGACGTGCAAAAAGAAGGAAATGCTCTTACTGAGGAAATACACTAAGTGTGTTCAGAGTATAAAATAAATCATCAGACAGGCTTCTTCCGCATTGTTCTAGTAATGTTTTGCTACACAAAAGAATAAATCATGTTTGGATGCTTAATTTTAAACAGTTAACAGCTTTACTTAACATTTTTATTTAACTTTAATGACATACTTAGAGCCACACTATGTGACAAAGCTTACCATGTGGGAAAGAGATCTTGCATAGTACGTGTCTCATCCTGTCAACCCAAATAGACAGTCTGCTTATTAATGGGATTCATTTGTACATGAAAATTTTACCACAGGCTTTTTGTTATCAAGAACTGCTACTTAAAAGAAGTATGGTTTAAATAATGGAATATACAAGTTAGAATTTGTGCAAATGTGAGAGACATACTGTTAGTCTGTAAAGACATTTGACATCTGTATCTTGGTTTTATTCTGAGCAGCTAAAGGCAGGATTAGCCTTTGATCCCTTATGAATGTAACAACCTGGAATGCAATCATTTTTAAATCTTGTTTCTGTGCATCCTTCAAACGCTCTGTGGGGTATCTAGGTCAGAACGAATATAATACCAACTACAAGTCAAGTTGCATCATTCCGTGATCATTCTGTGCTACTACTGCAAAGGCAGAACTTGTCAAAATCTTTTCACTTGGTAATATAAAGACTTGCTGTACACAGCTGGGATTCAGATGTTAAATACCGGAATCAGTTAAATACAGCCAGTCTTAAAATAGAAAATAGCATTACTGTATATTGTTTCCACTGTGACACATCACCAGTTATGAAGATTTGCCAGTGCTTAGTGTTTATAACTTGAATTCATACTGCTGTAGTAACTGCTGATTATCTATGCAGTTGTACTACATGAAGTACAGTTTGCTTCAGCACACAGTCCTACTATTCCTCTTTATGTCAGATCTGCTCTGAGCAGGTGGGGTTTTCTGCCCATAGACAATATGTTTTTTTTCATCTGACAATGTGGCCTGAATTCTGATACTACTGGTCACTGTTCAAGAAACACCAGGTCTTTTTCATATGTTTATTTCTCCCCTGCGGTTCTGTGCAAGGATGACCTATTCAGACCACTTCAGAATATCCTGTACAGTCAATTTTCCTACTCTTATATCAGATAAAATTGTTGCATCTGCATCTTTGTTATCATGTTCCTTTCATGTATATGCTTGTGTAAATGAGATACTGAATAAATATAGATAATTGCTGGTTCATCTACTGCAGAAAGGGGTCAAGGAGTGTGCTTAAAAGACACAATTTCTTTCTATTTACAGAGATTATTCATGACTGACATTACTAACACTATTTTCCAGGAAAAAAAATGAAAAAAAAATTAGAAAATAATGGGTTCACAATTCTGTCATTTACTACAAAACAAAAAATGTCACAAACCTCAGATATAACTAAAGTAGTTGAAAATCTAGCAAGTGTTTCAGAACTTCTAAACCTTGCATACTCTTGTGTATCAGCTGGCTACATAGGTAAGCATTGCCTTTTAACTGGGAATTATAAAGACATCTCAGCAAGCTGGTCAAAGTATTGAAATCTGCAGTTAAAGCCAGATACAAATTCTACTGGGTTTTGCCCTTTTGTGGTTGCTTCTACCTCTCAAACAAAAACATGGACTTATTTCCAGGCATGTCCCATGTTACAATCGTTATTTTTTTAAGTTAACCCATCATATCCCTCAAGTTCTCTAACTTATACACACATGCAAACATTTTCATTTACGATAATGCATTTAACAAGGAAAAGTTGGGGTCTTTGACCAGACTTTTTGTCCGCATAATTTATCTATTTTTTGTGTGTTGCCTCTGCACAAACATAACTCCCCAACTTGACTGAAACACAACAAATTTCTCACCTTCTCCATCTGTCTCAAGACCAGAATAGAAAAGATAAAAAGGTACAAATGGAAGAGATTGTATCATTGAGATAGAGCAACTTTTCTTCCTTTACAGTCATGTTAATGTCAAGCAGTAGGCAAGCACTTTTAAACACCAAAATTAAAATCAGCACTTTTAGAATCAAATTGCTTTAATGATAAACTTGGAATTAGTAGCTACAACACCAGAAAGAAGGTTTAGTCTGCAATGATTTCCAGTCATTCTCTGAACGTGCAGCTGCAGCAGCCAAAAGTGGCCGGTAAGCTTTTGGTCATCATCAAGAAAGGTACCTTCATAGTCAGTTAGAAATGTTCTGCTCTGCATAGCTATTGTCTTGGTTTTTAGAGAAAGACTCCCCCTTTCAGGGGAGTAACATAATTATATTCTCCTTAGCTTATAACTGTCCCCTACTGAATATGACATTGTGGGAGGCTGAATATGAGCTGCCTCCCTTTTTGTTTATGAGGGATACATTTCTGTTTAGCAAAAAGAGATATGCAAAGACCTTTGAGCTATTGGTAAACACAAATGGGCTGAAGTGAGGAACAAGAATTGGCCTTGTGGGCAGGGAAATATACATTTGCATGTCTGTACAAAACTGCTTCTCATTTGTTCGTTTATGTGTGTTGCAGGAAACTTTCTGAAACTTTGTGAAAAAGTTATCTTCAGTTTACCTCCAAGAAACGGAACTGGTGAGTTCCAAGGAGGTAACTCACAGGTGCTCATTGGCCAGAATACACTTCCTTGTGGGGTGGGAATTACAGTATACTGTGTCATCCTGTTGGGAAGTAACTTTCTATCTGCACAAACCTGTGACTCAGTCCTGCATAGGCTGTTTATCTCACATAGTTCCATCTGTGACCACCTGTACATAATGCTATATGAAAAAGTGTAAAGAATGCTTTGGGGAAATAGTTTCATAACTTATTTATTACCCACTAATCTCAAAGCAACAGGGGAGTTGGCACATCCTGTACAGTTCATCTTTTTGAGCTATTTTTAGACTCTATGGCATTTCCTAATTACATTTTAGAGTAAGAGCAATCCTTCCTTACTCCCACCTTTACATCTCCGCCACATTCGGAAACACAGAATAGAGTAATGTAAAAGATTGTTTTAGTTCTAATAAATACCAAATCCTAGTTTTTGAAAAGAATAGAAAGTAAAAAGAAAATCTTGAGGAATAACCTGGGCAGTCTTAACCTTTATGTGAAAGTCTAAGTTTCTTCCAGTTTTGGTGTCCTGAATCTGGAGAAATTCCATAAAAATCAGCATAGCTGACTTGGACTGGTGCCACAATCAGAAATTGAAAAGAGAGAATCAGAAGCTGATTTTCATATCTCTTAGGGATCAACGCTATTTACATTATATATAATGTGAGAGTCCTAGCGGTCTGACCATTTGTATGTGAACTGCAGCAGCTTTGTGCATCAGAGAATGTCTTTCCTGTAGCTCATGTCCCTCTATTGCTCTTTCCACTCATGTTCCGTTATTTAAAATACTGCTGTGCCTTGGTCTTTCTACATACTGGCCCTGAATCACTAGTACAACTGCAGTGCTTCATAAATAGAAAAAGCATTTGAAGTTTCTGTAGGAAATGCAGTTCATGATCCCAACAGATAATCTCTAAAAATCACTCCATGATAAGGAGATTTCTTCCACACCTACACACATGACAATGATACTGCAACTCAGGTTCTGAGTTTGCCATTAAGAAGTGAATAGTTTCGTAGAGAAAATAGCAAGGACTGCAGCACTGCAAAGCATTACTGAACTTTTGTGGGAAGATAAGCTTCTTAGAGAAGGAAATCCTGCTTTTTCAGAAGGTTACAGAATTTAGAGAATGTAGCTTTGATTGAAATATAATCAATATAAAGAGGCTGGTTTCAGGATCACAGCATTTCTAACAGTTTTATAAGCATAATAAAGCATCGCCTGCCACTGAAAGGAGTGATGTTCTTTTGTGCATCCAGTTAGTCCATGCCAATCTGCATCATGTTAAGCATCCAAGTGCAGCAAACCTCTGCAGCAGGGCTAACACTTATCTATGGATTAGTTTCCCTATGGAGTGTAAGGTGCTTCCACTCCCTCCAGCAGCAGTGCTGAATTATGCTGCCTTAAAGCATTCACAGAACCTTACGGGTGTACAGCTTTTCCACAATATTATGTGCCCATCCTTTTTGACAGATGAGTCTGCAGATAGTTTTAATGCCTTTTTACATTTTAATAGGTTCACCATTTATTTAAATGGAGCTTGAATGCCTTCTCTTGCATTTTATTAACTTGTTGTAAAGAAAAGCTTCGCTGTTATGAGATGGTATCATCTGCAGGAAATAATAATCATTTAGCAACTGTTCCTTGCACAAAACTAGCGGCATGTTTTCTCTTAAGAAAAATAACCATGCAGGAGGTGGAGAATAATGTGTGACTTGTGATACAAGGCAGACAATGCTAATGCATCAAACTTAGCTGGATACCTATATAAAAGCCTGAAAGTAGGGGAGTCTGAAGGGAGGAAAGTATAAGCTTTCTCTAACAGATAATATTCTGAAGGCATTTATTGAGATCATAGATTTAAGGAGCAAAGGGACTAGTTTTTCCTTACCTATGAAAAGGGATAGAATTATAAATTTGAACTCCGAAGATCTCTTGACAGCTATCTACGCAGTATAGTAAAGGTACGGAGATATCCATTGGGATCCCAAAGCTACCGTACCAGCACGAAGGCCATCCACACCTTCATTTCTCAGCAAACAAACAGAGTCTCTTCCAGCTCCAGGGGCCAAGCTGGAAGAAACTTCCCTCTAAATTAATGCCAACTGGAGTTCCTGTTGATAGGCAGTTTTATTTTGTAAAGGGCTCGTCCCCAAAATTATCACTGCCTACGGGTGTACACATACTCTTCAGTTTGTCCCTTGTGTTCTTGATGGAATTTTCTGTCAGCCCTCCTCCCATCTTTCACTAAATATCTGGGACTCCATGTTTTTATTCTCCCTGGGTTTCCACAAGAAAGGAAATACTGAAAGGAGGTCTACTGTCCTTCTGTTCCCTTCTTTGCTGGTTAAGGCTATGCATTAAGATCCTTCACTATAAACAATAAAGCTGCACTTTGGGGTGCTCTGTGACGGTGTACTGCACTGAGTAAGAGAGAAAGAGAATTTCTTCTCTGGGGCTCTGATGCCACAGGTAACGAATGGACAAAGAAGGCGAGAAGCCTATGACCTTGCACTATGGAGATTACAGGCTAGGGAATCAGGGGTTGGCATTGGCAGGGACCTGCTGCAAGGAAGCCTGCAGCAGCTGTTGCTCTGAACACCGGTTTCACAGGTCGCAGGCTGCAGGGCAAAGGAGAGGGCAAGGGAGTCATTAGCAATGAAGACTGTTGATGAAATTCAGAGCACATTAGAAATTGAAGATCATGACATGCTATTTCTAGACTGTTAAACGTGGTTGTGAGGAACAATTACAGGTGCTTGAAGTTTCCATGACTACAGAGTGTTAATTAAACACACGGTAAGAAGAAAACTTCGGAGGATCAAGACTGCAACCTTGAAAAATCCAGATCATATTTTCAAAGACCAGATGTGCTTTTCTACTTAAGAAATTTGTTACTTTAATATGGTGGCTGCTGTCAGCTTTTTTTTTTTTTTTTTTTTTCTAAAAGCAGCCAAATTGGTTTAATTCAAACACGGAATATCTTGCAGTAACAGTCTCCTTTGTTCAGTCTAACAAAACCAGACTTCTTTTAATTTTCTGTAGAAGAGATTGCAATATCCCACACCCTCTAAACTTTTAACAGGGGAATATATTAATATATTAAATTTTACTACCTCTTTTCTTTATTTCTTGTCATGGTTTAACCCCAGTCGGCAGCTAGGACCATGCAGCCACTCATGCAGTTCTCCCCCTTCCTCCCCGAAGGAGGAGGAGAAGAGGGAGAAAAGCAAGGGAAAGGAAAAAAAAAACTTGTGGCTTGAGATAAAAAAAGTTTAATAGAACAATAACAGAAAAGGAAAATAACAATAATAACAAAAATAACAATAACGATAATGATGACAACAATAACAATAATAGTAGTGATAACAATAATAGTAATAATAGACACAAGTCACTCTCACTACCCTGTGAATTGTTACCTTCCCGAGCAGTGATTGCAGATTTCCCACCTCCCCACCCCCTAGCCGACCCCCATTTGTATACTGAATCATGACATCTATGGTACGGAATATTCAATTGGCCATTCTGTTGTTTTGTCTGGGCTCCTTCTCAGCTTCTATGGGAAGCTGAAAAGAGTCCTTGAAAAGTAGAAACATCGCTTAGCAACAACTAAACCAATATGCATTACTGACATTCCTTTCACAGCAATCACTAGAAAGAAGATAGCATAATGATGCTGGGGATGATACTCCAGAACTATTTCAAGCCCTTGCAACAGAAAAAAAAAATAATCCTTTTTGTAAGGCCATAGATCTGCCTTATGAGCTCCAGAGGACATGTGGATTACGCAGAGTAGAGATGTCCATGACAAAAATAGGAGGCAAGGAGAAACAGGGTTGCAAACTACACTTTCATTTCACCTGGAGGTCAAGGATTTCTCCTCGATCTGGATACTGTACAGAACCAGCCTGACAAAATTACTTAGTAATACCAGAGTAGCAAATTATTTTGATAATTGAGCAAAGTAAAGTACATTTTATTGGTGTTTAGAAGGACACAGTATTTTCTAACAGTATGGAGGTAATCTGTCCCAGTAAAGCAGTTTAATAGAACAATAACAGAAAAGGAAACTAATGATAATAACAAAAATTACAATAACGATAATGATGACAACAGTAACAATAATAGTAGTGATGATAATAATAATAATAATAATAATAATAATAATAATAATAATAATAGACAGAAGTCACTCTCACTACCCTGTGAATTGGTACCTTCCTGAGCAGTGAAGGTACATTGCTCCCAGAGACAATACCTATTTTGTTAGGACTGCCTGTATTCTTCACTGTGACTAAATAAACTTTTAAAAAAAAAAAAAATAGAGTATGGTTATTGGCAACTTCTTTTTTTTCTCTCATGTATCTCAAGCCCTCAGAAAGGCTTGGGGACTTTTTGTGTACATATATACCTAGAGAGAGTGCTAAGAACTTCATTAGTCCAAACAATCCTTTAACAATCTAATAGTCCAAGTTATCTAACAAATAAGTAAAGCCTCATTAATAAAAATTCAGATTGTCATTTGCCCCCTGAGGCTGCACAACTTTCAGCCACTGACTCTCTCCCCTGGCAGGATGCTCACCCTCACAGGGCTCCTCTTGTCCCACCCCAGCAGCTCTGCTCTTCACCTTGGCTACACCAAGGAACCAGCACCCTGAGGCCTTCTCCTGGCATTGAGTGTTTCTTCCTCCTCAGCCTTGGGCTTGCTCAGGTTTATTTCTGCACGTTTCCTCAGCACAGCCCATGCCTCTGAGGGTACCACACAGCCCCAGCTCATCCCAGGAAGGCGAGAATCACTCCACCCTGGGCAGCCAGTACCAGCCCTGCAGGCCCCAGCCCTGAAGTCATCTTGGCATCATGAGGGTGGGTCATGGGCTGGTGGCCCTGTTCCCCTATGTGCTGAATGTGACCCAGGGGAACTTTGGACAGTGGTGTTCAGCCACCAGAGCTGTGGATGAGGAGTATATGTTTTGAACAGGAACTGATCTGTAAATACAGGTTTAAGTCTGGTTATGTCTACAGCTAAGTACATTATGTAAATGTTGCATCAAACTGCACAAGAATTGGTTGCTCTGACTTCTCCAGTGGAAGTAAAAATTTAAATAGCCCATTAATCACAAAACCCTAATGTATTATTCAGAGAAATAATTTACAGTCTGTCTCTGGGTGGGAACTCTGTGCAAACAGCTACTTCCAAAATTGGTTCACTGTTACATTCAGTAAATCTATTTTTAATGGTGCTTGCTTTTCTCCACAAAGATTAGGAGGGAGATACTGGTGGAGTATAAATGCGTAACTCCTAGTGATAAAACTTCAGGAAAGTAATACTTTTTCAGTTTCCATAGGAACAACTCTCAAAAATGCCACCTGACTTGCATTTACACAGCACTCTGCCAAAAAATGCAGTTCCTGAATGACTCTGTCCCCTGTTGCTCCTTTCTGCCCATTTCCCACTTCTTTTAATATTGCCATGCAGTCATTTTGTTGGCTGTATCAGGGAGGTGATCAGGGAGGAGGCAGAGAAGAACAGTGCAGAGAAGAATCAGACCCTAGTAAGCTCCCTGGGCTGCCACAAAAATGCTTTCACAAGTACAAGCTAGGTAGTGTGAGAGTAGGGTGAGCAGCCAGGGAAGCACAGAGGAGCAGGAGCTGCTTTGTCACAGCCATGGCAGCTTAAATGCAAGACAACTGATGGCCAAAGCCTATTAGCCTGCCCACAGGTGATTATGTCTTCTTAGATTCCAGACTGGTTCTGGAACAGCAAGGGTCAGGTCAGAGGCTTATAGCCTGTCAGCAAACCTAGCCAGTCACTTTCTCTATAATCAACACATACAAAATGTTGATCATTTGCCAATGAGATCACAAGGGTGGTTTTTATGTGCTAAGGGTGCTGCTGAATTTGGGGATCTGGAGAAATGGCCAGGAAGAGATAACGTGAGAGATTCTTGGAAACAAACCAGGGGCTTTGAATTCGTGGAAAGCAGCTTCCAGATGGTAGATAAACGCACAGTTACTAAAGGTAACAAAGCTGTTTGAGATAAAAGTACAATTAGGGGTATCAGTATTTTTAGGCTTTACTTGACAGAATGGATTTAGTAGGGCAGGAACAGGATGGCTACACACAGAAGTTGTGTGAATGCTGTGGTTGGTAGACATGGCTGTGCATTTTCACAGAGACTGCCTGAGTTTTAGTCTCAGTTCTGCTTCCAGTAGTTTTGTGAAATTCAACAACTAGTTTATTTGAAAGAAGAGGGAGTTGAGGGTTGCCTGGCTCCAGGATAGAGAGAGCAGGCTTTGATTACAGAATTCTGCAGTACAAAGCTATATTCTAACTACTTAGCGGAAGATGTGAAATTAGAAACCATTAAGTTGGAAAACTATAAAATCTTGGCTTTCACACCAATGTACTTTTTTTTTTTTTTTACACTAAGAAGTACATGATGTACATTTCTACCTGCACTGCTTATTAATATATAAACCTTCATTAGGAGATGCAGCCAGCAACAATAATCTGCCAAATGTGGGTTCCATATAAGGTGTGTGACACTTGGCAGATCTGAGGAATTTTCAGCACAAGCCTCATGGCCTTTTATCTTGCATTATAGTGTTGCTAAATGACTACATTTTTATTGCTCGTAAGTGGGTGGACTAGTGCCTTAGATTGAGTTGGAGAAGAGGAATTTGAGGCAGTGCTTGGAAATAGTATGTTAAGTGAGTTTTCAGGGAAGGAAATGTGATGGCATGTAGGGAGGCAAGCAGGAGATCAGATTATCTTTTGGCATGGAGGAGACCAGTACAATTTTTATTCAAAGATGAAAATAACTGATTTTGGTGGCAGGAAGGAATTAAGCAAAAGAGCACTGGGAGAAACAAAAAGGAAGCTGCAGTCTTCCTGTCCCCTGAGAGTTATCTTGTAATTTATAACCTCAATAGAGTCAGCGTGAAGGTGAGTAAAACTAAGTGTTTGTGACTCTTAACAGTTACAATGTCATTCTTACAGCACAGAATAAAATATTTTAGGCTAGATGACAGCAAACTAGTCTTCATCCCTTTATAATGATGTCTTAGAAAAAAATGAGGGGGATATTTTTGCCAATGAGAACATGTATCGATGCAGTTTTTAAATATCTGTTCTGTATTTCTGTCTCATCTCCCCAGTCTTGTGATCTCTTCCTTTGGGCTTGCAGAGCAAAAGAAGACCTATGAAGTAGGAGTCGGCTATACGCTCCAGTGCAGATGGGATAAAAAAAAGGAAGAATTAATTTTCCCTCCTTTTACCTCTCCAAAGCACAGAATACAAAACAGAGTTTTCTGTTGACTTGGCTGCGTCTTTTGATAAACTCTAGTTACAAAGAATTTTTGTACAATACTAAAATGCTGATAGCAAGACACACATGAAGTGATTACTTAATTATTTTCTCTTTATTTCATTTGAACTGTACTTGATTTTGGAATTGTTCAGGGTGTGTTCTTACCATTTCCTGTGAGAAGTGCTTTACAAAAATGTGATAAATTTATGATGCAAAGCTTCATCAATCAAAAGGAATTCTTCAGCAACCAAATCACATCAACTTTTATTTGTCTGTTATGTTAATAATATGTAAGAGTTTTCTCTTCTAGTTTCTTGGTTTGCTGATAAAATCAATACAAAGTGCATAAGCTGTTACAGAGTGTGTGATAGGGAACACTGTGCTGCCAGCAAAGTAATGCTGACCCTGTCCCTTTGTCAGTCTTGATTTACTGGCAACGTAGTTAAAGTTGTCACAAGCAAGTGAACTGGTGGTTCTGTCTCAAAGACAGACAGAAAATAGCAGCTTGACCTTTTACTTAATTTCATGGGCACACTATACAACTGCATGAATAATGGGGTTTATCTAGTGGTAATTCAGAATTTGAAAGAAAAATATTCTTTCAACAATTTGCATAGTTTTCTTTTTTAAATTTTGAGTATTTAAAATATTCTTTAAAAAAGTTGAAGCATATTTTGAGTCAAATGTATCACACATGCAGGTCCTCATGCACAAAGGAAGTATGTTCTTTTTGCTCAGCAACTCCTCCTGTGTTAATAAAGGAGATTTCTGAACAGGCGGTGTAACACATATCCATGAAGACCTGTCCACAATTCATACTCCACACTTGGTACACTTGGACTTCTCACTCCTTAAAAGCTCAACTCTGCAACAATAATATTAGAAGAGCACACATTGTGTGACCATGGTAATTCATAATATCAAAGACACAGTTAAAACTATATTGTCTTGCAGTGCTTATCAAGACATGCTTTAAAGTGGGTTAAGCTGCTTTTAACTCTGTGTAGGCTATTTACTGTTCGTTCAAATGCAGCATCTATATATCACTATTTAAAATACGAAAAAATTAGTCATGTGATATGGAGGAAAAAAGATTTTTAAATATTGGTTCTTGAAAAAAATTGTATGCTATTATTTCAGCTTTTTCTGCTCTAGATCAAGAAATTTTGTAGAGTTTTCAGATTGTTTCTTTTATCATTCTTTCACGATTGAGAGTATTCTTTGATATTTCCTCTTCTCAGCTCCATCAGTAACTTCCCTTATAATTAACAGAATGTAACATGCCTCTTCTTGATAGAAGTGCAAGTTTCCTTTTAAAAAGAAGAAAATAACAGAAGTTATGCAGATAAACTAATCAATTCTAGTGTAATTAAAGAACTTCAGATAGCTCATCAAGGCAAAATCCTCCAGAATTCACTTTTAGTAAAGTCCAGGGTGTAAATGGCATGGAATAAGAACAATACTGCAGAAAGATAGAATATGTGAAATGTAGCTGGATGAACAGTCGTCAACAGTAGAAAATTTGTAGGAAGAGATTTAACTGACAATGAGGTGAATTTAAAAAACAAACTACCTGGTTTAGGAAAAAAAACCCCAAACAACCCAAAACCTAATTCTATAAGAAACAGGATAATATTGCATCTCAATTCTTGGAATACACAAATCACAATGACAAAATTGAGGGGAGAAACAACTTGGTCCACTGAAAACAAATCAGAGTATCTGATGGCTCTTTTGCTTTGTGCTTCTTGCTGATACAAAACTTTAAAGTAGTTCTTCTGTCTGTAATGCTTGAGCAGAGTTTATTGAGCCCAGAATACTCCTGTAGTGAGAAGAGGGGAGCTTTGGGGCAGGTAAAAAGAACTTGGCTTTATTGACCCTTTGTTTAAAAGTATCTGGAAAAAATGTCTGAAGTATAGTCTTGAATTTCCTTTGGTGTGTTCAGCTTGTTGTTCACACTTTTTAACTTCTGACTTCTTCCATTTGGCCTTTTCTCCAGATCCTTTCTCATGCATTCTTTGTCTCCTTTCATGTGCTTCCTCTTCAAACTCTGTGACCCTACAAGATACCAATTCTTGCTACACCTATGTAAACAGCAAGTGAAAGCCAGCTTCTTCTTCCCCTCAAAAAAAAACAAACAGAAAAGCTGTAAGATGAATCTTCAGGTTGAGTAACTGGGATTTTTAATAAGACATTGCTCCTAGCTAGACAGATTTCTGATGAAGGATAGAAAATGTAGTATCTATAGAATACGGCAAATAGTGACCTGCAAAGTATAACATGGTTTTATGAATTATACCTCTTGAGATATTAATCTGATCAATTTCAAAAGCATGAATCTTTAATAAACTAGATCGGGTTCCATCATACTTCAGTTCTGGCTCACCAAGACCATTCAAACTACAAGTGCTCAAAGGAATTATTAGAGTGACCGGGTGAAGAAAGACCCACTCACGCACTCTTGCATAAAGAGATGAGGAAGGGATGGTACAACTTCTCAAAATGAAGGCTGAAATAAGAATATCACTATATGTTACATGTGGATGCCAACAACAAGAAGGAGGTGGCCAGTTTCTTTTACACTGAAGGAAGGGAATGAACAACTTCATTATAAACAGCATAATTAAGTACATCTGGATGTTGGATATGGGAGCTTTAAACTGCAAAGCAAGACTTTCTTAGAACCTTCTAACAGGTCCCACAGGTCCACACATAGAAGCATCTTTACTATAGAGCTTAAAGCCAATCCATTATCTGGTTGCCTTGGGTTGCAAGGCATGGGACTTATCCAACATAAGCCAGTTTCAGTGTTATAGGACAATTTTTATTTGCATAAGAGCACTTATTTTTTGTATGTGCACCTTTTGCTGGTAACAACCCTATTGGTAGAGAGCACATAAGGAATGCCATTATATTTATTGTCACAACTTGTGACAATAAATACAATGATATTCCTTAGGAGTTGTATGAATAAAGTAAACCAGTGAAAGAAGTGATGTGTTTAGTTATGAAACTGCAATGCCTTTTCTTTTTTTTTCCTATCAATTACAACCTTAAATTTCAAAGAACTACCCGTCAACAGGGAAGGCATCAGTTACCATTTTGATCCTTGAATTGCTGCTAACTGCCACAGGAAACATAGCTTACCCTCTCAGACTTTCTTCTTTTTACTGTTGCTATTTTCAGTAACTTAAAATACCTTTGGAAGTTGGTAAAGGATGAGTTTGTGTCAGGGAGCTGCAAGGGTTGCTCCCGAATAGAAGGGAGCTGGGGCCTGCCCCAGCACTATTTATCCAAACAGTTTAGCAACCAGCTGGAGACAGACACACCTACGATGTAGTTCAGACAGTCCCTGGGCTGAGCTGAAATGAAGCTCCTGGGCCCATAGGCAAGGGTGGAGGGAGGCTGCAAGTGAGGCTAGTCATAGCCAGTAAAGCCTATTAGACCCCACAGGGCCCTGAAAGCTTGTAGGGAAAAAAAAAATTAACACAAACTAGACAGTTCTTTCCATGCAGATGTTGCAACTTCTATTGCAAATGACCTAATACGGTCACCCAAACCTCCCTTTTCCTAACTCACATTCTTTTTCCATGCAAAAGCAAGGAGCAAAGCAAATGAGCTGTGGAGCGCACTGTGGAGGGAATGCACAGACCACTTCCTTCCTCTCTTTTATAAGAGCCTAAGTCAGGGGGCTTAGTGTCACAAAAAGGGGTGTACATAGGTAAATTTCCCCTTCCTTTTTCCTGAGTGTGGCTTTATGGAGTATATATGAAGTTGAGAGAACCTAGTAAAATTGATAGCAAAGTAGTCGCTTTCAGAAATTGCTCTTCTACAAGAGGTAATGAACCTCTTACCTTCTCATGCTAACTCAGAACATAAAGGTCATTAGCCTTGAAATAAGTTCCAGAGGAAACACCACTGGAGTTGCATTATAGCTCATTCAGTGACGCTGTTGGAGTGATTAATTTATGCTTGAGAGAATAGAAGTTTATCTTTGTTGCCTTAAAGGCTATTCTCCTCCAGATAAGTTAGGCCTTTTTGGTCTCTACCTTATACATCTTATCTTATGGTCAGTAAAACTAGGAATCAGGCACTACTCTTCTCCTTCTGTCATTTCTCCAGCATGTATCTTTAAAAAGTATAAGAAAGGGTCCAGAAAGTGGAGAGAGCTCTTCATTATCTCCTATATTTTCAGTGTAGCAGGCACCAGCGCTCAGAAAGAAGGATCCTCTTAATGTCTGGTTGCACTTACTCATCGTTAGCTCTCATATTTACTAAACTGAATGATTTGATACCATCAGCATCATCTCACTACTTCTCTTCCTTTCCAGGTAATTCATAAAAAGATTTAATATAAGAATTGGTTGTAGCACAGATAGCTCTAAACCCTCCTTTAGAGGGTGAACTCCCTCATCATGAAAATTGACCATCTGCTCCTACTATCCATAGCAATCTCTTAATCAATTACTTATCCACTGAGGGATCTCTCATCTCATGGCTATTTCCTTATATGCCTGATGAATGAACTTTCTAGGTGCCTCTATAAAATCAAAGTTTATATCAAATGACGTTTCCTTGTCCGTGTACTGATTGACTGAATTCCCTGGTCTGACCTCACAACTGATCCTACTCTGAGCAGGCGGTTGGACTTGCAACCTCCTGAGATCCCTTCAGCCTGTGACTCCACTAAAGAATGGGTTTGTGACTCAGCGGTATCCTGTGTAGAAATCATATGGACTACTCCTCAACACATCATATTTATATAAGAGTACACTAGTTGCATTTTTCTTATGGTTTCTGCTACTTTGCCTTGCATGTGCATCAGTCTTACTGTTTAGTGATTTCCCAGATGGCCCTTTAAAAGAATTTCCACATTTTCCATTCTCCAGTCCTTCTCATACTTGGATGGCTTTATACACTAAGTATGCACACCATAGCTAGAAATTGCAGACAACTCTGATTTCCTCCACTAGTCTTTCTTTGGATTCCTTAAAGATTCCTTTAAGTATGATATCTGCTTCTTGTTACTGATCATTTTACCTTTTTACTGTCTAACCTCTTTCATACATACTCTGACTTGAGACAAATCATGATATTTTAATGTTGCAACTAAAATTTGAATTCATAGACCTAATTTGGTATTGACCTGTCATCTCACTCATCCTTAGTTTTTTGGGTTGTTTTTTTCGCTTTTGTTCTGTTTTTTTTTTCCCCGCTGTGGTGATCTGTTACTTGGTACCCCATTGTACTTGATCCACAAACTTTCTCTCTGAAAACTACTTTCATTTAACATAGATTCCATGTGCTACCACAAGGATTATAGTTCTGAGGAAGTCCTAAACTCCCTTGTTTTCCTAAGTTATTTGTGCACATGATACATATGTTCCCTAGTATCTGGGGTGAAGTTTAACATTGTATTGCCATGGAACAGTCTTATCTTAATATCATGTTCTGTCCAATACCTTATGAAATAAAGTGAGTAACTATTATTAAAAAAACTTCCATTGTTGTAATCAGGGGATATTCACACCAGGATTTATCATTAAAACCATGATTTACTGGTAGTAATACATGATCTGTAAGCAAAGAGTTCAGTAGGAAACATTCAAAAGGACTTAAGTTATTACCACGGTCTGTTGCAAAGTGCACAGGTATCTTCAGTCATTCAATTTTCTTACAGTATTTCTTGGTTATAGAAATTTTTGTGCCTATGTTACTGTATCTATTCATGATCTTCTCCTTCTAGGCTTCATAGGCTGCTGTATTTCTCTTATTAAATTCCCTTGCTTTTCTGTTTTCAACAGACTATTCAAAAATAGGGCTCAAGAGATCCATGTGTACAGGTCTATGTGTATTACAAATGTCCATACGCAATTAGATCTTAGGTTCAGCCAACAGCAGACCACACTGAGAAGAGAGGAAATAATTGCCAGATCTACCTGGATCTTTGCATACTCATCTGAGACTATTTTTGTATGGAACTATAAGATTTTACTCTGTAGCATGCTTTTCATGGAGCATCTGTGCTTTTTTCTTTGCTTTCAGCATCAACATAAGTTTCAGAATTAAGCCATCTGTATTTTATAGTTAGTGAAGAAACAACCCAAAACTAAGAACAACTAATCAAAATGACATCCCAGAAGCAGAAGACAGGCCACACACCATTTTATATTCTTAGCTCTGAAACGAAAAACCAAAAAACTAACAATGAAATTAACTATGAGAATGGACCTTGAATTTCTTGTTATTTGCAGTAAGGACATGGCATGAACAAAACTAAAGTGATTTCATCCCTTGAGAATAAGAAAAGGTGAAGAAATATTCTTAATGTGAAAAAAGTACATAGGATGAACAAAATCATCTGTCTTGCTCTTTTTTTTGGCAAGCAGTTACTGGCTTTGATCAACATTACGAAACAATATGAGTAAAAGCTATTACTTTTTATTCTCTATTTTGTTAAATAGATGAAAGTACATATTTCATGTGCTTTACATCTGGTACAATTATGTTTTTACAGAGCACCAGGAGTGCTGTCAAGAGATGACAGAAGTACTTAGTCTTTGGCAATTCAGGATGTGAATGTTTTGATAGCCTTTTTTTCAAACCAGATTTTACAGATTTTTTTTCACATATTTTATTTCCAATTTTTATGGGTTGTAGATTCAAGCCTTCAATGCATTAAATAACACCTAAGATCCACAGAACACTTCTACGTGCATAAAGCTTGAAGCAAATGATTGATCTCCATTCAAAATTAAAATTGAAAATATATTGAAGAACTCCTGTGTATCTTCTAGCAGAATGTTCACCATGTTGTAAAGAGTTTTCTAACAAAACCAAAAAAAGAAAATTCCAAATAAGATGGCACTTCCATAAGCCCCTAATATAATTTTAGAGCTTTGGCTATAAGGCATTACTAATTTTTAATATCTTAGAACTTGAATCTTTTCTTCTGTATAATTCCAATAGTTCTAAAAGAAAACCAATGTATTTAGCCAAAGGTAGAAGATTCAGCACTTTCACTCATCCAACAGTTGCAGAGAATTGCAGAGAGCATTGAACAAAAGTTTGGCACGCTCTTTTTCATAAATGCTATTAGAAAAATGTACCAATATGAAAATGAAAGAGAAAGGTTATCCTTGTTACTTGAATAATAGTGATAAATGTGAAGATCATTAGTAATACCAGTTAAGGAGCCCATAACTCAAAGTTATTTCCTGGGGCGGGGAGTATAGGGGGGAAGTTCGCTTGTTTTTGGGATGTCCAAGTCATTTTCACAGGCACAGTGAAGGTTTGCAGTTGAAGAATACTTATATAAAGTCTCTGGTGTGAAGGTTGATAGACAATAGGCATGTTTAATGTACTATTCCTACTGGATAGCGTTCTCTGTAAGTACACAAAGTTGGCTATAGTCCTGCAGTATTGAATTACACTCACTTTTGTTTTTAATTAATGTTCTTAACTCAAATTCCCATTCCAATTGTCCAGGCAAAAAGAACTGAAGTTCATTTATTCAAACTGGGCTAAGTGACATAATAAGGAGCATAGTTCTTTGAACGTGGCAAATATGAATTATCTTCCAGATTTCTTTGATTTGAAGACCCTTCACCTTCTAGTCTATATTTTTAGAACTAAAGGCAACTATTGCAAGTAGCAGTTTTATCTGACCAATAAATAAAGACGTTTTTGCTTCTCCAATTGATTGTTACGGAGGAGTGTTGATGGTTGGAATACCTGAACATCCAAGCAAGTTTCTTCAAATGACTAATGTCTGAAAGCACACAATTTTAATTTCAACTAACAGAAGCGATCTCTGTTCAAAATCAGAGGATTTTTTGACTCAAAAATAAGGATTTGAATAATTAAAAACTTTTCTTTGAAATGGGTTTTGTTGTTTCTATTCATAGGAAGTTATTAAAAAATATTTTCAAAATGCCTAAGTTACATACTATGACTATATTATATACTATACATCAACAAATGTCGTTAAAAAAATGAAAGTATGAGATAATGTAAAAATATTTTTGAATATTATACCTCATGGAAAAATTCAGGAATTTGTCTCTGTCCCTTTCATGTCTCCCAGGTAACATCTAGATTATGTTGTGTTTCTTTAAATTATCACCTTTGCTAACTAGTGTTTAGATGCCTGTTTGAGACCCATTTAAGAGCTTTGATCTGAACCTGTTTCCTTGGGAAAAAAAAATCTTTATGTTTTGAACTGGCTACTCTCTTTAATAACTGTCTATTTTTTTATGTATAAAACATATTATAGGACTAAACCTAAGAGTGTTTTCACTGTTTCCAATATTTTCTTGAGTGAAAAAGCTTTTTAAAAAAAAAATACAAAATTAATTGTTTCAAGAAAGGAAGAATACAAGGTTAAACAAGGTATAACTTCTTATTGTTAGTTAGAGAAAATGTAAGCACATAAATTTTTCTATCTGCACCTTCTCTGTCACAAGATCTTGTTACATCTTTTTTTTTTTTTTTTTTTTTTTTTGCAAAATAGATAGGGCATTTTAGTATCAGAAATACCTCTAAGAGATTATCTTCTGCAGATTTTACTTCTCCTGGATAAATTCAGTGCATTGAATGTTTTAAATTTTTCAATGTGCATCTTTTTTTTCTATACTTCAAATAATTCAGTCTCTTTTCTAAACCCTTTTGAATATTTTAACATCCTTTTGAAGTCTGAATGCTGAAACTGGTGACAGTGCTTTCATATTTACATATCAAATGCATAAATTGCATAAACTCTTACTCTTGCTTCTTGCTGTATTATTGTTTGAAGATTGTTCCATGACTGCATTTATTTCCCTAACAATATGAACAATATGAGCTGTCTTGACCAGAACATGTCACTGAGAAGCCCTGTTCAATTATTTTTGAACAACTTCCACCCTCACCTTTTCAAAGTCACATTTGTATTACTTATACTGTAGATCTGGTCTATGTGTCTTGTTTTTAGATGGATGACTTCACCTGTAGCTATATTCAAATTAAGTTTTACACATTGTACTCTCTATTCTGTCTTAATAAATATATATGCTGATGAGTTTTCTGTGGACTTCAGAAGGAGAGCTGGAAGCATAGCTTACTGTAAACAGTGGCACCATTAATTTCATAATTAATCTTTAGAAAATGAAATTCAAGTTGTTAGAATTCCTGTGCTTTCCCCAGGAGAACCTGAGGAGAAGTAAGGGCTTGATATGGCCCTGCCAAGCTATCGATTTGGGATATAGTAACAGACATCAGACTAACAGCTTTAGGAATGAACAATTTAGCTCTAAATAGATAATTCACTGATATTGGGCTAAATTTAATATCCAGGTGTGCAATGCCTTACATAGCCCTGGCTGTAAGGCAAGCTGGCAGGGAACAGGGCACAGAATTGTCTTTGGACAAGTGACTTGGACCAGCTGACAAGCTCCAGAGCATTACAAATTTCCTGATTGCACTGTCCTCTTTTGCCGAGTTGCAGAAGCACTTTCTAGACTTTTTAACAAGTCACCATTCCCTGCCTCTGTTCCCTGTCTCTGCTCGTTCTTTCCTTTGTGTGCGTGGTGCCTGGGAATACTGTATAAAGCACTGCTAGCCCCTAAGAAGTACAGGAATGAATGCCATACATGCAGATCAGTGTTCTAATATATGAACGAGTCAAATTTATAGAAAGATCTGGATACATACCTAGAAAAAAATTGTGTACCATGGCTCTGGGTCAATACCACTTGGTAAGCGGCATGTGTGGCTGCAAGCTTATCAACCTACTGTTCTTCAGTCTTTGTTGTTGGTTTTGACCTACAAAACCTAAATGATTTAGCAAGAAAACAATTTAGGTGAATTTAGCAATATAAGATTCCCCTCTTCCGTAAGTACTACTACTATGGATAAAAATCAGGCCCCAGACTGCCTAATATAGATAGGGGCAAGGAGGAAGAGTTAAATGTTCACGGCATATTAGTTGTGGTTAATTTTAGTATTTCACAGAAAAGGTCCTTTCATGGTATGCTTTTCAGCTTTAACTAAAGTAGGCTGGATACAAGCCTTTTTAACATTTATGTAACTTAAACAGCTTTGCACATTTGAAAAAAAACATCTAAATGTTAGGCTGTAACTCTTTTACCATAAAAATTATTCAGATTTCTTGTAATTTCAATTTACTGTTATATGTATAATTTTTAACTGTCAGTATTCACATCAGAAGCTTTATTTTTTGTGAACTTTGCTTTTTTAATCCATGCTTTTTTTGTGATAATAATAATATGTTGAATATAAATGTCTATGATATTCCATTGGTACTCTTACAAAAAAGGACTCAAAATTTCCCAGTTAAATACAATGTTTTTCCTGAACCACGCATTATTAGCCATTTCTGTTTTTGTAAACCATAGAAGTCAGATATAATTGATTATTATTCACCCTATAATATTTTCTCTTAATACTTAAATAATGTTTTTTGCTGTTTTATGTAGATGCATTGGTAATGACTGGAAAATCCTACACTAGTTCAGATGGTAAGCTATTATCTTAGATAACACTTTAAAGTCTTTCATGATTCGACACTCAGTTGCTCTTTCTTATTCTTTATAGTGCCACACTTATTCAGCATATCATTATTTTATCCTCTGATGACATGATTATCTCATTTTAAATTAAGTTTCAGCAACCATTTAACAGTAGCCAATAAACTCTGGTACAAATTGCATTTAATTGAAAGAAATAAAACAGAGCACTTGGAATCTGAATTTAATTTATAAGAAACCATTTAATCAGTAAGAAATACTTACCTGGCAATGTGTTTTTACGTATTGAAAATCTCATCAGCTGGTTTAATACTCAGAGCTTTCACTGTATACATAAAATCTTGAAAGACTGTTTTTTCTACCTTAGAAAGAATTATTGTACAGAAAACCCCAGTATGTGTGGTCAATGTAATTTAATATAACTTTCAGGTACTTTCATTTCTTTTCTAGTAAATTCTCAGCTATTTCAGAGATGGGAGATGAAGAAAATATTAAGTTTCAGTGACTAGATTTGTGTCTTTACTGTTGTATGACTATTGTCTATGGAAGAGCCGTGAATGTCACCTATCTTAAGAAATCACCTTGGAAGTAGCTTGATCATAACAGCAGCAATTTTTAAAATAATATATAGTAAAAAAAAAAATTTACATACTTGGTTTAATCTCATTATGTTTAGCTGTTGGACCCTGAAATAATGAGATAATTAATACTGTGGATCAGTCTTCTATCTTGCACATTTGATTTGGGATATATGGGAATATTTTAATTGATTTATTTTTTTTAATTAGAAATAACTTGACAGCCACTCCATTAAGAACATTCTTCAGCATTCTTTACAAATCATTTCATATACTGATGATCTCTGTTCTTTCAATTGTAATTTAGGACCCAGCTTAAAAGTATTAATTGATTCATCAACAAATCAGTGTACAAATCAGCAGGATGGTGGGTGAGAAAATGGAAAAAAAACCCTCATGGGTCAAGAAAAAGGCAGTTTAATAAAGAAAAACAAAGGCTGTGTGCAGAAGCAAAAGAAAACAAAAGGTTTATTCTCTACTTCCCATCAGTGGGCAATATCCATCTATTTCCTGGGAAGCAGGGCTCCGCTATGCATAGTGGTTACTCCAGAAGACAAACATAATAATGAATGTCCATCTTCACCACCTCTTTTCTCTTAGCTTGTATTAATAAGAAGATGTCCTTTGGTACGGAATACCCCTTTGGTCAGTTTGAGTCAGCTGTCCCAGCTATGTCCTGTCTTAAGATCTTCCCCAACCCTAGCCTACTAGGTGAGGGGGGGAATGTTGGAGAGACAGCCTGGATGCTGTGAAAGCATTGCTCAGTAGTAGCCAAAACACTGGTGTGTTATCAACACCTTTCTAGCTACCAATATATAGCACAGCACTATGAGGGTTGCTATGGGGAAAATTAACTCCGTGTCAGCCAGAGCCAATCCATTGTCTAATAAAGTACCGGTTCTTCCTTAACTATATCCCTTCCTGTCATATTGACCCCATACTATATACCTTAGAAATGAGGAATGAGACTGCTGTAGTGACAGTCAAACCTTCATGCACCAGTTACAGGGGACATGACTGTATGGATATAATATTTAACTCTAGGTATGCTTAAAAAGTCTAGACTTTCTGAAATTTCTGTATGTTTAGTACTTAGGACAGTGTAAATTTACTTGCTGAATGTGAAGTGTGTGATGGGTTCTTAAAATAATACGTGAAGCAATGATTTTTTATAAAATATACCAGGTTAAAGTGTTTACCTATGGGCAGCTATGTTTGTTAGACTAATAATATTAACAGTATTTAAAACACAGTTGATCAAAATAAACTCTTATTTTCATTTTCAAATGCAATTAACCAAACATTTTCAAACATACTGTCTGCAAGAATTAAATCCTTGAAAATAAAAAGTAATGATACAGTGCAAGTCATTCCAAGATGACCTTAACGTTGAATTGCAGGATTGTTTTATGCAGTGGTTTCCTTTTAATTAGAGCTTCTTAAAAATTAGGTATTCCAGATACATTTTTGAAGTTCATTGAAATTTCATTAATATCTTATTTTGCAAATACTCCAAAATATTCAATATACAGAGTATTTAAAATATAAGTTGATATTATTATTGATGGCTTTTACATACTCTTTCTATTTTATCTGCACATATAGAGCCACTGTAAACTAAGCTGCTTAAAACTCAGTTTTGCAGTCATTATTCTGCATGTCCAGAAGTCCTGAAGTACCAGACAGCTCTATAGGCTGAAAACAAAACAACTGAGAGTAGATGGGACAGAGATGTATAAAATCACAAATGGCATGGAGATAGTGGATGGGTATGGGCTCCTCACTGCCTCTTGCAATACAAGAATTAGGGAAAAGCAGATAAAACTAATAGATGTAAGATGCAGGACAAACAATAGGAGTTGATTATTCATTAGTAATGTAATTCAGTTGTCGAACTTCTGGACTTTACAATTTTGTGAGTGCTAATATCTTACCTAAGCTGATGGGGCAGTTGGACAAGTTCATGGAATCCATAAAGCTATTTAATGTAAATATACTATCTGCAGTCCAGGAAGTCACTGAACTGCAAACTGTGAAAGCTAGGAAAATTATCCATGAAGATTTTGATGCCTCGTTATCCTGTGTGCCTTTCCTCCCATTTCTAGAATTTCTTCCCTGTTCTTCTGTTTTTATCACATTCTGGGAGAGTTTCTTGTGTCTAAACATAACTTTTTAGACATTCTTCAGTATCTGAGATATTTTCATAAGAGTCGCAGATACTTTACAAGATCTGCAGGAGACATGCTCTTCTGAAATGGTAGCTGAACATCAGGAGCATCTGAATAACACCACCTCGTTAGCATCTAAAATAGCATTAGAATCCTCTCTTCAGACATCTGTATCACTTTTTCTGTGTCCTAATTAATGCTTATCTTTCCACAGTCTGGCATTGCTTCCTAGATGCAGGCAAGGAAATTATTTGGAGAATCTTTTTATGTTTTACTTCTGTATCCACAGACCAAGAACAATTGTTACAAGGAACTTTAATGCTGTCCTTCCAGCTTTAGGCTGTTGTTTGGTGGGGTTTTTCAGGTGGTTTTGTTTGTTTGTTTGTTTATTTTTTTTCTTCAATGAACTGCTATTTCAGCCAACTGTTATTTCTTTTGCAAAGACTGTGACTTAGAAAATACGACAGGTTACAAATTGGGTTTTGTTAAAGTTTATTGATTGAATAATCTATTCCTAATAATAATCAATGGCTGATTGACTGTTTAATGGTTTTATTTAGTCATTTAGATCAAATATTTACATACCTAGCATTGCAAATGCCTAAAACAACTGAAACAGCCTAGGACATTCCTGCATGAGATGCATAAACTTACCACTGTGACAACATACCATTTACAACAGAACTGTCACATTTCTATAACTGTGCTTCTAGGAATCCAATATCCTTCATTTTGTGAACCAAGTAATCTCAGAGTAACTATATCGGTAAAACTAAGCCATCACTATCTGTGGGAATGTATCCTGACACATAATCAGCGAAGAATAAAACCCACTCACCTTTCAGAGCAGGAAATTTCTCAGAAGACAGTTCAATTTCTGATCTCTCGGTCCTGATTCCCAAGGGAACTAAAACTCCTTACAAAAATAAACCTTGGAATTAAAATTCATAACTCTACTGGATACCAAAACCCACAACTTCAGTAAAAATGATTTTGTAACACATTGTCATATTTCTCATCAAATCCCAAACCCATTAATCTCTTTGTGTTCCACAGTTTATGAACTCTTTTTCGTCTTAGAGATAGATAACTATTTATTGTCTCTCCATCCCCTCTCTTTTCCATTCTACCTGTCCCTTTTCTAACACTAATAGGTATATCATGTATCTTTTCTTTCAGAGATGGTGATCTAAAGAATACATATTCCTCTAAACCTCTGCTAACCTGTGATTTGCAGTAGGTAGCTAGGTTTGAAATCTGAATCTACTTTAGACCTGAGGAAGAATTAGAGTTCCTGAAAGGTTGTCTGGTTTTTCCAGCTATATTGGCTGGTTTAATATAAGCTATTATCTCTGCTGAGTAGTCTTGTCCTGCCTTTTTCCTTATCCAGAATTTTTGTAAGATAGCATAGAAAGTAGTGTTCAGAGGAAGATTGTAAAGTCAGATATATAGTTGAAAAGATATATATACTCTGGATATATATATGGGCTGGGGCATTCAAATACCATTCTTGTTGGCAGTAGCAACTGTATGGACCACTTATGGCTGGCTGCATGATCAGAAAAGATGCATAAAGATTAGGTCACAAGTGAAAGTGCCAGGAAGATTGCCAGGAGAATTATTTATCATGAAAAATTACAGTAAACCGAGAATGCCCATTAATGTTTTTTAAAAATAAGCATGGATATGATGGTTTCAGGGAGCTTTTTATTGTGTGTTGCTTTTTGTTTTGTTTTGTTGGGGTTTTTTTGTCTTTTTCTTTATTAAATATGTTCTTTTTCGTTCATGTGCTAGCTCAAGCATTCTTATATTCTTGTGAACCTTAGAAAACCTGGCACAATTTTGGTGATTACAGATCTTCCCAGGCATGTTTCTCATGCTTATCTGTGCTACGAATTTATATAATTCCAGTTTTAATAAAGAGTCTATTTGCTATTAGCGTTTTCCAAAAGGTTAATTTTGCTTGCAATGGATGCATCAGTATACATGGACAGATTTTAAGCATTAGACCTGATTTCACACTGGAGAAGAGATCAGGTATATCAGGTCTTTGACTAGGTTAGCAAAGACTTATACAGCTTCAATGCTTTATTAAATAATCAGTGTAAAACATTAGCCTTGAAAGTGGCTTATTCCTAAAGCACATAATTCTCTCCAATTACTGATGAAAGGAGTGAAGGATATCAATAAATACTTGCAGGGTAAAAGACTTTACAAGAACAAAATACAACAGTTGATATTCCACTCCTAATCATGAGATTCTAGTCAAACTTCTGTACTGGGTTCTGAGAAGGTAGCTTGCCTAATTTTGTGTAAGTAAAATATTAGACGCTCCGTCACAGTGTTCTGTCTAGGCTGTTACGTCTACTTTCTCAGATTCTAAAAGTGGGGGGAAAAAAAAGCAATAACAGGAGTGTTAGGTTATAATATCTTTGGGTTTACTAATGGTCTTTTTATTGAAGGGAAAATGAAGTTGACAACTGCTTGGGTTTAGTGTGCTTCAGTTATAGAGTTGTATTAAATTCTTCTATGTAGATCCATTTCCCAAATAGTCAGGTGTAAAAGTGTCTTGTTCTATCCTATAGTAAAGTCTTTCAGGACATCAAGTATCTTCTTTAGTCTGTTGAGATATTTAAACTGTAGGAATGGAGTTATAGAAATAAATACTACTGTCTTCAAAATAATATGAAATAAAGACTATGAGGGATAGTATTAGAACTGGAATTATAATTCATTGTAAGAACACACCTTTCTGACACTAAAGATTGAATTGTTAGATCCTAAGAAGCCAAAACCACCTCACAGCAGCATTAAAAATACCAACTAAACAAACAAAAAAATGAAAAACCAACACCACCGCCCAAAAAAACCCAAACAAGAAAAGAGGAAAGGAGGGCTTGTTAACATAAAAAAGGTCATAAATAATATAAAACAAATCTATTTTTTATGTAAAAGTCAAACAATTGCTAAGCTTAACATGTATCTGTGGCTGTTTACTTTGGTTTGCTTCTATAAAAAGGTATTATTTTAGAAGTTAGCATATTAACTTCATGCAGATTTCCATTTTTACTGTTGAATTTACATGTTCTCAGATGATTTGGTATGATCTCAAGAAATTTAAATATAAAGTAGGACAGATATTATACTACATGACAGGTATAACAATGAAAGGAAGAATTAATTTCGCTAATATCACTGGCAAAAGGCTTTGAACTGAGATAAAGGAATAGAAGTTTCATGCCTTCTTACGAAGTCATGAAAAAGATTTAACAGGTATGATAGATTAGAGAAACAACTCCTGTTTCTATTTCCAGATAAAACAATTTACCCTACTGGATTTTCAGAGCTGGAATTGTACAATTATGTAAAATAAATCCTTGTGCTTTGAGGATAGAGTCCTTGAAAATCGGCCAGGTGTCCTAACCCCATTCCCTCCAGGACAATTTCTCATGGGATTGTAGCAAATAGGTTCCTGAACAGACCAGCATCTGCTCTTCTGAAATCCAGGGTTCTGCTGTTTGCCTGCCCTATAACTCTTGGAACCTTAAACTCTAGTTTAAGCCTGCCCTTGACTTCATTCATTTTTTCTTCCTTGTTTGTGAGTGGTGGGTCTAACAGAGCACCCTGCCTAGTCAGTAGATTGATCTCCTGTATCCAAAATTTTCTTCAAGATATTCTATAAGTCTCCTGGATTGCTTGCACCAGCTGTAGTGCCCCTTCAGCAGATTTCGGGGTGATTAAAGCCTCCCATGGGTACCAGGGCCTATGACTGCAAGGTTTTCTTCAGTTGGCTAAAGAAGGTTTCATTCACCTCCTCTTCTTGATCAGGTGGTCTCTAGCAGACACCTGTTACATCCCCTGTGCTAGTTTGTCTTTTGATCCTTAACGCCTACCCACTAGTTCTCTACTGATTCGTCTCTGGCTTCAAGGCAACATTTTTTACATTTGAGGTACTGTTTGGCATAAAGCACAACCTCCTCCTTGCCTTCATTCCTCTATCCATCCACTACAGCACTCCAGGCTACAGAGCTATCCCACCATCTCTCCGTAATCCCAGTGATATTATAGCCCTGCAGCTTTACTTGGACTTCTGATTCATCTTGCTTCTTCTCTATACTAAATCCCTTTGTATCCAGGTGTTTGGCATATGCCCCAAGTCATACCCTGTGTCTCTCCAAGTGTGGGAGCAGCACCTGTAAAACTATTGCTGAGACACATCTATTTGCCCCTTGTGGCCCTTACATCTCTTCAGGTTATGGCAGTGCTACCCTACATACATCGTTTAAAGCACTCCTCACTACATTACCAAGTGTGTTTACAAAGACACTCCTATCACGTCAGATATCCCATCCCTACACAGTAGTGCTTATTGATCACAGAGGGTTTTGTGGCCATAGAAGCCAAAATCCTGGTTGCAACACCAGGCATGTGTTGACCTACTGAATGAGTCCATTTCTGCTGGAGCCTTTCCTCCTTACAGGAAGGACAGAGACATCGCTTCACCCCCTTACCTTTTACCTCATCACTTGAGCTCTGAAGCACTCTTGATGCACTTTGGATTACCCTTGAGAGCACTGTGGGTGTTCATACGAAAAAGCAGCAGGGGGTAATACTCCAAGTGCCAGAAAAGCCTCAGTATTCCTTCTGCAGCATCTTGGATATGAGCCACTGCTTAGCAAGTAACCAGCTGAAAAATCAGGTCAGGTTGGCATATAGCTGCCTTCATCCCCCCCCGCCCAGGAAAGAGTCTTATATAACTACTGCGTGTCTTTATACCTCTGCTCAGGCTCATCTTGCTCTGACACAACCCCCAATGGGTGTTGTTCATCCTTAACCAACGCCCAGAGCACTATACATATGTTCAAGTTGCAGACAGGCAGAGGGAGCAGGAGCTTTTCTCCTATTGCCAAAAGTCACAGCCTTCTCTGTCTGGGCAGCTTTCCTCCTTTATCTGTCTGACCACAGTCACCAACTGCTGCTGCTCTTTCCTTGACTTACATGGCTCAGGTTTTTGCCTTCGCAGCTTTCCTGAAAAGAACCTTCCAATATCCTTGTTGACCTCCTTGATGTTGTGCAGTCTCTCAGCTCCCCCTGTGACTGCTTCATCTGGCAGCTCGATGCCTTGAGCAGAGCACACCTCTCATAGAAGAGACCCCAGGCCATCTTTGCAGCACCAAACCTGGGCAGTGGCCAGAGCCTCTGCTGTGTCAAGGTCATTAGCATCAGTCAGCACTGGAGCATGTGCCTTGTGGCATGCTGAGACCATCTCTGCACTGTATCCATATGGTCCTCCTCAATCCTGAGCTGCAAAGGCAGGTCCCAGTGTACCTGTCTTCACTAACTGCTGTGAAGTGACTATGTCTATCCACTGTCCCTCAGCTTAAGTGTCCCAGTGTGGCAGCCAGTGCTTCCCAGCAGCAGCCTGCACGTCAGGCAAAGCCCCAGCAGAACAGGCAGCTGAGCCTGAAGTTGCTGTACAAACTCGGAGCAGCAACCACAACCAGCAGCACCAGCAGCTCATCAAAGCACCCTGCCTGGTCTTGTGAGGTGACCAGCACCTTGTCACGGCGTTCCCAAAGCTACGCTGTAAACAGCATCACCTCTGCTAGCCCAGTCCTGCCACACTGCTTCTTTGCAAGCCCATCAGAGCCTCAGCGCTGCCCTTGGCTCCACCTGTGCTGCTGGTGGTGCTGCCCTCGCAGCAGCTGCCTCCAGCAAGGCTGACCTTATTGCAGTCTGAAAGGCTTCTTACATGCAGGGTTTAGTCTAAGACACTCAGCTGTGATATGACAAGCAGGAGACCAATGTCTTATTGGGTGGTGACACTGAGAGGCGTCAGGTTGACAGGGAACGTGCAAAGCAGTAGGTAGGTTTTTCAAGCTTCCTGAATACCAAATTTCATTTCAGTGTTTAAAAAGCCATGAAAGCAATTTATCAGTGTATTCTTTTCCAATAAGCATTTTCCTTCTACAGTATTTTTATTATTATAAATTAAGAGTAAAGGTTTTGCCTGCAGCCAGTTTTAAACTTTTAAATGTTGTTTATCAATGATTCCATCTAAATATTACTGCAAGCATAAATTTTAAGTGCTGTGGGATTTTGAAGGTAGCTTTTCATTCAGTGTGTGTGTATGTGCTTAGCTTTTTTTTCTCTAAATGCAAGGACAACTCCTATCTGTACATTTTTAAGTATGCTTGGGAAGCTCCTTCTCTACCTTTTAAACTCACTGGAGAAAATATCAACATTTTTCAAGAGTGCCAAGATCTTGGAAAAAACTCTATTTAACATTTTTGTTAAATTAAACAGCTGAGTGAAGGAAAGGTTGCAACTTGAGGACAGAATGTTAACAGATAAGAGAGAATCCAGAAAAATTAACGGCATGCCCTTCTACAAAGAAGTAACCTGGGGAAAATCTTCATTGATAGTTGAGGCCTTTTTGAGACACCAAAGTTTGTAACCATGTAACACAAATCTATAGAAAAATAGAGATCCAGGGTTGCAACCAGGTTGACTGGCCCTCAACACCACATATTTTATCCAGCGTATATATCCTTATGTGAGCATAGATAGAAAAGAGTTATAACTTTGTGCACTACCATTTGGAACAGTGAGCAGTGAAGTCATCTGCAGTACCTGCTAATGGATAGGGTACTTAAACATACAATGCTTTAAATAAATACAGCTTGTCAGTATTTATCAAGAGCAGCAGAAATAATGCAGAAGTTATTTTACTGGGACCGTTGACCCAGCATTTACTGACATATTTATTGAGAAAGACCATACACCTGGAGCAGGAGGATTTCATCATAAAATGTATTGCCGTTTTCTGCATAAAATTTGTCGTATTTTCGAGATCAAGACCTTACTCTATCCATAGGTAATGTTATTCCATTGGAGTTTTTAAGTCAAAATGAAAAAAACCAAAGACCAAACCCAAAGGTTTACCGGAGGGGAATCAATCAGGCCATCATTTAAAAAGCTAGAGCTCACCTGCAGACATTTTAGTTTTAAGTGAACAATGCATCATATTGGAAATAATGAAAACGTACTAGGGCTTCTTTTTATTTAATTTTTTTTTTTATTTTATTATTCCATTGAAATGTTTCTTGATTCCAGAAGCAGCTTTCTCTAATTTCCCTACCTTTTTATAATGCCTCTAGTCAACAAACTAGTGCTCTCATAGCTGGCTTTTTGTTCAATTTCTCCCTTACCTAGACTGTACAGCTAAACCGTAGAATAAAAGTTAGCTTGTTGGCCTGCTTACATCCTCCTGGCAGGTTGTTGCTGTTGCTCCCCTGAACATCAGCCTCAGACTCAGCTTCATTTTCAGGCTGTGCCTTACAGTGCTTTTGCCTCTAACTCAAGCCTTCAGAAATTCCCCTGCCAAATGAATGTGCTGTTTAAAGATAATTCTGTTTTTGCTTCTGTTTGTTTTGCCACCTCCACTACCAAACCGCTTGTTACATTCCTGCTATCTGAATTTGTCTTTCCCACAATGCCATAGGCAAAAATATGGCTTACATCTTGTCTAATCAGATTAAAAAAAAAAAAAAAAAAAAAAAAAAGGTCAATCTAATTTAAACAGTCAAGAAAGGTGGCTTGAGGGGCAGATATTATCCACTCTGCTAGCAGACCTATAGAGCTGCTCCTTTGCCTGGGCACAGGCAATAAGAACAGGCAATAAGGTCAGTAATATTACCAGTAAGTATATTAGCTATACAATTAGCCACATTCATATAGGTTTACTAACAAAAGTATTAGGTAGTCACAATAACTATTTAGTCTCTTTTCTTATTTATGTTGTTGAGGTAAAATTTGGTGGGTTTTGTGTCTAATGCAATACAAACCTGATCAGCATTTTTTTAAAAAGTCGTCAAACCAAACAGTTATAAAAATATTTCTAAGATATACAATTAAATGAAACAATATAGATCCATGGCCAAGAAAAGAAGACATAGTCTCTTAAATATGAGAGATTATGTAAAAGAGATTCTCATGCTTATTGCTTCTTAGCTGAATGCAGATATTTACCAGGAGTTTCTTTAATAACCCTGAATATTTTGTCGAATAGAGTAGCTGAAACAAATGTATAAACCATTCTCCAAACACTATATCCATAAAACCAGAGAGTAATTTCTTATTAAAATCCAATATAATTTCAGCCTACTTTGTGATTTATCACAGACAAAGTTGTGAAAAAACAACATGATTAGTGATATTTTTCTGTAACCTATTTACATTCTACCAACAGTACTGCAAACCTATACTGTTCAGAAAGGCAAAATTCTAACAGCACTTGAAAGAGGGCTAAGGTTTTCAGCTTATATCATATGTTTATACTGAGATTTTCAGACATTCATATCTCAAGTGTAGGTGTGCCCATTGTCACCAAGAATTTTTTGTTACAGAGTAGCGAAACACACATAGGCTACACATTTCTGGCATATGTACTAATATTATGTAAGATAATTATAATGTGGATTTTCTTATTTGCTGAAGTGACCTTAAAACTAAAAAATTTTACTTGACCATACAAATATTCACGCTTTGCAGTGTATACTCAAACACACCATATATACACTCCATGTATATCGGAATACATCTATATACCATCCAGTCCATTACATTCCATTCCAATTCATATGCATACCATGTATTGTTATGCGTATCTTAAGACTAGTCATTGCCTTATCTAGAGTAGCTAAGACAAAAGAGTTTTATGCAGATTAGACAGCACTTAGGCTAGACATGTAGGTTGCCTATCTAAAGTTATCTTAGCTTGGCACTTGAGCTCCTGTGACACTGGCATACTGAGCTGCAATAAGGCTTTCTGCCTGCTTCACAGATGGCTCCGAACGCAAGCAGCCAAGACACACAGAACACGGTGTATTTGTGCAAGCCAAAATTCCCGCATGATGTATTTGGAGTGGCTGTTTAGCCAGCTTGGATGTAGTTCTGTTTTGTGTTATCAAAACCATAGCGTCTGCAGCAGTCTGTAGCACGGCTGGGGTTTTCACTACATTATTATGAGTCTACTACACAGCCTCAATGGAATCTGTGTTTATTCCTTTATATGTAAGAATTTTTCCAAAATGTGGGCCAATCGTCTTGCGTCAGCGAAGTGCCTTTTACAATAGACCAGCCTTCTCGTCCCTTTTCTACATCCAGCTGTTTTGTTATTAAGCCCTTGTGTAATGATAATCTTTCCTGATCTATTCAATGACAGCTATTGAAGCCTCACTCAGATTTGTCAGTGTAATTACCCAGACATTTATAATGGATAAGAGGAGTGGATCAGAATCCTAAAGTAAAAAGCTTCCATCCAAATTTTGTGATAATATTCATATCAAATTTTGGAAACTGAGCTTACATAAATGACCTGATAAAATATTTAACTTAGGTAATTTCATGCTGTGTTTGGTTCATTGTAGGTGGTGGATATCCAATGCCAAATATTGAGAGTGAAAAAGCTTCACTGTACTCTTCTGCTGTTGTCTGTCATGTTCCTTATTTTATTCAGGAACAAAAGTACCACAGCACTGAAAAATATTTTTACAGAGTACTTTTTTTGAGTACGTAATTCTTATCAAATTTTGAAGATAAAGTTCATCCATTCAAAGAGAATGGCCCAAACCCTGTGTAGGAACTCAAGCACGTAGTTTAGGTACTGAATAGGAATAAATTATTTAAGTTTAGCAAGATCTGGAAAGTCTTGTCTTTGACACAGACATTCACGTTGGGCTACTTCAATTAAAATAGAGTATAAAAATCTTTTTTGGGTCATTTTCATCTTACCAATGCTGTAAATGTGGAAGTGACAGAGATGTTTTAGTCAGCAGACTAAGGTACTTCAAATATGTTATGTGATATCTATAAAAAATTATTATGTAAGGGTGTTGACTTGTTTTAAAAAGGCTTCTCAAAGATGTCTTCATTGTTAAGCCCATTTACCAAATAATTTACCTGCCAGTCTTGGTTTTAGAAAGGTTTGCCTTTGTAACAGTGCTTCCTTAATTAAGTTGTCTTTTGATTTCTGCTGAAACAAATAATTTTCTAGTTTGGCAAGACTGATTTGAACTCATTCGGGGGGGGGGGGGGGGAATAATTACTGGTCTCTGTTAATCTCAATGTAGCCTCATAGCCAACATAAAATTAACAGTTCTTGCAGGGATTTCTGCTTGCATCAAGGCTCAGAAGGAAATAATGTCTTTTTTTTGTGGTTGTAGTGCAATATTTCAGTAGAAACTGCTCATGGAGCTTGAGGAATATTAGTATTTTTATTAACCTTAGTTAATAAAGCCTCATAAACCTGATAAATTGCAGCTTATCAGCTTGATCATTCTACTTTTCTGAAGTTCACAGGACCAATGGCTTTTCCCAGTTAACAGCTACCCTGTTGTTTTCTATCTGTCTGCCTCTAGTCAAGTTTTCAGATTTATGTTTCTGAACTAAATATAAAATTAAAGATATAATAAGCAGTTAGGGAGGAAGAAGGTGGAATGGATTGCAAATTTGGAGAGGGGAAGGTGGCAGGCAGTTGAAGAGAGGAAGAGAAAATGTAGGAAAGGCTTGCTCTCTCACAGCACAGGAACAAAGATATTCTTATGTACGTACAGACTCAGAGCCTCAAGAAACATCATTCATGATTCGAATGCCATTGTATTGTGTCTTTCACACTAAACAGGCAGCTCCTGGGAATGCACAGCTGTGATACATCACAATATAGAACAAAATATATATTTGGATGAGAGAAGTTAAAGGGGCTCTCTGATAGCATTAGTCATCATCAAAGATAGTATGCTAAACATTTCAGCAGCCTAATTGTTGCCAGAATTTCTACTGGCATCGGAAAAAAAGATAATAGGGTGGATAATGAGTTAGTTGAGTCAATGTATAAAAAGGAAATCCTCCAAAATGAGAAAACACCACAGGAGAAATCATGAAAAAGCTGCTTTGAAATTATACCTTGCATACAATGTGGGATGATACCACAGGGCAGCTGAGGATAGAGCTGATATTTGCATGGCAATTGAGAAATGCTTTGAAAGAATGAATTAATGATGGAAAGATGAAATGGTGTTCTGATTTGAGAAAGGCATAGCAGTTTCAGCTTCTCTCATTTTAGCTCTTGTGCTAAAAATCTCTTCTTTTTGCGTAAAACCCACCATTTTGTGTTTTAAATAATTTTCTGAGTGGTCATATTAACTGTGAATAACAGACTCCTGAGTGAAATTTTTTGGAAAGTCTTAAATGAAGATAAAATGGAATAATCACAAGGTATAACTAGTATCACTAACCTACCGGAGCCATAACTCTTGAGATGTTTATTATTGGAATTAATTTGTAGTTTTGTCAGTACCATGTGAACTATATAGTTTACAAATTTGGAAATAGCCACCCAAAAATAATTTGGCATGTACTATATATTGATTTTTTTCTAGTAAAGTAATATATATTTTTTTGGTAAATTATATAATGGTTCTGAAAGGAATGTCATGTAACAGTTATTTCTGTAAGAGAGCTGTTTATCTACTTGCGTCTTCATCCTGGTCCTCTAATGACATGTATATAAATGCATATATCCAAACATAAAGAATACCAAATTTGTGCATATACAAATACATAGAATGTTAAATCATAGCTGATTCTTGGTATCTGTCTCCCTGTATACAATAGTTAAGCAATTCTATTGAACCCATTCAAAATATGGCTGTACAAAATGGCATAGTCTTGATTTCGGATTGCTTTCTATCGCTTTCTCTGCCTGTCCCATCTTCCCCAAGTAATTGCAGGGAACAATTATCATTGCAGAGGCAGTCATAAATCTTTCTTGAACAGTTATTCAAGCAAACATATTATGCTTGTTTCCACATTTCTTAAAACCAAAAGCCTATAATCCACATTAGCTTGTTTAATTCAACAAGGGGCAGGCCACACAACACATAACTTTTGTTAGAAAACTTAATCTATTTTGACATAACAGAAATTTCTGTTGCAGAACATCTTAAACTTCCTTTCTTTCCAAGATTAAAGTTTGAGTACTGAAATATTTACAATAAAATCTTTTATTTACACTCTCTCAGTGTTTACCAGGTGAAACTGATGAATTCTCACTAGAAGGTATTCTTTTTCTCACCTGAGGGAGATGATTGGTTTCTTACTCTTTGACCTGACTCTGTAAGTTTTATGCTGAACTATATTGCTTCATGCAAGAAATCACAAGGTGGTCAGTTCAGTGAAGTCTTAACATTTCATGTGTATCATACAATTACTCCTTTTAGTACAGTAAGGTAGCATATAATAATCTTGGAAATGAAATGAGTCAAAAATTGTTCTTGTAGCATATCTTTCCTTCTCTAAATGATGGCTGCTATTGTTATGAGAATGATATTATAACTGCACTCCTTGTGATCAAGTCCTATGTGTCATCAGTAACCATCCAAAAGGAAAAGATCGGCATCTGATAGTAAAATGTAAGTGCACATTTATAAAACTGTACTTTTATCAGACCTCTAGAACCCCAGATTTCTTGCAATATCACGTCCCTTTCTATATTCTAAATAGATCTACAACATCTGTTTGGGTTTCACTCATTAGATAATTATGAATTTGTTTATTATTAATTACATTATGAATTCCTGTAATAAAGTGAGGAATGACCACATGTTGAAACGTATGACATCACATGGTGGAGTAAGACCTAAAAATTGTCATTAGGATAGTAAAAACAGTTATAATGTCTTCAAAATTCAATGACATTTCGTCCCTTCTTACCTATCTTGAATTTCCATACATCCATACTACTCATTCTCCCTCCTGATTGCCTCCTCTCCCTCAAACTTAAGCAAAAGATGTTAAAAAAAAATGTTTTGGGTTTGTGGTTTTGGTTGAGGAGGGGGAGGATATTTTAGGTGGAAGGGGTGGGTGCCATATCACAAGTCTTTTCTTGCCTTTCTCTCATCCTTTTCTCCTGGTGTACTAATTCTCTCTGTGAACATCTTGTGTCTCTGGCCACACACAAAATCTAATAAAGACCCAAGACTAGAGAACATTTATGTTTCAAAGCCAGGAGGGATGTCTTAAAAATGACCTTTTCTTTCCAGACAGTACTTTGGACAGGAATCTTTAGAAGTACATTGCTTCTCTGCAGTTGCAAAAATGACTTTTTAAAGCACGAAACTATCCAGATTCTCATCTCATTTTTGCATGTCTAAAAAGGAGCTTTATTATATTTTGCAATTGCAAACAGCTAGATGAGGCAGCTGGTGCATAATGGTATACATGCCCTTTTTGTATTGAACTGGCACTTTGCATTGGAATACAAATGTCTTGGCATTACAGAAATAGCTTTTCATATAGGGCCAGTTATATTTTAAAGTTACAAGATGTAAAGACCCAGTGCCATATAAGGCAGCTGATGTGTAATGCCATCCTGTGCAGAATATGAATACTCCAGGGCTCCCAAGAGGCAGCTGGTTAATAATGCACAGATTTAAACATATTTGACAATGGTTGCTTCGAGAGGCACTATAAGGATATTAAGCTTGAAGATATTTTATTCATTTCTTTAACCTTCATTTGATATAGTCTGATATCATATATTGTTAGGTATAACTTGCTGCCTCATTAGTAGTTCAGTAGTTTGAGCACACTGAAAGGAAATGGGTGACATTCACCAACTCCCTACATAACTCACATAAATTCAAGTCTCTTGTTACTTTTAGATGGGAACATCTAAGAATTAAAGCAAAATTACAAGCAAAAAAGCAGATAGGTTATTTTTACATAGCAGGTTATTTGTGCTGACTGTATGGTAAATTTAGTTTGATTTATTTCAAAGTAAAAAATTGTCATTTTATCCATATTCAACTGAAAAATGAAATAACAGCTACCTTGAAACAGTAAATGCAGTGCTGTGTCTATCATCTCTAAAGGGAGATTCAAAGTTGCCAATTTCAGACCATTTTTTCTTTCCAGAAAAGATAATGACAGAGAGAAATAATTATAATCAATTATAATCATGGCAGTGACAAAAAACACGAGTCATTCAGGTTTTCCTATTCAGTGAATTGCCTTTATGAAGGATTGCATTGGTATAGAGGAGTCATACATATCTTAGAGGGGATGTCCTCTAAATGGTGCCATCTGAATATGTATGTATTGTAGAGACCCGTATTGGTTAATACAGTTCAGTGCTTCCCTGTTAAAATTATTTCTTCACCTACAAGGGGAATACTGAAAGTAATTATTGCTCCTTTCCTTTCTTCTAAATTTGTTCTTTCTTCCCCATAAAGCGTGATTGAGTAGAAAAGATTAAATTCAAACTGCTCAGAAAATTAGTACAGAAGTTTTTACCAAACATGGAGAAAAATGGTATTTCCAGATACAGTTGTTTATTGTTTTCTAATGCAGCATATTCTGAAAACTAATGAGAAACTCTAATTATTCATTTATATATTGAATTTATTGAATACTTTACTGTATCCCACACATTTTCCACTTTTAAGTATGCAAGTTATTTTTACAATGGTAAATGAGTAGGGAATATGACTTGAAGTAGTGTAAATGTGAAAATATGTCTCTCATAAGTTATGAGAAGAGGAGAGCAAAACATTTCAGTACTTTGCCTCCCAAATGATCCTAATGCTGTTACAGGCAAATACCATTTCATCTACCTCTGAAGGACAGCTGTCTCTGACAATGGAGGAATGCAATTGCTGACTGCAGTGTTACACTGGCTTTTAAGGAAAGCAATGAGTGTTACATGTAATTCAAAAGCAGAGGAAAATTTATACAAATGTAAATTAATGGAACACAGGGAGTTTGTGTGGGGAACCAGAGCTTTATAACTGCTGAAAGTGATGATGTGGGGAATTTAGCAACAAAAGGATCTATAAGACTTGCATTTAAATCTCATTTGAGATGCATCATCACTAATGGCATAGTGCCTTTTGGTTCTGTAAGGGGATTTTATCTTACTATATACCCCATACAGGAGGAATCTGTTAAATCACTTGACTTTGCTGAGTTTCTGTGAGAACATCTGCTTTAATGACTGGTATCAGTGAGCCTAATTTGTGAGATCTGATAATATCTTAGTTTAAGGTAATGTGAATGATTTTCAGTGATATGTGTATGTATATCATTATATGCATGAAAAAATTTTGCTTGCAATTACAGATCAAGTATTTGCATGTGTCTATGGGTGGCCAAATGCCTGGCTTCCCATGTTCGGTTGCTAATTTGTACTGTATGAAGAATTAAATCAAACACCACTATCTTAAAATTTTAGAATAGCATCTGAATAGATGCTGAATAGATGTTTAACATCCAGAGGGAATAATATTAAACATTTCTTTTTTACCTCTGTTCCTGTGCCAATAAAAACTTTGACATTATCTAATGTTATTAAAAGCGTAATTATTTTGGAAGAAAATTTGGAGCTGGCTCTGCACATTATGTTTGAAACTAATTGCCAGTTCTGGATTCAGTACACATGGAGTGGTGGCAGGTCAGCTGTTTGCTCTGCAATGAGTGATTTCTGGATCACGTAGGAAGGGAGATGGCAGTATGAAGATTTCTGGTACTTTTGCAATCACTTGGTATCGAGGCGTGAAGTACTCATTGCCAAGTGGCACCTGCATCTGAAGAGGAGCTTATGCTGACTGCTTGAATGAGAGCTGGAATCAAAACATAATATAGCCTATGAGTGCTGCAAATTGTCTGCAAGCACTCATTTGCTCATTTATCTTGTAATCTACTTAAATGGTTAAAAGTATTTACCCCAGGAGGGGACAATAATATTCTCTTGGAGCAAGGTTACAGCAGTCCTAAAGATTTCAGTGTAACCCTATGATTTTTCATGATAGTCATGACTCTACATGTGTTGGAGCCACATGGCTCTTTGTCCCAGAAAAGATCTCCTACCCGGGATGGGATCTTTTCACAGAAGCCTGACATTTGACTAAAAGAATGTCTTCTCCAAATAATAAAAGCAGCTTGGTTGTGGTGCCTTTGGCATAGATCATAACCTTGAGATTCACCCTTGAGATGAATTGGCTCCCTGAAAGGGTTTTACCAGGATCCTTCTTCACGTCTGGTGGAATGAACTCTGAAAAGGAGCTGAATGAGGGAGCAGCTTTTGATAATGCCTAGCTTGTCATGTGACATAATTGCTGGTATGGAACTGGAGAGTATTGGATGCATATATTATTTTTTACAAGGAGGGCGTGGTCTACTGAGGGCATGAAGCTTAGCCTCTCTGCTGTGTTCGTTGGTTAATATAGCAAACCATGTGGCCTGTGCTGGAGGAAAATGTTTTTAGCATCTTTAAATGTGCTAAGGGATAGATGGGCAAATGAGGTACACTATCTGCCCTGACTGCGCTGCATATAAAATATCTTTTTTGGTTTACCAGTCAACCTTTCTACTGAGGTGTAAGAACTACTTCTATGCCAAAAACTACAGTTTTCTGTGGTGACTCAGAAGACTTATATTTGCTTTAAGAGTGTTGCAATCACAGTAATTCACTACAATAACCACGGTGCCTTTTTTCAAGGAAAACATGGCTGTCATAATCTTTTTGGTTCCTCACTTGCTTTTAACACCATCTGTTAGGTCATCTGCCCCATTTTAGGAGATTGGGAATGAAATATTTTAATTAATAGAACTCCAGAGACTTTAAAACCTCTGGCCTTTAAATCTTGCAAATAGGAATGACAGGAGAAACTGGGTTACATAAGCATGTAGTGAAGTTTGAGAGGAACAATTGCATTTGTTTTCACTCAGTAAAAACAGAAGGGTAAGGATAGTGGATACCAGTCACTAATGGTAAAGTTGAGTTATTAGGCACGCTCATTGCAGGCCTTACGAATGACAGTTGTATGTGTAGGCCTAGATCCACTTTTAAGTTATATATTATGTTAGCCCATTTATTCCATAAGTTGCCTGTACAAGAATTCAGCCTGCAGAGCTGGCATCGCCATAAGATGGCGCAGAACAAAAGTATTTTTAATATTCTTTGACCTTCTCTGAAACAGAGAAGTTTTTATTCTAGTCATGTGCTTAACTATTTTTAACTTTTACAGGTTCATGGAGGTGTCTGAAACTCTAGCAAACCCAAAAAAGTTTCAAGCCCTGACAGATTGTTTTTAGTTATGCTCCGAAGCAGAACTTTATGTCTGGAGGTGTAATAGTAGTGATTTGTATGATAATGGCCTTTGGGATCTGCAGAGTTAGAGGGTGCTTGGCGATATAGATCTCATACTTGTGTGTCTATAATGCTCTTCTGTGTTCCATTTTAGGTTTCTAAGCCTTTTTGTGAAATCTGTCCTTCAGTAAGAGCAACAGCATGCATTATTGAAGGATGCCAGTACCACGTGTGCCACGCCGCATCTGGATTGCTTCCTCTGTTAGTCTCCTAAGCGGGTTTGCTGTTTACCTGATCTTATCTGTTTACCTCCTGAAAAAAATTTAAGAAGTTGTGCTCTTATTAACCAATACAAACAAGTGTTTGAAAACCAACTACAGTACCCAGTGATTCCCTTGGTTTAGATATTAGAATAGAAAGTCTGCTCTACTGTTGTGCATTAGTAATAATTCATTAAGGAGTTAAGGCTGTCATGTAAGGGTGACAAATATGAGCCTAAAATATTTGTGCAAAGAAACCTTGGATTTCAAATTAAGGAAGATTTTTCAGAGTCTGGGTAAGCACTATTTTTTTCCCTGTAACAGTCCAATGAGCTTTTCTGGATGTCAAGTTTTTTGAGGGACATATTTTAATTGTAGGATTATGTACAGCCTTAAGAACATTGTGTAACCTTAATCATTTTCGGGAAGAATGAGCTACATTTCAAAGACAGAAGCAAGAGCAGGGACTGTTAAAAATGCTTTTCTCACAAGAAAAAATATGTAAGGGTCTGTCAGCATCAGCTGTGAGACAACATACTGATGAAACCTGACTTGAAATATCAAGTATCAGGATGTATTGCTGGGAAAATGAGAAAACAAAACACAACTCTTTCAGAAAAAAAATGATGTTGTGACTGAGACAAAGCTTCTCTGCTCTGTGACTTAAAAGCCATGCATGAAGACACCAGAATTCATACAATGAATTAATTTGAATTTGGATTCAAAGTTGGAACATAATAATGCTTCAATTGCTGCTACCCTAATTCCTTATAAAAAAATGTATTCTGTTATTCACGATTTCAACTGTGACATAACCATATGATAATTGGTAGAGGTTTACAACGTTATAAACCACTTTACCCTGTGATGCCAACATAGAAGCAGAATTTACAGGGAAAGGTGGTTGGTTTTTTGGGGTTTTTTTGTTGGCTTTTTTATCTTTCTTTTTTTTTTTTTTTTAATCTGTGCTCTATTAAGAAATATTATCATTAATTTGGTGTGAGAATGGAAGAAATACATTACTTCCTCCTCCTCACCTCTTATCCCTAAGGAACATATATTTGGAGATTCTTGATGTTGCTCAAAGTTGACAGAAAATCAGAAGCACTTTTCCAAATATGGTCAGCTTTTCCTCACATTCTTATGTCATATTGTAGGCTTCTATTTTCAGTTGCACAACTTATTATTCCAGATACATAAGAAATATTTCATAGTGTAAAATAAAATAGAAATGCTTAAAACACTGTGATTTCTTTGAGAAGGATATACTGGACTTTTGTCTTATTATTGAAAAGGATTTTTATATTTCTCTGACATAAATGATGTGATTGTAGTTGCTGCAGTGCCTCATTGCAATAAAGACAGCCCTTATTCTAGCACTATATTAGCTCTCTGAGTAATTGCTAAATCAATAACGGAAGCAACTTCATTATTGAGTGGAAACATAATGTAGAAGACACTCTGGCTACACTTAATATGATATTTTTGGTTGTCCACTTAAGAAACTTACTCCTTAGGGTACAAACAGCATTATGTCCTTCTTATTTATTCCCCATTGTACTAGATTTGGTACATCATTCTCTTAGATGATAGAGGGGTTGGAAGGGAGAAGAGTCTTGTTTTCTCCCTAGATTTTGGAGTGTTAGCATATTCTACATTAAAGAACTATCAGATAATGCTATCAGATAAAATACAGCACTGGAAGGGAGTAAAGTGCCACACACCGGGATATTATCACACCTTTTCTTTTTTATTTTGTGCATCTTGCATTCCTTTACACAGCTTCAAAGACAGTTAGCTTTTGGATAGATAACTATATCATATCAAAACTATGTTTTTTGATTCCATGGCATTCAAAAGCAGGGAACCCGGGTCAACCTGTTCCTAGCCATGGAAGTCTCCTGCTTTGAAAGGAAAGGACAAATCATATGTACACCAAAGAACAATTTAACAGTCAAATAGAGGAAGAGATTCAGGCTCTGATTCCTAGACTCAAGAAGTCACTTAATTCAGTTTGCCCCCATGTCTGGAATAATGGTGGAATTTCAGAAATAACCTCTTTTTGAGTGTTTCTTATTGGCCAATTTAATCAGCTTCCTTTTGCAACAGCCATTCTCTCCTTCTCCAAATATTTTGATTAATAAATCCTTGTTATTAAGGCACCTAAGTATGCGATCAAAAGATTTAGCTCTCAACCGAACTGGGTATTTGAACCATGCTATTTTTTTTGAGAAAGTACTGGAGGCTGCTGCTGTATTCTTTCTAAGATGAGCGCACACACACACACAATCAATGTATATATAGAATTTAACTTCTGAACTATAAAAATGAAAACAAAAGACGACTGAATACTTGAATTGTTTTTCAGTTCTTTGTCTCCAACTAATGTTATACAACAGTGCTTCCCTTGATAAGATGAAACAATTTCTTTTGAAAGCTCTTTAGATCAAACATAACACTGAATGATATTTTATCAATAGAATATTAAAAAAGACCTTTTGCTCAATTTTTCATTTTTCCCATCTAATTTTGTTACAAATTGATAACAACCATAAATTTTATTATTCAAAGCCTTTACACTGTTTTACCTACTGAAAACCAAATTTGTATTAAAATTTTGTAGCATCTTAGTATTTTGAAATTAAGCTATGTGAATAAAACTTGTTTCCCTTGGAACATAATACAAAAGTTACTGAACTAGAATAATTTTCTGCTGAAGTTTAGCTTAATGAAATTATTTCATTCTACTTTATTCTTATTAATCTAGATATGTCTAGTGTGAGTCCACTGGTCTCTCACAATATATGTACTCCGCTTCATGGTTATCCTCAGAGATTAAATTTCTGCTGAATAAAAGAACCTACCATTCTATCTATCTTGCAGGTCAAATTGTATAGGTCATGGATTAAAAAAAATAGACAAACACAAAGCACTTGTTTTTTATCACAGCCACAGACTTTCCCTTTTCCTCATCTTTGCTTGCAATTTACACTTTAGAAAAGAACAATAAAGTAAAAAACTTTGATGAGCCTGTGCTGAGAACTGTGTCCTTGAGGTTATCTAAAATTCAGCAGCATAGACTCACAGCTTTCCTTCTACCGTGTTTTCCATATTACAGGGTATTTTCTACCTTCTTAGGTATATTTTGCTATATACCCTAGTTTCCTAGGTTCTTTTTTCTGAAATGCAACCTGTAATTTGGAGGGTTTGGGGGAAAAAATCAGGTGGAAAAAATTAATTTAATTGCCTGTGAATGAAAAGTCTCCTTTAGCACAAGACAAGATTAGAGGCTTGAAGAAGGAGCTAGTGCAGCAGAGACTTTCACAACATTAGGTCTCAGCAGATGTCTGAAGACAGCAAGTCATTAGTACTCAAGTGCAGAATCAAAAGATATTTAAGAAATATCCACTGTGAATCATGCCTTTGGGTTCTTCCATCCAAAGTGAAAGATTAGAAATGCTAAGTATGTGACTTTTTCAACTATAATACTAGGAGGAAGTTAAATAAATAAATAAATAAATACATGTGTTTACTTTGCCACAATTTTTATTTTTTTAAAAATTTTCTCAGATTAATTATAAAGGTTCATGGAGATGAACAAAGTCCTTTTTCTAATCTTACTTTTTCAGGGGGAGAAGTGGTATGAGAAACTGAAGATTAGAGTTGCAAGAAGTCTTCATTTAGACTGGTAAGATTAGGCAATTTAAAATAGTACTAGTCCTGTTCAGAAACTTAATTTTTATTATACTTTCTGATGCCTATTAGTACATTTTTTTAGTTTTAATATGCTTGCATTTTGCAATAACAGCCATCCGGATGTAACTTCTGAAATTTTTCTGAGACTTGAAGAGATTATAATTTTACTCTATAGGTATTTTGGTTTCTAATATCACCTGTCATCATTTCTCTTGCATCTTAACAAAAATACTTCAAGTGCTTTGTATTGATGGATCCTAGCATCCTTTTCAAGATAAAAATCAAATGCATGTAAGTGATTAATTAAAATGGGAAAACAATTACTTGACTTTATCAAGACCAGAAGTAAATACCACCAGTTTTCCTCTAGAGCTTGGTCCAAATATTAGTGCTGGAGTATGTCTCAGCAGTTCAAACATGCATTTTTGAATCTACTTTTCTTTCAACCCATTACAAAATTAGAGATAGCCCATTGCAAAATTAGAGGCTCTTTATAGACTTGGAATATTTGGATTTGTTTCTGATTTGGGTGTATTTCTAAATGTGATACGTTTTTATGAGCAATAAGTTACATGTTCTGTTTTAAATTGTCTCCCACGAGTGTGAGACACTAAAAGCTGAAAGTGCTTTACAAATCCCCATGCATGCTGCTGTCAGCATTTTCTTCCTCTTTTAGAGCTGTACTTTTTTCCTAAGTCCCTTCCTTGCAGTGGTATCAAAATTGGGGACTAGATGTAGTTTATATAACTTGGGAATTGATTTTGATGAAATCCCACCAGTAGTTTTCAAAACCTCTTTTCATTTACTCTTCCAAGTGTTTACAAATCCTGTAAAATATAATTTATTTCCCAAGTCACTAGCAATGATCTTTGTGATGTTTCTTTTTCAACTTTTCAACTGCCAAGATAGCTGATTTTTGTTCTTTTTTGAAATCTTCCCTTTGGTACCAGTGACAGGACAATTGAATTTTGCTAAGGAGTAGCATACTGAAAATTAATAGACTTTGTTTCCTAGTGACATTGTAAACTATTCAACACTCCAGGCTGCAGCTGTTTTTTATTGTTTTTTGTTTGTTTTAAGGAAAGAAAAAAAGTATCAATTTTCTTTTGCTGGTTTGGTGTCTCATTTTCTTACATGACTGCCATTAATCTGAGTTATATAAGCCATTGTTTGTTTTTTTTTTTTACTGTGGCACATGGAATTCTTTAAGTAGTAATAAAGTACTGGCAAGGAAAGGGCGGAAAGGAAAAAGGGCTATAAATGAATGAACAGACACATATATTTCCCATCTTTTTCTTAAAGATGGAACTATCATAATTAATAGCATGAAATTATTGTTTAGTCAGTGAGTAAAATTGTGATTACTGTATTGTCCTCTGAGAGAGTTAATTAAAAAATTTTAAATCAATTGATCCATTATAGAACTCTAAATATTGACAGGCTGTGATTAAAACTCAAGACAAAACTAATGTTTACAAACTACAGATGGAGTTAACCAAGGAATTCAATTCACCAGTAGAAGTTTGTAAAGTTCCTTTGGAATGATAAAGTTCAGTGTGAAGTTAGGATAAAAAAGGTTTTTAAAACTTCCAAACTAATTAAAAAGCTAGAATGTTCCTCAGGGTGTTATTTTTTACTTCCCCAGTCTTTTGTTATTGAGGAAGTAGGTAAGTTACCTTTTACAGTTCCCAGATTTGGTTCAACTGATCTATGCGTCACATTGGGTAATTTCCTATATAAACACCCCACTTCTCTTACCCCATTATATACTTAGATATTCACGTGCTGCATAGCTTTACTTCTCATGATGACTCTCTAAACCTTCTGGTGTTACAGATGATAAAGGGTTTTCATCCCCTTTGCTTGGTTACTGGGTTACCCTACTCTTTCTTCAGATTGTGCTACTGTTGGGTTTTTTTACCTGAATAAATGATACATTAAAATCCAAGTAGTTTCTGTTATGGTAGTTAAATTCCCTAGAAATAGTCTCTTGGAAATTGCTTGCTAATGCCAAGAACACTTGAAAGGTTTCAGTCATTTACAGCCATTAGTGATATTGCCCTATTCGCTACCTACATGAGCTGTTATATATCAGCTTTGAATTACTGAAAATCCTAAGAATTATCTCAAGATCAGAGGGGAAAAAAGGCCAGAGTTCAAATTACTTATCTTTATAATTTGCATTGTGATTATTTTGGTAGCTCAGATCATGAGAATGTGGGAAATGAGCTAAGTTTTGCTTCAGCTAACTGATATATTCTTGTTAGTATATCTGTGCTAACAAAGGAGTCTTAGTGATAGTAGAGTCTAATAAATTGTATCCAGTTAATCCCAAGAAATGCCCTTGGTCAAGATGTCTTCACCTAGGTGAAGAGAAACAGACTGGAACACGGCCTTCAACACAGGAACCCAGAGGATAGGGGACTATCAATAAGGCCAAAGAAACCAGTCTTGGACAGTAAATCTGCCAAGTAGATGGTAGCAAAGACTGTGAAATAACATGTAGCATAATCAACTAATTGAAGGCGTGTTTAGGTTTATAATTTCATAGAGTAGGAGTGTGTGTGACTTATATGGTAAAAAGGTGCAAACTAAACCTGTAATAGGTTCGGCGGTCGGGAAGAAGGAGTGAGCTCCAACTTCCCAGTCAATGAGAAGAGAGACAGTAACTCAGGCAGCCGCCATAAGGGTACAAAATACCTGAAAGCTGAAAGATCACATCTATTTTTGGTGCACCCGATTCAGCGCTGTTCCATATAACAAATTTTTAATCTTTGCTTCGGTGACTTTGTCCTCTTTGAATTCTAAGTGTGAGCCGGTGTTTCTCATGAGAATGAACTGCAATACTTTGTTTACTGTGCAAAACCACTGCTGCCCTCTGCCACTGCAGTCAGCTTGGTTGGGGTGGTGCTTTGGCAATGGCCGGACCCCAAGACATCACCCGGCTGCTCCCACTCCCCCTTCCTCAGCAGGACAGGGGGAGAAAACAGGATCAAAAAGGTCCTATGTCAGGATAAAGACAGGGACATCAATTACTAATTACCACCATTGACAGAATAGACTCAACTTGGGGAAAATTAATTTAATTAATTGCCCAATAAAATAGAGTTGGATGACGGGTAACAAAGACAAAAAATAAAACACTTTCCCCCTGCTTTCCCTTCTCCCCAGGCTCACCATCATTCCCAACTCCTCTACCTCCTCCTCCCAAGCAGCACAGGGGGATGTGGAATGGGTGCCTGCGGTGAGCCCAGGGCAGCTCCTCTCTGCCGCTCCCGCTTCCTCACCCTTCTCCCTGCTCCAGCCCGGGCGCCTGGAGCCCCTCCTCCTGCTCTCCCCTCGGGGCCGGCAGGGCTGTTTCTCACCCGGTTTCCCTCAGCCCTGGCTGCCGGGCAGCGTTTTGCCCTTTCTGCCCCAGGCTTTCCCCGCCCGTGGCTGAGGGGCTCAGCTGTGCCCTGCGGTGGGGCCGTTGGAGCCGGCTGGAACCGGCTGTGTCCGGCACGGGGCAGCCCCGGGCCCTCACCACAGGGGCCGCCCGGCAGCGCCCGCCGCCAAAAGCAGGGGACCGGCACCCGGTGGATCCTGCTCTTTCTAAGGAGGACGGGAGGTCTGAGCTTTCAGTGCCGGCCAAACGAAAACAGACGTTGCTTTGGAAAAGCCAAAGGAGGTATGCTGATTATTGTTGACTGTAGCTAATGTGGTGCTTTGGTGTCTGCAATGGAGGTGGTTAAAAAGCAGAGGAGGGCTGTCGGACTGGGAGATGAGTTGTTTATGTTGTGCTACATAGACCACAGCAGAGCGTCCACACCAGGATGAGCCACTTTAGGCCCAATCCAAAATCCAGCGCCATCAGCAGCTCTGTGTGGGGAGCGGGAAGTTTAAAGCCGGAGACTGAAGAGCGGGTTACGGCTCCACCCCTCAGAGACTTAGCGTATCTTAAACCACGGTGATATTGACATGGCTGTGCTCGGCAATAGGATCTAGTATCAGGCTGAGCCTCTGCTTGCTATTCTGACTCTTAGGAGGTAGCTGTCAGCACGGTTCAGGATTTTCTTAGCAGTAACAGCTAAACCTAGTCTTGGTCGCGTCACTGTGGCTCATTCAGGATGTGGTGCTGCTGTGAATCTGGGCCTTGAGTTGCGATTTGATTCAGCTTCAGAGACATGTTAATGAATGCTTGACAATTTCCCGAATGCTTGTTAGTTTCAGACACCAAAATTAATGGAAATCTTTCTGGCCTTAGTGGTAATGAATGTAATTTTACCTCTTAGATGATATAGTGCCCTGTATGTGTATATATGTATATATATAAAAAACTCTTTTGTATAGATATATATAACTTTAAGTACATAAAAATATTGTTAAATACTGGCTTTTATGCATATGTGTGTCACATATATCACCAAAGAGCAATCGTAGAGGAAGCAATTGTGCTAGGGAGTGATTTGGCTCTGCTAGATAAGGAGTTTGTTTCAGTTCCCTTTCTGTGTTTGGAGGGTAGTAAGAGCTAAAGAAGGTAATGAATAACTATGAGAAAGGAAGTAAATGGTGGGGGGATTACAGTAGGGAAACCACTGAAATAGCAGTCACCAGGGTACAGATTTACTCTAGATGTGTCACCCATGCTGCTGCTGCAAAAGCAAACAATGTATGTGTAACGTCATCGCTTGCAATCAGTCTGCAATTTATCTCTATGAAAATATGTCAAAAAACCCATAAAATTTTCCAGTGGATAATGATAGATTCTGAATGTTTGCTTCTACCTGATGAAAAAAATTCTATTTAAATTATTAAATATTAAAATTTCTATTTAAAAAAAAAAAAATTCTTTCAAACTGAATAGGGAAATGAGATTCCTTCAAAGGATGTTCTGCATTTATTAATAGCATGAATGAGTTTGGATGACAGACTCCTTCAATTTTTCCTGTGTATACCACTGAAATGCATCAGTGTTCAGAAAACTGGATGTGATCTAATGTAATCAAGAGTACCAGTCTACTGTGATAATGTAATAGATGATTGTGTGTGCATAAAGGATGTTTAGAATTGGTGGATCAGTTCCTATGTTATCAAATATTTAAATTACTAGCATAATTGGCATTGGTATAACTGATAGTAGAAAGTTGGTAAGTACCTACCAATTATCTCAGCTGATGATTTTTTGGCAAGTTGATCTCAGGAATTAATTTTGGCTTGTGTTCCAATGTTAATGCCTTCTTCCAAATCAGTTCTTCCCATGTTTAACTGAGAATAATAAAAATTCGGAAGGAAGCCTTTAAAAATTTCAGAAAGTGTGTTTTTAGGAATACTAATTTTAAAGATCTTATACTTGCCTTTAGCATCTTTAGCGATCTCTCTTTGTTCTGTAATTATAACATTAACGGTGGTCAACCTTTACCTTCTCAGCTTGACCTAAAAGTAGTTTTTCTAGTCAAAGTAATTGACAGTGTAAAAGTTTTCTCTGTAAATGAATAGTTTTCCTTTACTCAGAATTGATTTTTGCTAGCGTGCATGTGATTTTCCCCTTGCTCTTTTTAAACTGGCTTTTTATCTTAGGCATAGTCTTCAACCTAAACTAACAGATGCAGAAGATCAGAGGGAATAATTACAGTGAGAGGCTATTGCAAATGAAATTGCAATATAAATTACTTTCTCTTGTTACGCTTGTTTACATCTGATGTATTGTGTTGTTTCAGAATATATGTAGCTCTCATGGGAAATTTTTACACTTGGATGTCATGTCTTCTGCTTCCCCAAAGTGTTCTCCCTCAAGGTCAGTTGTAGTTTACTCAATTGCTAGCAGACAGAATGTTGTTTTAAAAGCAGTTGAACTAATAGAGCCCCATTTCCTATGGGTAGGTGATCTACATCCTCTAAGGATTCTTCCTTCCCTTCTCTTCATTGAATCCTAGCTGTTCCTCAGGTTTCTACCTTCTGCCATTGGACAGAAGACTAGAGTTCCTCTGCCTTTGTGAATCGTGTCCTTATGACCAGTGTCTGTTGCCAAACCATGTGTGATGGCTGCATTCTTCTTGCATTTCCCGCTGCAGGGACTTGCTCTATCATCTCTACAAAGCCTGTGGGAATTTGATTCTTATTTAGGGTCTTTATTGCTCTGCCAAGTCTGGTTGAAATAGTCCAATTGATCAAAAGTTTACTAAGATTATACTGAGTTAGCGTAACAAACTGAAGCAGGGATAGTCAAGCAACTTTAGGAAACTCTGGAAAAATCTGCACTTTATTTCATTTATCTGCACTTATCCAATAATGTGGAATAAGGAATGAAATTTCTGACATATCTCTAACAGTTTAATACAAGACACTATTTTCCTAAATGTCATCACATTTTCTATCAGCTATATATTAAGTTCCAGTTCAACAGCTTTTATAATTTAGTTTTGACAAATTGATATCTCACTTATTGTTGAGGTATTTTTCTTATCACATTGTGGCTAGTAAAGGCCCTCTTTTGTTACCATTTCATTACATTTTCTTCCTAAACTATCACTTCATCTTATGTACAATGATTGGCTCTGTTTTAGTACCTTTTAAAATGAGTACTAAACACAAGCCATAGATCTTACTGGTTCATATAAAAATGCGTGTATTGTTTAGTATTGCAGAGCATGATTGAACATGTCTGTGATAATTCCTGATGTGTACAAAGACACTTCAGCGGCTGTCATTTTTGTGATCACTTAAATGAAAAAATTCTTATCTGTACAGATGGCTTTTCTTACGTGTCTTTTAGTGATCTGACTAATTTCCTTTTGTAGTATAAATTGCATCTGTTGGAGATAAAATAAGCTGGCTCTCATGTCTAACGATTATATTTTAAAGGAATATTAATATAATTTTAGTATCAATCTTAATGTTTTCTTGAGCAGTATCTGGCTTTAAAAGTTCAATGTGCTTTTAACCATTTGATTGAATTATGAATTTAGATTTTACTTTAGAATTATCTTTCCTTAGTATTGTTTGGATAACAAAGACTTGGTGGCTAAGTGAACTAAAAAAGTAATAGCCTTTCTCTAAGATTCCACATAATTGCAGAGCTATCGGTATGAGAAATATTTTTCGTGCTGCTTAAACTAAGGAAAAATGGGAACTAATGAAGAAGGCAGGACATCTAGTTTACTTGTTCAAATCAAATGTACTGTGTGCTGCAAGAATGCTAAATTGTCATAGAATGTCCTTTTGACTTACTGCAGATGCAGATGTCTCCTCCGTTCTGCATTTTTGGACTGAATATTCTCAGTAGTTCTTCAGCGAGGCTGGGTTTCAGCACAGGCTGTGCAAATCAATATGATGGAGTGCTTGTGAAACCCTTGTCATCTAAACATGAAATTAACTTATTCAGCCAGAGTTTTCTGTGGTGTTTTGAGGGGAGGGCTTGTTTATATTTTGACTTTAAAAATCCATGCATTGTAAAAAAAATATTGCTTCTTAAATAGCCCTCAGCTTCCCTGTAATTTTTTTTGCAATTTATATTTGGGCCTTTTTTATTTATGTAAATACATACTTAGGGCACAAATGTGCATTTTGCTAGTTCACTTGTCTTCTGAGTGTGTCTATATGTCACAGTTAACTGCAAAGATAAAAATAATTTTTTCTGGAGTTTTGTCCTTCAAATTCTCTCTTTCTTGATCTCTGGTGGGAAAAATAATTTAAATGCCCATGCTAGTTTTGATCTTCTGTGGAAATACGGGGTGGTGCTCTAAATGCTTTCACTTCAAAGAAGTTAAATGCCTCTTGGGAGAAGAAGAAACTTGTCCAAGGTGTGTGTTTTATTCAGAGTGGATACATCTTTGATCACACTGTTGTTCAATAGGTACTGCAGTATTTCAGCAGAGAAATTTCATTTGCATCATTTGCACAAGCAACCAGTTTTGTCCAACTTTTCTCATACCTGTGAAAAAAATAGATTTTTCTGCAGAAGCTTTTGATTGCATGATAAATTTCTAAATGCTTTTTACTACTTTCTCTTCACTGGGTCTACCTGGGCTATACTCTTGGCTCCTTTTTTGCTCCCACAACTTAGGATCATTCTATTGCACTCTTGAAGCTTCAATAATTTATGTAAATAAAACTAAAATAAAGATTATATAATAAAGAACGTCTTAAAGTCTCCTATGCAAAGTTCAACTGGCAAAAACATTCAGCAGAATTCAACAGAAAAGTAATTCTCAAGTTACCTCATGAGACAAGTAACAGTATTTAGAGACTAACCCAACAGTTCATTTGTTTGTAATGGTTCACAAGTACTAGTAATGTGGGTACATTGTTGTATAAATGACCAGTTAAAGTAGTAGTACAATGGGTTCCTTGTGTTGGACCTCTCTATTCAAATATGTCATGCCTTTCCTCAGACATCTTTCTGTTTTCCTAGCAAGAACTGATGCACCAGCATGCTGTCATTCACAAGTTAAAACCAGATTTCTGTCCAGACGCACCTATGGTTTGGTTTGCCTATGATCGCCTGCTGTCCTCTAGCTTGGGCCCCAGTTTGGGTGCTGCTGCTGCTGGGTTTCTGTGGTTTGTTGAGCAGTCTCTTCTTTAAAAAAAAAAAAAAGTTCAGTAGCAAGGTTTATCATGCCATTGTTGCACGAGGAGTTTTGTATTGGCATTAGAGGTGACAGGAGCAGTGCAGGAGCAAGAACACAGATCTGAAAAGGTAAAAGTTTTTATTAGGATCATAAATCACCAAATGTGACATGAGTCCTGAGTACAGCAAAGATGAGGAACAGATAGTCTTATTCTGATTAATAATGTATTTGGTAAAGTCAAATAAGGGAGACTTACATCAAGACATTTCTCTTCAAAAAGGAGATTAGGATAACACACAGAACTTTAACTGATGTGTCAGGGTTTATAAAACTGAACTACACTCCAAGAGACTGATGTTGTCTTGTCTGGATGTTTCTCAGAGTAGCAGATCCTTCAGCAAGCTCTCTATGGTTGGTTGGTGGCTTTTTTGTTTGTTTGTTTTGTTTTGTTTTTTTTTTGTTTGGTTGGTTTTGGTTTGGTTTTGGTTTGGTTTGGTTTGTTTTCTTTGAGCATTCTGTATTTCCTGCACTGCTACGTGATATATTACGTCTTTGAGACATACTTGGCCGTATTCTGACATCTCACATGCCAGCTTTTTAACTACCCTAGGATAAAGTGCAACAGACCTAGATACTCAGAGAATAGGTGATTTGGTTGCTATAAATTCTCTATTCATTTTGATGTATGGCTCAATCATGATGCTTTAAGAGAAAGAACAGAGGAAGTACAACTTAAAATCCTATTTAAAATGAATACAAAATTGTTAAATAAATATTAATAAATAGACAATATCCTTATAGGAATTGATATTTCTGTGTGATGTTTTTGATTCTGGAGGAAAAACACAGGAAAAGCAAAATACATAGGGGCACACAGTTTCTAGATACTTGAAGGTGCAAACATTAACGTGCTTGAATGTCCATAAAATTTGTAGACAATGGTGATGTCATGGTTTAACCACATCTAGCAACTATGCAGTATAAAACAGGCGCTCGCTCACTGTCGCCCAGTGAGATGGAGAAGATGAAGAAAAATCCTTCACTACTTCACATCGTCTGTCAGGTGTTCAGCCATCTCCATGAAAGCAGGGCTGCGTCACAAGTCACGGTTACTTGGGAAGACAAACACCACAACTCTGAACATCCCCTCTTCCTTCTTCTTCCACCAGCTTTTATTACTAAGCACCATGTCATATAGTATGGAGTATCCCTTTGGTTAGTTGGGGTCAGCTGTCCCAGCTGTGTCTCCTCCCAACTTCTTGTGCACCCCCAGTGCACAAGTGTGGGGCAGTGTGAGAAGCAGAAAAGGCCTTGACACTGTGTAAGCGCTGCTCAGCATTGGCTAAAATATCAGTGTGCTGTCAACACTATTTTTGTCACAAATCCACAACATAGCACCATATGAGCTCCTATGAAGAAATTTAACTCTATACCAGCCAAAAGCATTACAAGTGACAAAGGAATCTTTTCCTAATTCGTTGAAAATAAATGAAAGCAGTGGAATAATGGTGCTCAGCCAACTTTGGAGACCATATTGAGAATCTAGCAAAACATTTTGCATCCCTGAATGTAATCACAGAAGTATTCAGTGCTGACAAATAGGTATGCAACTGGCTGTCTGAAGAATTAAATTGCTAATGATAATTTTCAAAGCCTGTTTTCTAATTGCATCTACCTATCATATATACTGAAAACTCATTATCTATAAACCAAGTATTTCATTTTGACATCTATTACCATGATAACTGATTACCTTGTATTTCAATTTTGGTAATCTATAAAGAGACATAAAATTTACAAATGCAAGCTGGGGAGTTGAAAACATTTCAGAGGACTAAGAGAAAAACTACAAAGTAAAAACAATATGTAAGCTGAAATTTTACTATAATTAAGGCATAATAATAGGGGTTTTTTTTTGTGATATTTATTTTGGTAGGGCATAAAATTAACAAGCAAAACACTTGTCAGAAATACGCTGGCAAGCAGGGTTGTATCACCTCAGTGTAGTTCTGATGTATGATGAGGTAAGACCTTTTAACACAGAATCCTTAATATTAAACACTGTGCACCATCAGCAGTGGTCCTCTCTCTGAGATGTAATTCGAGATTCTGAGCTTTACTCTGTAATATCATAGGTAAAGAAATAAGGTATAGAGTAAAATTAATATCAGAACAGATTTTTAAAAGATAGTGTATTTGAAAGTTTATTGGTTGTGTTTCATATTGAGAGGACAGTATGTTTTGTTGCTTTGTTTTGTTGAGGTTTTTTTTTTTGATCCATTTAAGAAAATATGCACTTCCATGAGATATATACACACATCAAAAGAGAATCCAAGACTGACTGGGGTATAAATACTGCAACATTACTTAAATCCCAATTTGCACATTCATCTGTCTTATGGTAATGCTTATTTGTGTAGAAAATAGTAAAATATACAGTTGGTGGAGTAATGAAGATAAAATCTGTTTGGATGCACATCTCCCAGTAGTTGGCATACACCATTAAATAGGTGCATAGGAGAAAAGAAATAGGTTAAAAAGTCACTGGATGATAATTCAGTGTTACTGAGTAGCTGACTGGGCAGGGTTGCAGAACCAAGATTGATTCCTGTTCTAAAGTGAAAAGTCTTTATTAGTAGTAACAGTGGAAAGCTAGCATTCCACAAAGTCTACTAAGGAATTCTGTAACAGAAACTTCAAGTTTGGGTAAAATGTTTGAGTTTCAATTGTTATTATTTCTTGAGTTAAAGATCCAAACTCCTTTGAGATTGTTAAGCAATACTGAAGATTTTTAGGTATAATGCAAAGTATTTCTTTTTTGTTTCTTTATGGCCCTCAGCACTCATTACAGATGTTGATCTAATAAAAAACTGGCATTTTGAAATATTCGTATCTGACATGATATTTTAGTTTTACTTTCCAGATTTCAGCCATTTAAGTGCTAGCAGTCTGCAAAAAAAAGAATTATGTACTGTATCTCCCACTCAGAGTATATTGTAGAGATACTAAATTTTTTTCTGTAGTTTATGTGTGCAGCATGGAGTACATTGGGTGTGTTCCCACTTACTCATTGTATTTATAATATTAAACAGTTTTAGTACGGTTGTTTCATTTTCTTTGTGCAATGATGAGTTCTTAGAAATGAGATGGAATAAGGAGTGAAGGGGGATATGAGTGTGGCTTATGTTCATAATCAGCTGTATTAACCATCTGTGTTCATTTCTTTTAATCGCTATAGTCAGTTTAGCCTCTAAAAGTTCAGTCTCTCTAAGACACAGGTGTGAGACCGATGAAGGTTTTTTGAAGGTTTTTTTTTGTTCTTTCTGATACTAAATTTGCTCCCTACCTTGAAGTATTCTGGGTTTGGATTCACAAATATGAAACAATAAAATATATTCAGTTTGGAAGATGAACCACTAAGCGAGCTTAATATTACTTCAATGGTCAAGAATTGAGCACATCAGACACTTTCTTGAGTGGATGTAGGATTTTCTTCTGTTCCAGATTCTTTATATTAACTAAATCCATTTGATGGAAGGAAACGGGGATAACAAAATCTATCTATACTTCTCCCAAGAATTCTGGAATACGGCAGAAATAAAAACTGAACCAAACTGCTACTGGAAGCTTAAATGCAGAACAGATTTATTGCTGAGCAAGTACAGTAATAAGATCCATTTTTCATTTTGTGTAACTATAAGAAAGAGTGATATAGATAATACTACCATACTCTTTAGTATTTGGGGTTTGTAAAGTAATTGTTTACACCAGGCAGCACTGAGAAGAGCCTGGCGCCATCCTCTTGACACCCATCCTTTAGATATTTACAAGGATGGATAAGATCCCTTCTGAGTCTTCTCTTCTCCAGGCTAAACAGACACATGTATCTCAGCCTTTCCTCGTAAGAGAGCTGCTCCGTTCCCTTGATCATCTTTGTAGCCCTCCACTGGACTCTCTTCAGTAGTTCCCTGTCCTTTTTGAACTAGGGGGCCCAGAACTAGACACAGTACTCCAGATGTGGCCTCACGAGGGCAGAGTAGAGGGGAAGGATGACCTCCCTTGACCTGCTGGCCATGTTCTTTTTAATGTACTCCAGGAGACCATTGGCCAAGGGCACATTGCGGGCTCATGGTCAACTTGTGGTTCACCAGGACTCCAAGGTCTTTTTCCACAGAGCTGCTCTCCAGCAGGTCAGCCCCCAACCTGTACTGGTGTGTAGGATTATTCCTCCCCAGGTGCAGTGCCCTACACTTGCCCTTGTTGAATTTTATCAGGTTCCTCACTGCACAACTTTCTAGCCTGTCCAGGTCTCATTGAATGACATCACAGCCTTCTGGTGTGTCAGCCATGCCTCCCAGTTTTGTATCACCAGCAAATTTGCTGAGGGTACACTCTGTCCCCTCAGCCAGGTCGATGATGAATATATTGAAGAAGACTGGGCCCAGTACTGACCCCTGGGGAGCACAGGGCCTCCAACTGGACTCTGCACCACTGATCACAACCGTCTGAGCTCTGCCAGTCAGCCAGTTTTCAATCCACCTCACTGTCCACTCATCTAACCCACACTTCCTAAGATTACCTACGAGTATGATATGGGAGATAGTGCCGAAAGCCTTGCTGAAGTCAAGATAGACAACATCCACTGCTTTTCCCGCATCCACCCAGCCAGCCATTCTATCATAGAAGGCCATCAGATTGGTCAAGTATGATTTCCCCTTGGGGAATCCATGGTGACCACTCCTGATGACCTTTTTATCTTCTACATGCTTAGAGATGACATCCAGGATGAGCTGTTCCATAATCTTTCCAGGGATAGAGGTGAGGCTGACTGACCTGTAGTTTACCGGATCTTCCTTCTTGCCCTTTTTGAAGACTGGCATGACATTAGCTTTCCTCCGCTCCTCAGGCACCACTCCTGTTCTACATGACCTTTTCAAAGATGATGAAGAGCAGCTTCACAGTAACACCTGCCAGTTCCCTCAGCACTCGTGGATGCATCCCATCAGGGCCCATGGATTTGTGGGTGTCAAGTTTGCTTAAATGATCTCTAACCTGATCTGCGATTGAGGGAGAGTCTGCCTTACTCCAGGCTCTCTCTCCTACCTCCAGGGCCTGGGGCGCCTGAGGGCCTGCCTTAGCAGTAAAGACTGAAGCAAAAAAGGCATTCAGCAGCTCCACCTTCTCCGCATCCTCCATCACCAGGGCACCCATGTCATTTAGCAGTGGGCGCACATTTTCCCTAGTCTTCCTTTTACTGCTGATGTACTTGAAGAAGCCTTTCTTATCCTTGACATCTCTTGCCAGGTTTAATTCCAAGCGGGCCTTAGCCTTCCTCATTGTATCCCTGCATACTCTGACAGCGCTTCTATACTCTCAAGTAGTCAGTGAAATATCATGACTGGGAATGACTATTGTTGGACTGCTGTTCCATAGAAATCAAACTTGGAGATAGATTTAAAATGGAAAGATGGCCTTTTCCAAAAGGTCAGTTGGCATTAATGGCATGATCTACTTGTCATTGGTCTCTTCAGGGCAGAGAAGGGAAAAAAAAAAAGGAAAAGCCTGAGTATTGTCAATGTTTCTCAGTACTGCATGATAATGGCATCTTCAGAAGCAAGTCCATTGTATTTATGTCATTAAATTCTCTCACTTTAGTATTATGTTTGTCACCTGCTCCTGATTCAGCAGTCCTACATGCTGATGAGTTTTAGCATCTAATACATGTTTTATAACTTAAAACAAATATTCTTTCTGCTTTTCTGAAGAGAGAGTCAGTGCAACCACTACTGTGCACTTTGGAAAGGGAGTCCATCTCTTACAGACTGACATTAACTTTCAGTTAATTTTACTTACAGTAGCATTAACTTTCACTGAAACAGCTTGCTTCTCTGGCATACTAGCACCATAGATCCTATAGGCAATTGTAATTTCTTCTGCCTATAAGGAGACCCTAGAATTCAGAAACCTTCCAGTAAGATTCTGGCTCTGGAGAAAAAGCTTCATAGTGAGAACAAAAAGAACAACTAAAAGCTGAGAGCTTTGTTCTTTCAACTTACCTAGTCCTGGGAGTATGTTTCTGTTATAAAATTAATCAGAGAAATTCTACTCTCACCCTTGTCTTCACTGCAGGACTAAATTGCTGACAGTGATCAAATCAGAAATTTGCCGCTTCTTTTTCAATTTCTACTGCTCATACTTCTAATGAATAAATACACCGTCAGGCACTGGCATATGGTTAATAGCTCCTGATAGGTAATAATCTGATCTGTATGGTTCTGATTGTAGTCTTTTAAGAAAGATAAATGTGCCATTCAATAGTCTTTCTCCTGTAAGTATCATATCATTACAATTTTTATGATGAAACAGTCCAATTCCCAGGCCTTCTGGACCAATTTGGGCTCGCAGGTGTATACACTTCCCAAAGTCCCACCTGTCAGTCCAAGGCCAAGAGTTTTGGGCAGATGCATTGTGAAGCATACATAAAAGGGGCAAAGAGCTTGCATATCTGTTCTGGACAGGCGAGTAGTAGCATGACAGAAAAAAGTAAAAATTAAGTTTTCCCTTGTATTCTGCAGAAAGCAGTAACAGCTGGCTGCATTTTCTTCTCTAGCATTTCTAAGTTATGCTTTCCACTCCCTAAGCATCATTCTAGGGATTAGTCTCTCCAAGGTATTTTTAACATTGCCTCTAAGCATCATCTATATCTTACTGTAGGCTGAGGTAGCTGTTCGGTTTGTACTTACCATGTAAGTATACTTTAGAGATTCCTGACTTAGACTACTATTAAATGGAACAACTATAATCTCCTACTCCAGAAACATTGCTACTGGACTAGTAATTTTCTGGAGCTTTAAAGCAATGATCTTCTCTACACTGACACTACAGAACTTAGCTGATTATATAAGGAAAGAATTCAGTATGGAAATGCACCTTGTCTTGGCCGTGACAAACTATTGACTCCACAGTCATGAGCTCCTAGAATGCTATGTTTGTTTTTTTCTGACAGCCGGTGAAAAGTAAAATTTCATTCTGATACCCTCCATGAATGGAGTTATTTTGAACTGCATGACAAGACATGCCAAATTCTCCTTTCTCCGTTGGCTGCATATGCTGCCCTTCCTAATTACAGAAGAAATTCTCTGTATTGGCTATTGTTTTCCTTGATAGGCTCTTTGGATTGTTTCCTGCAAGTTTGGGAGGCTTACAAAACCTGTTTTGCACATTGACAGCATGAGAAATGACCGATTTATCTATTGCATTATCTATTACAAAGCATGAAGTCAGTTGGTGTACAACTCTGGATATCAACTGGTACTCTTAGTCAAGAAGATGAACTAGAGTATACGAGGTGTGTATATAATATTAATGGAAATATGATTTTTTAAAAAATATTACATTTCCTGTCATGGGAATAATCAAGTATTAAAACTCATGCTAGAAAAAAGTGCTGCAACATTATCTTTATGTATGTCTTTGGGGATGCTATCTTTGAAACAAGTCATGAGATGTCTAGTTATAAATCTGATGAGAGGGCACTGATTCCAAAGTCTCTAATATAAACTAAGTCTATATTACATCAAATGAAAATATAATCAGTCTTGTCCCTTCCCTTCAGTACATTGTTCAGTTGGTCATGTTAGTTTAGCTTATAAATTCTAAAAAAATTCAAAACATTATTTCCAGGTATAAAACTTCCTACTTCAGGATTCCTTAGAAGACATTTCTCTCATTATATAAAGGGGGATGAATGATTATCTAAACAATTTTATAGTATATGACTTGAATTTTTTTTTTGTACTGACATTTTTGTTTACCATTCTTTCTTCTTTATGTCAATACAGCACAAGCAAATCTGTAGGAAAACATTCAGTTAAGTCAGCTTTGCCTTTAGCCAGCCAGAGCTTTTGAAACAAAAACTATAAGTGTCACTGATTATTCAGAAATCTAATTTCTTACTATACTTTGCTTTCATAATTTTGATTTACCTAGTAATCTCTTGTTTAAATCAAACTACTGATATCTAAATGTCTGTGACAGAAAACTTTTTTTTGTTTGTTTTTATGTGCTTGTTACTCAGTGTTAGTATGCAGCTTTGGTTTATGGTGATTCTTGCATCAAAAAATAGGAAATTCTAAAGGTAAAAATAATATTTTTTTTTGATTCAGAGCTTCTTCTTCTTTCTTGAGAATAGTCTGTGCCATGGATGATCTAGGACAGAGAGGAAGTACCTTGAAATAACAACAGATTACACAAATTAATAATAACAGTTTACATCTAAGGAACGAAGGAGTCAGGTTTATACTTTACTTATACTCACAAGCATTTTCTAAGATCCTTAAATTCTTATACTTGGAGACAGAGTCTTAAGACCGAATCAATATAGTTCCCCTGAGAGAAGGTAAACTATACCTATTTGCATTTATCATGATTTTGATATTACTTGATTAATAGTTTTCCTGTAACTTAGTTTTGTGGTTATTAATATTTAATGACATAGAGATATATTTACTTACCTTGTGATTGACACTGAAAAATTTCAGAGTTGTCAGTGTATTTCTGCACATTTTTCTGCATTGCAAATCTTTTCCATAATTGACACAGCACAGGCACTGATTTTTTTTATAAAGAGTCTTTCATGGAATTGTACTAGACATTGGTCTTTAAGCACATAGTGGTAACTAAAGATGTCATAAGCAAACAAAGCAGAGTTCTTAAAAGGTAGCTTAAAATCCTGTGCCTTTCAAATTGTTTGCCTTTCATTTTCTTGAACACTTTGATGTGAATTTCACAGTTGTCACAGACACTTCTAAGCTGGCCAGTCCTAAATTTATCATCCAAAATGCAAGCAGGAAAAAAAACCAGTATTTTTTGGTTTCAGAAAAAATCCCTGCTGACTTTATGCATAAATGGAGTCAATAAGCTACAGGTGACACAAGTAGCAATCTAGACCAGCCTTCTCCATCTAATGGTGGTTGATACCAGCTCCTCAAAAAAAAAAAAAAAAAAAAAAAAGAGTTCATAATGAACAGTAATGTCCTTAAATGAAGTTTCTTCCAGAGCCATTTCAGATGATGATTGGTTTGTGCCTCTAGAAGAAATCTGAAGTAAAACCTAGTTTCATCTGTTGTAATTTTGAATTATTGAATCCTTTTCTGTCACCCTGTGATAGCGATGCATATGTTCAATGTTATGTAACAGAATATACCGCTCATTTTGGTTGTACCTTGTCATATTGTTCTTTATAAATATAAACATGGGCAAGTTAAATTGGGCAGTTTCTTTCCTGTGTTTCTTGTTTCTTCTCCCAGTGACAGATATTTAAGTAAGGAGTAAGAGACATTGAGGCAATTGTACCCTTTTGATGACTAGTCCTTCTTGCCATTCATCAGAAGTCTTATTTTTTCTGTGGCTTTTAGAAAAATATGTGTGTGGGAGGAAGCACAATCTGATCTTACTCTTTTAAAATGACAAATACAATGAATGAGGTATGATGACCATGCAATCCTTTTGTGTTTTGCTTTTGTGTATGAAATTCCTAAGATTTTCAGATAGAAAAAACAAAGGAAACCTGATTCTACAATTTTATCCTACCCATACTGCACTGGAAGTGGTCCAGTATAACACAGGACTCTGGATCTGGTTTTTTTTTTTTGGCTAGATAAGAAATTCACTTGTCCATGGAGCTGTTCATCAAGAAATCTATTAAAGTAAAGCAGTTACATAATTTTATAAGCTAATTTTCAGGAAGTCTTACAAGGAAAAATATCAGCCCAAAACCTGACAGTTTAAGAATAAGAGTGATTGACAAGAGAAGTTTTATCTAAACTGTAAGGATTTTAATTTCCTGATATAGAAGTAATCAGACTTTAAGCCAGTATAGATGGCTTCTTTTGACAGATTTTTTTCTGGTGATACAACTGCATTGCCTTTTCCATGTGATGTGTACTCAGATGTCAAAAGTTTTCTTCTTGGGAGTCTGTCTAGACCTGTTTGAGACCTGTTTATTAATAGTGAGAAGCAACGTGGAGTGGAAAGAGGGGCTGGTTTTCTTTAGTACCTCCTGTGATCGTGCCTGCAGTACTTTGTAGTTCATAGGTCCTGGGACTTGCACAATAGAGGGAAAAAAGACAAGCGTTCTCAGTTATTTTTGTTGTTAATATTCATGACAATAAAAGTAGAGTATGTTTATATACACCATGTGTGTTAAAAGATTAATGATATGATCCATTGTAATCTATTTTACATGGGGTGGTTCTCAGATAGGCTGGAGTAAATTCCTTGATTTTTATGAAGTTGCTTTGGATTTGTACCAGAAATACACATTTTTCTTTTTTCACACTATATATGTCAACATGTGATTCTCTAAAGCTCCATTCCTGGTATAATTTACTGTGTACCATATTGCTGATGAAAGGTTTATTGCCTGATGAAACTAATTGCTACAGATTATGCAATGCTATACAGCTCTTTGAGAAATCTAGCAGTTTTACAAGACTATAAAATTAGTCTTTTACTATATAATTAAAGTAATAGTGTCTTTGCCCCGATTATTTTATGGTTTGATTGACATGTACACATGCATGCATAAAATAGCTAATGCATATGAAAATGAAATTTGCTCTGCCAGCCTTGGTCATTCAGAAATGATATACAAGATGTGCAAAATCACATACAGTCTACTGATTTAGAGAAAGACAATGAAACAGGAGACAGGATTTATAGACCTCATGCTGTGCCATCTATTCTGTGGATATGGGAGGGAATTTATAACCCACTCTGCTTTCTCCCTTGTGTATAAACACAAATAACAGAACAATGATTTTGTTTGTGACTGTTTGAAGAGAGAAATTATGCCTTGAGGTGAAGTTTATCAACACAATGCAACACCTTTGCTGTAGGGAGATGTGTTACTGGAAAAATATACGTATGAATACATATATACACATAAGTACAAATATACCTACATGTATGTTTATATACTGATGGATCTTACTTTCTCATCTTGCCAGGGATCTGACCAATTGTGTTATTACGGAAGAGCTAACAAAGAGCAACTGAATTTCAGTCCAAACAGGGTGGCCTTCCAAGGTGCAGCTGCTTCTGAAGCAGAATCTACATTAATAACATCTTTGCTATTCCATTTGGCAAGATCAGAACTCTTCTTCTGGCACAGGAGTGCAAAAACCAGCCAGTAGGAGATGCTGGTGGTAGCCTTCTGTAATTGTCAGATTTTCATTAAAGGGATAAGTGTTCTATAGTCTTCGGCAAAGACCAGTTGCTGCAATAACCGCTGCTTTCTGTCATTGCTTCTTTTCCCTTCTTCCAATTCCTGTCATCATCTTTTGGATACTTAAATAGGTTCATTCTTCATACTGTTCTAAGAGGGTTTTTGAGATGATTGATTGTTTTTCTTGGGTTTATTTTTGTTTTTCTTCCCCTCTGTCACACTTTCAAGTTTCCTCTTGGGGAAGTTAATCTTTTGTGCTGTAATTATCAGTGTTACCTCTTCTGGAATTAATCTGTATTCTGTAAAGCTGCTTAGATATTGTTTGTCAAAACCTTCACCTTCAAGGGTGCTAAGGTAGTTGCATTACAGTCAGGAATGCCAAATTCTGTTATGTTGGAGCTATTTTAGTTCATACTAGTGTACTACTATTTTTTTTTAGTAAGTCTAAGTATTTGTAATCTTGAGGTGCAACTTCCATACAAATACGTCTTTAGTTTTAATTGGAAAAATCCCAAAGCACCACAAATTGTTTTTAACTTCTAAAGGGCACTGTATTACTAAACTGCTTGAAATGGATTGTCTTCGTAGCTGAGACAGTTTCAAACCACAGGTTTTTCCATCATATTTGAGAAATCCTGGCAGTCTGGCGAAGTTCCCGCAGGCTGGAAAAAGGGGAACATAACCCCAATATTCAAAAAAGGAAAAAAAGAAGACCCAGGGAACTACAGGCCAGTCAGTCTCACCTCTGTGCCTGGCAAGATTATGGACCGGATCCTCCTGGAATCTCTGCTAAGGCACATGGAAAATAAGGAGGTGATTGGAGACAGCCAACATGGCTTCACCAAGGGCAAATTGTGCCTGACAAATTTGGTGGCCTTTTATGATACTGCCACACACTTGGTGGACAAGGGCAGAGCAACAGATGTTGTCTACCTGGACTTGTGCAAAGCGTTCGACACTGTCCCACACGACATCCTGGTCTCAAAATTGGAAACTAATGGATTCGATGGATGGACCACTCAGTGGATAGGCAGCTGGCTGGATGACCACACTTGTGGTCAAGTCAAGTCCAGTTGGCAGCCCCTCCCCCTTGTAGTTAAGTTAACTTACCTGGTTTTAAACTTCATCAATATTTACTAGGAAGGAAGAAAACAAACTGATAGCTCAGTAGATTTGAAGCTTTTTTGTTTTGTTTTGTTTTCTTTTGTCTATTCTAGGTTATGGGGTTTTTTTCCTGATATCTGCCTCAGAGTTGTGATGCTGCTTCTATGCTTGCATGTGTTGCTACCCCGAAGAAATTTTAAAAATCATTGCTTCCACAGCTCAGAAAGAAGCAACAGAGGGGTTTCTTCTGAATTGTATTGTGTGCATCTTGTCACATACTAAATAGATATTCAGAAGTCCAGAAGGAAAGAAATCTAGAACTCACATTTTCACTCATTCTTTGAAAGTTATATATACCCTTTTATTTACACAGCCCAGCATTACTCATTGGCTTTATTTAGATATGGAAATAACCCAAATATTTTTGAGGACTGAGCTATTTGATAGTAAATGGAAAGCATGTGTATGTTAATGCTTTCACAATTAAAAGAAAGCATAGTATACCGTAGCATTTTTGAACAAAATGAATAGCATTTAGACAGTTTGGATCCCAGGGTTTCTAATCAGCTTTTCTTTTTTCACAGCTGTGGTATGAATACTTGGTTGACTACCAGAGTAATAATGCCGGTTTTAGAAGTATTACAAAATTCTACTAGGTTTCTCATTTAGCAATTGCACAGTTAAAAGTGGCTCTAGAAATACTATAAGTTAAAGACTGGCAAGTTGTCCTATCTGGAACTTGATCTGTTATCAGAAGGAATAATTTTGTTTAGAATTGGAATGTTTTGAAAATAAGCCATCAAAATGTGGAGGCAGATTAAAACTAGGGCATGTACTGGGTGGTTTGTGTGGCCTCCTTATTTTGGTTGATAACCAGCTGAGGCATCTGTTGACATCAGCTAGATCTGGAGTGGTTTGTTATCACTTAAATTGGTGCAATTGTGAGAGAGAGACTGTCATCAGAGTATATGCTCATCTTGATATTTAGGCCAGTAAACTTCAAAGAGAAAAAGGGTCATTAATTTTCTAGTTCTTGGCAGTGTAAGTTTAAGCCTCCCCTTTCCTGTCAGAATGAAGGAGTGCTCACATTTTTTTTCTTCTCATAGGGAAAATTCTATTTCTCTTCCTTCCAGCTTCCCTGATTAGCACAAAAGTAAGAAAGTTTCAGCTCCATTCCTCAACTCATAGTAGACAAAGGTACTTTAGCAAGACAGAAATGTGTCATAAAGAAGCAAGGTGCTCAAGAAAGCAAGCTTGGAAGGTGAAAGTTTCCCATTTGCATATGCTATATAGGTCATGGCAAATCTGCCACAGCTCTTCTCATTGGCTTTTGTTGCATAAAATTGCACGGATCTTAAAGCAGCAAAAGGAAGAATTATCCTAGGCTTTTCACATTCAAATGTAAGCATTTGGTCTGGTTCACTTCTTACCCAGACAAAGAAGATCAGGTTATTTTGACACCTGCTGGCAGCTTAGATGGTACCTCAGAAATTATATTTACAACATAATTAGCTACATGTGCATGTGCGAACTTGGAAGTGTTGGGGGGGGAGAGGGGATAATTACTATTCTTCCACTACATTAAGTTGATTGGATTTTGGACTGGATTGGATTGGATTTTGTATGGAGCCAAGTAGTATACATTTACTTAAGCATATGTCAATACAAATGGGTGTAACAAAGATAGCTTCAAATCTATTTCTTTGCACCTCATTTAAAATATAAAGCACAGTGTGTTAGATTGTTAAGACTGTGTTGGCATCTAGTGGCTACTGGAGCAATGGCAAGCTGTTTAATCTTTCCACATGGAGTAAAGGAAGTTTGTGGAGAGAACATAGCAAATTATAGTCCTTTGTAATAGCTTTATTTTTTCTGATCAGTAAGAAATGTGAAAATAGTTATGCTATTTTAACACTCCTGGCAATTGGTTGAGAGCTTCTACTAAAAACTCTGAGTAGGTCTATTCTACAGATGTGTTACCCTTTGAGAACTGAAGGAAAACTGATTATTTACTTACAGAGTCCTCTCTCTCACACCAGGTGCCCGGTATTATTTCATTCTTCCCTGTGTTAAGCATGACTTTAACTCTTCAGTAATGCAATTTTTACTTCAGAGTAGACAGCATCAAAATTCCGTCTCAATTGTATCCCTTTTCATTTTAATGAATCAAAGCAAATGATTATCCAGAATTTTTATAAGATTACCTGCGAGGCCTTTGGTAGGTGGCTGAAGTTATGTTCAGAGAAACTATGGTTTATTAGAAGGCAGTCAGAGGAGTTGGCATGGTTTCTCTTTGTACCTCTGAAATTATACCTATCCTTTTAACATTAAGCATGTTATAATTTTGCTCAAAAATAACTGCAGTTGAAACTCTTTACTGCTTTTTGGTTTTTTTTTGTTTGTTTTGATTTGTAGCTACAGATGGAATAGTTGCCTTTCTATCTCTTCTATGTATGACTTACACAGTTAAACTAGAAACTTTCTTGGGTGACAGAGCATTTAATGATTTCTAACCTTGCAGAGGTTATATGCAGCTGTGATCTTCAGAACTACCCCTGATTTATCATCTCAATATTCAAATTTACTTCAGGATTAAAAGAGATACCCGTGAAAAACCCTTTTCAAAAACTGTTATCTGTATCATGTGGCCTTTTTGTTCACTGTTTCATGCTTTCATTTTAAATTTATTTCTTTATAAGAATAAAGGTTATGCTTCTGTACTCTTCAATGTGATTTTAACAGCCATAGAGAAAAGAAGAAAATCGTAAACTGTTTCTGGTTATCTGTCTGTGAAGGTCTAGACCAAAAAAACAGTCTGGTTTAGGTCTTGCTGAACTATTTCCTCCATCAAAATGAGAATTTAATTTATAATTAATTCATTCTTTTAGTTAAGGGTAGGTGGAAAATACCATCATCTATGGAAAATCGCATACAGTAGTCATGTTTGAGTTTGAATTGTGTTGACTTATATTTCAGTAAACAGTTTGAATAATCTGGCAGTTTATATATTTATGTTAAACTCAGTGGTGAAGAGTTGCCCTGTTTATATATAGGGGCTGTGATGCACTAACTTCTAGTTATATATCTACCTCAACCCTTTTTGCTTGTAATACCTTGCAGTTATCATAGAATCATAAAATTGCAGAATCATAGAATAGTTTATGTTGTAAGGGACCTTTAAAGGTCATCTATTCCAAACCTCCTGCAATGAGTAGGAACGTGTTCCACTAGATCAGGTTACTCAGAGCCCTCTCCAACCTGACCTTGAACATTTCCAGGGATGGAGCATCTGTCGCCTCTCTAGGCAACCTTTTCCAGTGTTTCACCACCCTCATTATAAAAAATTTCTTCATTATATCTAGTTTAAACCTACCCTCATTTAGTTTAGAACCATTGCCCCTTGTCCTACCGCAACATGCCCTGCTAAAATGTCTGTCCTTATCTTTCTTATAAGCCCCTCTGTATCTGTTAAGAGATGAATGACAAAACCACAAACCAATAAAGCTGTCAGTCTCTGAAATGTTACTGTTTATTTGACAATCAATTTGAGGAATCTTTGTTGTCATTTCATATACTGGAAATAATGGTAGTGATGAGTTGATTTTAAAGGACAAGCGAAGTTAGTCCAACAGAGACTTCAAAGTCCAATGCAAGCTACTGTTTAAAAGGTACCAGTGTAGAACCTTTGCACTCATTTTAAAACGTGCTGCAAACTCCACGGTTCTTCTGTGCTTGGTTTGTGTGCACCACCATCTCTTTTCTATTTTTTCTTATGGCACAACAATTTAAATATAGAGTACAGCAGTACTGTATAAAAATTCATATTGAGGATAATAGCCTTTATTACATGTAAAAAGCCAATTCCTTGTTTTTATTATGGCTTGTAGGCAAAAGTGCATGTTCCCACTCTTCCAGAATGGGAACATCTCTCTCATCTGTTATAGACTTGAAGAAAGATGAAAAAGAGATTCTGCTCTCTGGATTAACATAAGCAATTTTTAAATAACAGGCAAATCAAGAAATCAAACCCCAGTGTATTTGAATATCTTGTACATTAGGTGGTACTATTGAATAATTTCATAAAAAAAGCCTAAGCTAGTTTGGAAGTTCAGAGCTTTAGTTGTTTGTTTGGAACTAGTAAAATTTAATATATTAAATCTTAGACTACAGTCTAAAATAAATTCATTCTTACCTATATAATAATTGAAAAACCAAACCCCTATCTTTCTAGACAATTTAGTAAACCGAATGATTACTCATGTACCTGATTTTTTTCCATTCTTGCAGGTCATTTTTTGTTCAGGGTTTTCTGAATCTTTAGATGTTTTTTGCAGCCCATCAACTGGAAAGCAAATTCTCAAGTTTATTTACATTGTTTTATGTTGTTCAACAAAAATATGTTCCTCTCCTCTTTTCAGTTTCAGTTTTTATGCCTTGGATATGCAAAGAATATGCACCCTTGTGAAACTAGGATCCTTCCCGCAATAAAATGACAGTGACCAAGACTGTTATCTTTATTTCTATTACAGTATCGCTTTCTTCCTGTGCCGCAATCGACAGTCCTCTCACCCCATCAGGTAACCACTCTGCCCTCAGTTACCTGTGTCGCCTGGGGATGCCTCTCAACCATCCTCCGTAGGAGAGTGGACTGTGTGTTCTGAACCGAAGCATTTCAAAGTTTCTCAAGCTCAGCATATACATTTTTTTTCTATTTCTGTTGCTAGACTTGCTTGCTCTGTGACCCTCTGGTTTCAAGATGACTCATGTTGTCATGGTTTAACCCCAGCTAGCAGCTAGAACCATGCAGCCCCTTTCCCTCTCCCCCCCCAGTTTGGATGGGGGAGAGAAATGGAAAAGTAAAAGTGAGAAAAAAACCCTTGGTTTGAGATAAAGATGTTTAAATAGGTAGAACAAAAGCCATGCACACAAGCAAAGCAAAACAAGAAATTAATTTACTGCTTCCCATTGGCAAGCAGGTGTTCAGCCATCTCCAGGAAACCAGGGCTCCATCACATGTAATGGTTACTGAGAAGACAAACATCATCCTTTCGAACATCTTCCCATTCTTTCTTCTTCCCCCAGCTTTGGGGGGAATATCCCTTTGGTCAGTTGGAGTCAACTGTCCCATCTGTGTCCACTCTCAGCTTTTTGTGTCTTCCCAGCCTGCTCAGGCAGTGTGAAAAGCAGAAAAGTCCTTGAGAGCTTAGCAACAACTGAAAACACCAGAGTACTATCAACACCATTTCTCACCCTAAATCGAAAACATAGTCCTATACCCGCTGCTAGTAAGAAAGTTAACTCTAACTCAACTGAGACAGGGTGACTTTCCACTTGTTACTTACAGTCACTGTTATAGCTTGCACAAATTTGCTGTTGCGCTGTCCTAGAAAGTCAGATCTGGCCTCTGTCAGATGGTCTTCCTTGTACTCGGTACTTTCCATTCCTCACCAGTGTAATTGTATGTAAATTACCAATTTAATTTGTGGTTTTTTGTTGGAAATAATACATTTACTATTAGTGTACAGCATGTCCTTACCACAACATCACTCTTCTTGATTAGTGCAGGTGGATGATAACATCTGACCCGTTAGTTTTCTGACTCTCTTAGTCTTTTGACTTGTCAGGAAAATTTTTTTGGTTATTTTATCTTTGCAGACTTTTGATGTATTTAGCATATAAATTATTCTATTTGGACTAATGTTCTCATGCTGTTTGATGTTTCTATAAGCTGAATGACATTTCAGCGTAAACTTAGCTTGTTATCTTTATTTTTTTTAGGTAATTGCAGTTATCTATTTCATTCATCTGTGACTATTCTAAAGTTTCATAAACAAAATAATATGAGCTAAAATCATAATGTTTATCTATTATTGCTGTGAATACCAGTATTTTTGAGATACTGGAACAAAGAAGCAGTTGGCAGCTTCCATCAGTATTTCACACCTTTGGTGAGACAAAGTAGAAGGATTCGTAATACAATCTCTGAAACTCTGCAGAGGGTCTTAGTGTATGTTTCCAAAGGAAAATACTACATCCAGTTTTCAGAGACTTAGTAAAGGGAGGGTGTCTCTGCAGAACTGATAAATGAAGAAAGTAGTATAAATACTAAGGGGCACATGTAAAGAAAACATGCAGTGGAGGACTTGACTCTGAAATGACAGTAAGACATTTTATTACATGAACTATTCCACTATAACCCACAGGAAATTCTGATAGCATTTGAATAAACATTTGAAGACTAACTCCTATGGAGAATGCAATGCACAAAGCAGTATATTGAACTGTCAATAGATAGGTACTGTGAAGACATGGGGGAAGTTCTAACTATGTCTGGTACTTGTAGTAAATTGAAGACAAGTTAATCAACAAGCCAAATAACGTATGTAAAACGTGCATTACATTATAGTCCTGGAGGATAAGCATAACACCATTCTTGAATGGAACTAATGGAATTCAGTGCAACAAAGTACACAATAATTTTATTTCTTGGATGTTAAATGTAATAATGAAATTATAGAAGAAATGCATTTTTTTTCCTATGTATCTTGTTCCTGAAATGACTCCACAGCAATGCTAAGGAAGAAAGTGAAGAATAGCCTGAGACAAATAAAACTATAAGGCAAAACAGAATAAAGTTACCTGCCAAAAAATTTTTTTCCAGTGTTGTCTGCGGCAGTGACATGTCATTTAAAATATCTGGGGGGCGTGGTATGAAATTCAGTATTACAATACTTCTAGTGGAGGAGTTTATCAGTGTTTCAGGGATTTGGATAGAATTTTTAACATTAGGTTATTTCAAGGTGTAATTCCCCCTTATTTTGAGTAATGATGAGAAAACCATACAGAGTTATAGTACTTTTTTACTTCATCAACTTAATTTTTATGGCTGGAAAGACTTGGTTTTATATGCTTCATGCTCAACCCAATAGACAGGGATAATTCATTGTAATGTTTCTGAGCTAAGGGCAAACCTGCATCTATCAGACTTCAGGCAGTTTTACATTAGGTACCTGTCGTGGTTTAACCCCAGCTAGCAATTAGGACCACACAGCTGCTCACTCACCCCACACTCTCCCCCGAAGAAGGAGGAAAAGAAGGAGAAAAGGAGGGAAAAGTAAAAACAATTTTTGGGTTGAGATAAAGACAGTTTAACAGAACAATAAGAGGAAAGAAAAATACCAACAACAATATAAAATAATAATAACAATAATAAGAATCACACAAGCCACTCTCACTGCCTGGTGAATTGGCACTTTCCTGAGCAGTGATTGTGGACTGCCCCCTCCTCCCTCCTCACCCCCAGCCAACCCTCATTTATATACTGTGCATGACATCTATGGTGCGGAATATTCTATTGTCCATTCCATTATATAAACATTACCTAGCAACAATAAAACAATGTGCATTGTTGATATTCCTTTCACACCAATCACTATAAAGAAAATGATCTCTTTCCCTGCTGAAACCAGGACAGTACCCTGTCTAGTTTTCTTTGGACTTGTTCCTTTACCTTTTACTATTTGCTCAGTTTTACTTAGTGTTTCACTCTTCCTTTCTGCCACCACCAATCATCTTTGTGTTCATCATTTAGTAACTACTTTGTACTTGTCTTACCAAGGCTGCCAGCTGAGACATCAGATTGAGTCCTGCATCTGTAGAAGAAAAAATCAGCACCCCCAGGATCAGTAAAAGCACTTGGAAAAGTGGTGGGCTAGTCAAAATCGGACAAACTAGACTTATCCTTGTGATATACTGTGGTATACTTATCGATACTTTTTTTCGTGATTTAAGATACGGTCACTGCACTTCCTAGTGACATCTCTGACCAGATGGCTGATGGCAGATGAGGGAGTAGCATAAGACCTGCTGCACATGGGAACAAGGTACATCAGTACTTCTTAATCTTTGCTTTTACAAGAAGAAGGTACACAGGTTTAGCAAATAGATGTACAAATATCTGGTATAAAATGACAACCTAAATATTTCAGCTTTATTGGGTTTTTTTGGATCCAGCTAGAATTCCCACAAATATTGTCTAACTACTTCAATAATATGGCATTATCTGTCATTATATCATTACCATAGAAAACACAGATCTTCTGTTTCTCTCAAAAAAGCACTTGGCATTTCTGTACCCAGGTACCTTGGACATGTTTAACAGCAGAATTTAAAGCCAGAAGACTTTGAACCTCGACTTTTAGGGCTAGCTTGATCTTCTTTGAATGAAATCCTGACCTTTGGATTGTTCAGCAGTTGGCTACGTGTTACCTGTGCCTTATCTACTTTAATACCTTGGAGAGAAGACACTTATTTAAAACTTTCATCCGAGAACATTGTCGTACTTAAAAAGATAAAGTCAAAGAGCCAGTTAATAACTGAAAATATCTCTACAAGTAGATCATTCAGCTACTGCATCAGAATCTGTGGTACTGCTTTAGTAATGTAAAGACAATAAGTGGCCTTAGGCCCTGAGTAACTGTAGAGAAAGAGGGGCTGCAATTGAAAATCTATGCTTAGATGCAAGTATTCAGTAATACAAATGGTGCATCCTGTTCCCTACAGAACAGACCTCCTCTTGCTCTCACAACTAGATGAATTTCAATAGAGTATGTATTTTTCCCCTATATGACATGATCTAAAGCTGCAATGAGATTTGCTTGTCAGAAGAACTAGAGCATACACCGCATATTTAATGTTAAGAGAATGAATATATTTTATTGCTTCTAGCATGTTTGCTGTATTACAGGATGGTATTACACTTCACTTTTCAGACCCTTTGTAACAATATCTGACATACTAGAAAAAAATCACTTCATTGTATGCATGTCAGCCTTTCTTGGGAATCAAGGAGTTACATCACCAAAGCACAAGCAGTTAATTAGTCTGAGAGCTACAAGACAGAAACATGGAGTTTTTCCCAACATTGTACACTTAGCAGCAGCTAGGTTCAATGCCAAAACTGAGAGACCAGTAATTGGTTGTTGCTTTTGAAACCTTTTTTTTTTCATTGCTCAGAAAAAAGTACGCCTTGTTATTCTCCTTTAGCATATCATCTCTAAAGGATTATTGTCTCTATGTGCATCAAAAAGTTTGATGCTTTGAGGACTGTAATGCAGCACTGAGCACACTATTTTTTTTTTTAATCCTTAAAAATAGATAATCTGGGATTTGTTCGGTATTTGCAACTGAAAACATACCTACCTAGACACATGCAGGGATCACTGTCTTTAGAACGTTTAAAAGACTGACAAGTCAGGGGAGTTTCAAATTTCAGAACAACACTGCATTGACATTAATTAACAATACATGCTGCTAATAATTAGTTCTTACCCGTTATCCATTAGTATGCTACACCAGGGAGTTGATGCCATAAAGTTAGCACTGATGGCTGTGATCCTTGATGGTCCTGGTTGTGGAGATCAAAGTAATGAGGCTTGAGAGCTCTCAATGAGGGAACTGCTGCGGGATACTTCTTTATTCCCTGCCTTTCCGCTTTCATTGTTTTATGTTCCTTAGCCTCCTTCCCAGGGGAAAATAGGAAGAATCTATTTGCTTCTGATGTAACTCATCTTAATTTTTTGTTTTGGATCGGGACTCATTCTGGCTTTGTTAGTCAGTTTTCTTGTTTGTTCTGCAGGATTATTTTGGTTGCATCAGACACCTTTCCGCAGGATCATTTTGGTTTTACCACATATCTTTCCTGCCTGCTTTCACCCTTGGTTCTTATCTTGCATATTTTACTACATGCATGCTTTCTTGTACCTTGTTTGGACAACTATAACACAAGTCCCTGTTTGTCATTTTGTGGTTGCTCATTATGTATACCTAGTGGCATTACAATGTTAACAAAAGCTGTTCATCAGTCACCTGCTATGCATGTTTCTATGCCTTAGTTCAAGTGAAGCTGTGGTGGGCTAGTCTTGGATGTCTACCAGGTGTCCACCAAGCCACTCTCTTATTCCCCCTTGCCTCAACAGAAGGGTGAAGAAAATACAATGAAAAAGCTTGGGGATTGAGATAAGAACAAGGAGACCACTTACAAGTTACTGTCATGGATGAAACAGACTCGACTTTGGGAAATTACTTTAATTAACACAGACACAACTCCTGGCCTCTTCTCACAGAAGCCACTCCTTCAACCCTCCCCCCCGCCCTCCCCTAAAAAACCACCCTTGCCATGTAAACCAAATACAGAAGCAAATGTCAAGCATAACTTGCTTTATCTGCTTCTGCTTCAGGAGTACATGATGCTTACCTGACAAGTCCTCAAGTCCTACTTAGGACTTGAGACAGAAAGTTACTATTAACTAAACATTACATCAGAGTCAGTGAGCTGACAGACCCAATTCATTTCCATTCTCCTGAACTAAGACAGGATATGAGAAGAGGAGCAGGAACAGGTATAAGTACTGAGATTCATAGTTAGTCTTCATTTTATTTCTGCTGAGGACCACTAAGCTTGAGTCCTAAGGCAACTACAGAAGAACAACAGGCAGTTCATATTATTTAAAAAAACCCAAACAAAATACCAAACCAAACCAAAACAAAAAAAACCCAAATAGGGTCATAGGGAATAAAGGAATTATATAATTGTTTTAACTATGTAATGAAAACAGATATGGGATTTACCAAATAGTAACCAATATGATGGGAATAACAGCATGTAGGATTTGCTTGTACTTCTGCATAGATCTAAAACTGAAAATCGCAGTAGCCTTTGCTAGGCTATTAATTTTTATCCTACAATATGTTTCTGACTAATATTGCTTGAAGTCTTCAAATTATCTGAAAACCAGTTACATTGGAAAACAATTATTTAAGAACACAGAATCACACCAGGTGAGGAACTAGGGCAAGCACTTACGTTGCTAAAAGTCTGTGTTTATATTGTGTCATTTGCTGTCCAGCTTTTAAGCATTATGAATACATGCCAGCCAGATGTGATTACATGCCCTCTTTATCAGTTCAATACGATCTGAATTAAAGTGATTTCTTCATTATCATAATTGTGTGTATGATGTCATTTATTCACCATTCTTTAACTTAGGTGTTCTGATTTCAACTATACTGAACTCAAGTGACTGCATTTTTTTTCCAGTACTTGGGAAAAGCTAACTCTCTGTCGTGTGGTTTCTTGACTATCAAATGTAGATATTTAAACCTTTGGGGGATTGGGGAGGGTACTCTGCAAAGGTGGAGGTTTGTACCATTTCACATGAGAACCTGAGTAAGATGTCTTATACTGTCATTACTTTGTTGGAGCATAGTGGTCATCCTTAAAAACTCCCCCCCAAAATGTTTAAAAAAAAGTCTCAGAAATTTGCTGTTTGGCTTATTAATAGAAAGGATGTTAAAGAAGGATGTAGTTAGCTATACACAAAATAACTATCTGGGTCCTTTCACAGGCTGCATCTTCCTTCAGGAAATATCCACCTCCTCCGGCATGGGTTCCTACACAGGCCACAGCTCGGACACCTGCCCCACCGGGGTCTCTCCCGGGGCCGCAGGGGCATCTCTGCGGGGGCGCCTGGAGCCCCTCCTCCCCTCCTCCTGCTCTCCCCTCGGGGCCGGCAGGGCTGTTTCTCACCCGGTTTCCCTCAGCCCTGGCTGCCGGGCAGCGTTTTGCCCTTTCTGCCCCAGGCTTTCCCCGCCCGTGGCTGAGGGGCTCAGCTGTGCCCTGCGGTGGGGCCGTTGGAGCCGGCTGGAACCGGCTGTGTCCAGCACGGGCACACCACAGGGGCCACCCGGCAGCACCTGCTGCCGCCAAAACCAGGGTATCCACACCTAATACAAATACTTTTTAATATAGAACCTTTAAAATCTATCTGCAGTTGCAAATTAGGTTTATTATAAATTTTTGGAAATATGTTGGATGCAGACATCATGTCCTTTCTTCCTCCCTCTTCTTCTTCCTGTTTTTTTCCTGCACGTTGAAAGTATGTTTCAGACTTTTCCAGAGGTAATTTTGGATGCCTCTATCAGATAAAATAAATAGTCACAGCTTGCTTGTGTCTTTGTAGCAGGTGAGAGTGCTACTCCCTATGTAGTGGATACTCCAGGCCACATCTCTCCTGCCTTCATAGAATCAAAAAATTATAGAACAGTTTGGGTTGGAAGGGACTTGAAAGGTCATCTAGTCCATACCCCCTGCAATGAGCAGGGACATCTTCCACTAGATCAGGTTGCTTAGAGCCCCATCCAACCTGACCTTGAATGTTTCCAGGAATGGGGCATCTCCCTCCTCTCTGGGGAACCTGTTCCAGTGTTTCACCACCCTCATTGTAAAAAATTTCTTCCTTATATCTAGTCTAAACTTACCCTCTTTAAGATTAAAACCATTATCTGTTGTTCCGTACATACATGTACATACATGACATGTAAGAGTAGTTTAGTTTCAAATCAAGTCTGTACTTAAAGCTTCCTTAGTCAAATATTTTTTTGTTGTGTCAGAGTTTAGTGAATGAATAGAAAAAATATTTTAAAAAATTCTGTAATATTTTTTGCCCATTAGTTCAGCATCAAATTCTGCTGGATTAAAAAGATTTCTTTTATGTTCATCTGCCTATTCATTGGTATGCCTTTGCCACATTATTCAGTGTGTGCCCAAAATACTTCTGGGTTTGATCTGTCATTAGCAATGCTGAGAACGAATTCAATTTTCTGAACACTGTCATTTTAAGTAAGCATTAATGTTTCATGTTGACTCATGGCAGTGACTGTGACAAAACATTTTCTTGATATGCTAGTAGAGAAAGCATAGTACTTTTCAACATGTCTTATGAGTGCTGTAAATGAAATGTCAGTGTATTCACAAAGGTTCTTCAAATATCTGAATTCTGTGACGAGCTCTTAAGGCACTTACATAATCATTGTATTTTTCTCTTGGTTAAACCCTGCATCATTTCAGAATAAATATTGTGTCCACTATATTTAAGTCAAAAGTATACATGTTCTAATGAAAACTTTAAGGTATCTATGGGTGACTGGCTTGGAATCTGCTTTGTAGCAACAACAAAAATAAGTAGAAAACATTTTGTTTGTTTTCATATGCCTCCCTTACCCCCTAAGATTTTGGTGAAATATTCTTGGTCAGGGAGGAAAAAAACCCACCTTATTACATGCTAGGATAAGAACAAATATTTCTGCATAGTTGAACTGCATTTATTGTAAAAGTATCTCAAACTTAATTAAAATTCTAGCTTTAAAATACTGAACTATGTAATTATTTTGTGCTGAGAATTTGAAATTATACATATTAATGCCTCATCATCAATTCTGAAGCCTGACCTGCTACAATATCTGGCTTTAGTTGACTTCTGTTCCTAACAGAAAACATACAGTTCACTTAAAAACTAGGTTGAATACTATTTTTCTGCAAAGTTTGTTATCAAAATGATAAAATATACCTTTCACAATTTTTTTTTAATCAGTTGACCTTTCTGTGCTCTTCTCTTCATATTATATCCATAGTATTATCTTATACCCATATCATTCTGTGATTCTGTGATGAGCTACTGTATTCCTGCTAAGAAATATGAAAACTGCCAAGGATGTTTTAAAAAAAACCCTTTTTATATTAAGGTATTAATTCATGAGTTAAATGAATATCTTTAAAGAGCTGAGAGAGAAACGGACAGTAGTAAACAACGATCTGGAGCTTTAACCCTCACGAAACAATGTGGGTACCAACTGACTACCCTTGACAAATAGACTTTTGGAATTAAAAAAAAACATTTCTGAAATGAACTACTTGATCTCCAGAACGAAAATGCAAACAGCTTTGGTAGGAAATCAAGACAGCCAAATGCCTCTTCTGGCCTTGCATCACAGTAATTCTTTCCTGCCCCTCTCAACAATTTTTGTGAAATAGAGGGAGAAAACTGGTTGCTGCATGAGTAACCATCAGTTGATTTGATATGATGGAATCAAAGTCTTCTGAGAGTAAAGGACGAGGCAGATAAATTGAGGAGGAAAGCAATATCAGCATCTAGAAGAGCAAGCATATAGTTAACAAAGATTTGGAAGTAAGAAAATTTGAAAAGCACTACTGATTGCATGATGAAAAATGTAAAGGACAACTGCCTGCTTCTGGTTCTTGAATCACTGCAGAATGTTTTCTTGCATTGTATCTTCCTATCTTTCCTATGTTTGCTAGTACTACTGTTTAGGCTATGAAAAAAAATAATAATTTCAGGAAAATATCAAGAAAAAAAAAGACCAATATGTATGGATGCAAAAAAGCATGCAATATTTCAGATCATTTTTTAAAAGTGTTACAATTTTACAACTATGTTCTAGGGGAATATGAAGCCTCTAAGAAACTGTATTACTCACTTTGACAATTTCCTTAGTGTTTATATGATTCTGTAACTCATCCTCCTTTGTAAAGAGCCTGGTTGCATCTTCCCAGTAACTCCTCCTAGACAGTGAAAGCCAATCATATTTCCCCCTAAGCGAAGCTGAACAAATACCAGACCCTCAGCCTCTCTTCATGTGGCAAGTGCTCCAGCTCTGATCTGCTTGGGAGCCCTCTGCTGAACTCACTCCAGTTGGTCAGTCTCTTGTATTGAGGACCAAAAAACTGGAGTGAGTATCCACATGTGCTCTCACAAGTGCTGAACTGAGGGGGGTAATCCTTTGTCTTGATGTGCTGGCTGTGTCTGTATGAATACCTTCCAGGGTGCTGCTCTGCAGCCAGGGCACACTTCTGGCTTATGCTGTTTGTGATTTCCACAGCCCCCAAGTCCCTTCCTACAGAGCTGCTCCCAGCCAGGCAGGCACTGGCCTGTGCCTTTGCATCAGTGCTTCCTAACCAGGGGCAGCACACAGCCTCTCTTCTTGGACTTCATGAGATTCCTCGTGGTCCATTTCTGCAGCCTGTCTAGGTCTCTCTATGTGGCCTTGAGTGTATTGGCTATTCCCTCTAATTCAGTGTCAAATACTCTCAATACACTCAATAGAGGTTAGTCAATCTTCTGAAAGAGGGATGTTTCTCTCTTCCTTGCCCTCTCACTTTCCTGACGCTATTCAATTTTTTACAGCACTTTCAAAAAGTGATTAATCTATGCTGCAGAATCAGTGTCCAGTTAAAATGTAGTTGAAATGTAAGTATTATTTTAATATCTTTCATGTAGGCAGAGGCGGGGAGGGTGGTAGTATTTTGGACAAGCTTCTTAGAAGCTAAAGAAGAAAACAGTTTCTGTTGCCTGTTTTCCAAAATTTGTTTCTGTTTGTAGAAATCTGGAGTTAAAATTCTTGACAAGAAGAAAGACATCATTATTTATCTGTAGAAGGACGTTTCAGATACTGTGCTAATTTGCCTTGAAAACCTGTGCTTAATTAATTAAACTTTAAAACTGCCACTTTACCCTTGCTTGCAATTAGCGGAGCTATTTAATCACTGTTATGTCTTACTGCTACCCATCTTCTTCATTCTTTGACCAGATGCAGCACCTTTACTGGATTACGTTTTACCAAGAATTAGTTCTCTGCTTATACAGTTATGAACACCAAGGTGGTATTTGCTTTTTACGTATTTTACTTCCTACTTTGTCTTTCTGGGGTAATGCTTACAGATATCAGAAAGATTGTGCAACTTGCAAATTACTGAGCATACCTCATACAGTAAAGGCACACATTTGTTTTCTCTTTTTAATTCCTGCAGCATTGCCACTTTGCTGTTCTTTGGATTTGCCAACTCTTCTTTTGTAACACATTCCTCCAGATTAATGGTTGGAAGATTTGGGAAAAAAGAAAAGAAAATTATTTTCCTCCTTGCATCTCTTCTGTTTAGTTAGCATATTTCACTACCAAAAAATACCAAAAAAAGACCACTGAATCCCCTTTTATATCTACTACATATATACGTTAGCTGTTACTTCAGCTTTTTTGTATCAACACTGTCATGGTGGATGCTACTTGACTTTCAGCTTCTGTGAAGGGCTTGAAAATGTCTCCTGTGCTGGAAAAGGGTCCATGAATACCTGACTAATTCTCTTATCTCAAGAAGCATTGATGTTGATTCCAAAGAGAGAGAGAGAGGAGATTTTCTAGAATACGTTACAGACCTATATAGATTACAAGAGGCTTTCAATGGGAATCTGGAGGTAGAATGGTTGAGATTATGACAATTTATCGCTGACAAAATATCTGGAATTTTGACTCCAAAATACTTGCCTGAACAAGCTAATGCTTCTAAAATTAACTTATCTATTATGCTGACGTGCCTGTTGAATTAAGAAAGTGTTACTGATTTCAGTATAAGTCTCAAACCTGCATCTTCAATACTTTATACAGCTCAAGGTTGCTCATATGGCTGTTTTGAACACAGCTACATGACAGTGTGATTGATATAGTTAAGAATGCTTCTAGCCGCTTCAAGTTTCAGTGTGCACTTGCTTGATTAAAACACTGCCTTACTCTTGAATGTTACAAAAATAAAACCTGTTTATTTAGAAGTGCATAAATTCTAGCTCTTGGGATTTTTTTCTGCCATGGAAGCCTATTTTGCAGTGTAGTCATGGGTCATTGATAGCACTGCAAAAGGCATATTTGCAAGAGAAGGACATAAGTGATTGATAAAGTAAGGGGAATTTTCAAGAAGTACTTCAAAGAACAAATGCATATTCATGATTACTCTTATGTTTTCTTTCTACGCAGGGTAAATCAGAGAGCTAGATTTTTAAAGCATGAAAGACTCAGGTTTAACTGTGGAGGCAAAGAAATACCTGTACTGTGTTGAATGGAGGGAGTAGTCTGGATTTTGTTACATGGAGGTCTGCTGAAATTCACTTGTCTTACGTTGTCTGTATTAAAATTTAAAAAAACCCAACTCCAGCATTTTAGTGGTACACATTTGTCTACTCATACATTTTTTCTCTACAGAAAAATGTTTATAAGACTCATTCATAAGTATCTACCATATTTTGTGAGCCATGCTTGCAGCACCTACATTCTGGTTTGTTTCTATTTGTAAATATGTGTTGGGAAGGAAGCACATGGTCAGGAAGAAGGGAAATTACGACTTCTGCTGGTCTCAGAATAATATCAGTTTATCTGCTTAACCCTCAGGTAGGGCACAAAAAACTAGGAGAAATAGAAAGTGTCTTTTATCTCTGCATACTGGGCAAAGGAAGCATTTCTTTTAGGTGTGAAAAAGAAGTCACATTTACTGATTAATTGCTTTCAAGTTGGTACTGATAATTTATTGTCCTAAAAAGCTTACAGCAACATTGGTGATCTGTTCATTCCCAGTATCCGTGAATAGTACCAATTTGTTAGTGAAAAGAAGAATCCAAAAGGTATGTCTAAATGTAAAGCTTTTTGCTTTTTATTTTATTTTTTTTTACTTATTTGTGTACTCACAGTGGAATTGCTTTTCACAGAAATACCTAATAAAAGATGTGAAAAGCAAAAGAAGAAATAAGGGCAGCACATAAATAAGACACTAAAGAGACTGTTGCATAAAAGAGATGTGAATTTTAAAACCCATTCTGATAGAGGAAGCTTCTGAGAGCTACTGAAAAAATGTTTTCTGTTGAAGTTAAAACTTAAATGGGCAAAAGCATCTGCCCTACTGGGATGACTTTAAAGAAATTTAAAACAAATCTACACCTTCTAAGTAACTTCTAAACTTCAAAATTACTGATACTGTCATCAGTGCTTCTTATTATAAACATGAAAAGGATTATATTCTTCTAACTGAAGTACAGTTGTATCCAAAATAAGTGTCTCTTCGGCACTGTTTAACCCTGAAAGAAGACTTTTACTTCCCTTCTGAGCGATACTCTGGAATGAATAATCATTTTAACTTTTAAATGGAACTTTTTCTACAGACTAGGAGAAATCACTACTGAAACCATGCCAGCACATATGCTTGGCAACACTACTAGAGACACGCTTTTACATGTTTTTGATGTGGTCCTACTCTACTCTGTCCATCATGGACAGTAACAAAACAACAAAAAGAGAGCAACACTGGGATTCAGGACTGATCAGGCTCTTCAGAGAAGAAAACGTCAGGAGTATGGTTGACAACAACTAAAGTTGGGTGTGCGTTTGTTTTGTTTTGTTTCATTTCATTTTGTTTTGTTTTGTTATTAATTGTAGAATGCTTTTTTCCAATGGTATTCAGACTTCTCCAGAGGTATCTTACCGGCTAAGCTGAGATGGTATTGTTGAAGTGGTAGTGGTCTCTTGCAGAGAGGAAAGGCTGATTCAGTAACATTTAGGAAGCAGTTTGTGTCTACAGCCTCCTTTAGGAACCTCCCAGGAATTCTACAGAGACACAGGACGTCTTGCCATGATTATTCCTACAATGTCAGGAGAAGTAGGCTGAGGAAAAGTAGGCTTTCTAGAAAAGCTTTAGTATCGTAACATGGATAATGCTGAGTGCCTGAAGAAGCAGTGTCCCTTCTCCATAACTGGAGAAAATTTCTTATGTTCTGGAATGAGAGCTGGTGTGCCAAGAGAACCAGATCTTACAGCATGTTGAGTAGAAATACTCCTCTTTCAAATTCTGTATTTAGTTTTTCCTCATTGATGCACGTAGGACGAGTCAAATCAAAGATGAAGTAATATTCAGGCGGAATAATATTTTGTGCAATCTCAGTCTTCACAGTATATAGAACTACTGTGTGACAGACCAGTTGAATTAATAAAAAGCAGAGTTAGGTAGAGGAAGCACTAACAAATATTCACCTTTTGGATATTTATTACAAAGGTTGCTACTAGACTAACGGTTCTGGATGCCACAAGTACATAGTTACTCACAGAACTATCATGCCACAGGCATCCTGGCTGCAGGGTCTTCTACTCTGCTTCACTGTAGTGTGCTATTACTCAGAGAGGTTCTCAGGGTGACAGTCTCTGTACTAAATCAATCGAGATGTATAGTGAGACACTGATGCTGATATAAAATTCTATTTTTCCTCCCTAATGTTTTTTTGTTAAGCTTACTATGTGCTGCAGTAAACATATCAGCCTCTGCAATGTTCATTTCATTTTATAGAAAGAAATTAATATCTAGTTACATTTTTGATTGGAGGCTTTACTGGACTTTCTATTGGTACATAATTTATGCTAACACTATATACAAGGGATGTGACCTTACTCACTACCCAAAGAGAACTACAAGATTATGCTGCATATTAGCACTTTAACAAACTTGGTTTAATGGAATCGTGTTTGTTATTTTTCCTTGCAACCACTTTTCCCGAAAGGATGAGGTAACAGAGAATCATTATGTAGAATTGTTCTGTGAAACATTATAGTATGCTGTAAATGTTTGACCTTTCCATCATTTAGGCAATAAGACACTCCAGGGTGTGCTGTTGAAGCATAATATTAACACAGCTCACCTACATTGAGTTTAGTATGCATGCTGAAATCATACAGTAATGGGCACCCTGGAGTGTTTTATGGAAGTATAAATGCCAGATAAATTGTTCGAGGGGGTTTCTTATGTCTATAGTGTTTTTAAATGATTAACACAAAGTTATATTTAAGAACAAAACAAACAAAACCCTCCACTTAACTATGAAGAGCTCTTAAACAAATCCAAAGTTTTTCTAATTATTATTAATTATTTCTATTTGTTGGTATTCAAAGGCAAACTTAGCCTAGGGCATGTTGCCATATACTCTAGTATAAATACATAGCAGTAGAGAACCCCTGTCTGGAGAGAGACTAACTGAAGTAGATAAACTAGCTAGTTTTGTATTTAAGTGTAATTACAAAATACTTTTAAACATACATGCAATCACTTTGCTTCCAGGTTTGTGTCTTCTCAAACTACTCAGTAGCTCAGTTACATTTGACTTATTACTTGCCAGGGCTTTGACACAAATACATATTTTTACCTCTTCCTAAAGATTTACTGTGTCCCTTGCCACCATTAGTTGATAACTTCTGTTTTCATTTTTCCTCTTTTGCATTCTCTTTTCATATATGAATTTCCCTTGCCTCTCTGTATTCTCTAGATACCCTAATAGGATTTAGAAATGAGAAGACTATATCAAAAAATTCACCTAATAATTTCATTGGAAATTCTGTTATATAGGCCTGAATTTGCCTATAACTTTTGTGCTGAAGCCATTATCTTATTTGTAGACCTGGCTTCTTGGGAAGTATGATATACCAAATCGCAAAGACAGTTCAGATCTTGTAAATGTAGTAGGAAATATTTCCAGAAGAATAGAATGACAATAGGAAACCTGTTGTCAAACTATCATATAAGTTTATGCATGCTCCTGTGTGGTGTCACAGCCTCTCCCTCACCCACATTTCTGATATGTATGTAAAAGAACAATTATTCTGTGGATCAGCAACTTGGAAGTAGCTATCACTTTGTCTTTGAATGCTCACTTTTTATGGTTGATTCTCTGAACTGTACCACTTGACTATAACTGTAAAGTTTGTGTCTTTTTTAACCATTTCTTGGGATGCTAATAATAATGGTGCTACAGGAAAATTCTACAGGGAGGCAGAGAGAGAATTGCCAGCTGGGCACAATATAACATATATCATCGTATTGAGCAGCTTCTGGATAGGGTAAACATACAGGAAGTGTCCTTTGTAAAGTTGGATAAGGAAGCAAAAATCTGACTCCCTCAGAAATTAGATCAGCTGTTTAAGGCATAAACTTCCTCCTATCTGAGTTTTTTTTTCCCAAAGACAACACAAAAGTTTGGGAGGAGGACAGGCAGAGAAAGATGATACCACATCCAGTGATATCAAAAATCGTTAGGAGTCCCATGAGATGAGATGTGTACAGGTGATCCAACTTAGCACGGTGTAGAAGTTGTTAATCCTTTGGAGCTTGTGTTAGACAAGGTATTAATAAATGTTAATTATTTTTATCTGTTTTTCTCTTTTGTCTCCCAGAAACACTCAGAAACTGAAGATTTGATTTATATAATGACCTAAACCTACACTTATTGACATTATTTATAATGAAAAATTTCAATATTAAACCATGTGTTCCTATAGATTATTGATGGCAGTACCAAAGCAATCCATGTGTAGATTTTGGAGCATCTAACCACCTTCCTATAATGCCATGTGTAGTTCACAGATCTAAAAATGAAGGTGCAGTGGAGGTGAGGGATGCTCTTGTGTTACAAAAGGCAGGTTCAAGAAGTATACCTTGCAATTGTAGCAGAAGGGACCTCAACCTGTTATTACTGATTCTTAGAGAGATAGTCTGTATTTTCAGCCTGGCATCTTCACTAAAATTGAAGGACACTGGGTTTACTGTCCCATAAAAACTTTAAAGAAACAAACTTTCTTCCCAGTAAGGGAATTATCATTAACAGTATTATAGGAAATTATCCATCCTGGGATAACCCAACAATAAATAATTTCTTTCCATTTTGACTAGAAATTCTGTTCATTCGAGCACTCAAACTTAATAAAGTTTGTGAAAAATGATACATTGTCTGAGGAAAATGCACAGGATTCCTCTAGTTTTTGGGTTTGCCTTTTCTAAAAACTCAGTGTTACTGTTTCAGATAACTTCCATTTGATGAAAAAGAAGTGCACTCTCCTTTATTGATGAATGATACCTGTGTGGAGGGAAGATTTTTGCCTGAGGAATATACCTTGACTACAGGGTGCATTTATTTTAAATGACAGGCACCAGCCAAAAATGTGCAATGATGATTTTGTTTACTGGTGGAGAGATCAATAATACAACATTTCTGCATTACTGAAGAAAGTACAGATTCAGAGCCAAATCTTACATCTGTCTCCTCTCTGATTTAACTTTGGCACACACGAGGGGTTAAAATAATTCATGTTTCTGTTGTGGAAGCAAGAGAGTTAACGTGTCAGAGACCTTTGCAAGCCTCACTAGTTAAGAAATGTTTGCAGCTAATGGTCTTGCCAGTCAGCGTGATTTAGTTAACATAGTTAGTGGATTATTCCTTTCACTGTCTAGACCTCCATTATCAGAAGGATATCAATCACTTGTTATTTATCATATATGCTTATCTGGCACAGCATTGGTGAAGAATGGATTGCATAACCTAAAGGTATATAAATCCATATGTGCAGAGTTCATATCAGCAGAGTCTGACACATTGCTGCTGTGTGTTCTCTCCTGTAGCTGAAGCAATACACTGCTTCGTCTTGACCCTGTGGTTTCTTCTGCAACACCATTAACTTTGATGAAAAGGCAGTTTTCTGTAACATCAAAATTGCTGTTCCCTTTAGAAGGATCTGTGAGACAAATGCTTGTAAAATGCATGCCCTGAATGAGCTGTCATATTTAATAGTGTATTGAATAAGGAACATGCATGGATGTGTATGTAAATACCCTGACTGAGCTAGAAGAAAACAGTTTCTGATCAAGAAAACCACAGTTAGGATTAATGGTTTTTGTATAGATATAATTTGCCTTAGTGATCTAGTATGTACATACAACCTTTAACTAACCTTTAAATTCCTGATCATGTGGTGGTGTGGTTTTTTGTTTTCCTTTTTTTTTGTGAAGGGCATGGGGGTAGGGGAAATGATTTCTTGATTTGTGTACAGAAAAAGTACAAGATACCTTAAACAATACGGGAGTCTAGCTGTGAGACCATTGTATTTCTTCAGGTAACATGTATGCATAAGTGAAATGAATGCAAGTTGGGAAGCTACAAACAACACAGAAACAGAAAATTACATGTTACTGAACAGGTAGTCTATTCTGCTAGTAAACAGGATGTATTAACCCATGTTCTTATTTAACCATTCCTCTTAAGCGTAAGCACAAGCAGGAGAAAATTTCAGATTGGAACTGTGAAACTAGAGACCGTAGTTTATTTGTCTGGTTACTTAAAATGGCTGCAAAGGATATAAATCTAGTGATAAAGATACAGTAAGTGTGCCAAATGCTGTGGAATTCTATTTAGAAAAATGCTGTGACATATCAATGATTGAAACTAGGTTATTAATTTTATTAAAATACATATCTGTTACAGAAGAACAGACCCCTATCTAGGTAAGATGCAAGAAAGAAAAAGGTTAATGGTATGGGAAAGTAAGAAGGTCAAACTCAAAGCCAATAATTACAGGGACAAGATCTCTTTAAATGAGAAGGAGAATGGAGATAAACATTAAATTTCATTACTAAGCGATAAATGACTTATGATTGATTTAGTTTTCACTGCAGTCACACATTTCAAAATGTCACATTTACACTCAAATAACCTTTCCAAGGAAACAAGAATCTGTATGGGATGTATAAATATTTTGCTAAATGGTCTCATGCTTCACTAAGTTCTCTCCATTTGCAATTCATTATTGTGTTCATTTAAATGACAAGTGGTGTACTAGCTTTTTTAAAGAAACCACACAAAATTTCCCTTTCTTTTAAAATATGAAAATACCCTCTTACTCTAATATAATACAATATATAATTAAACCTGAATAAAACATATACATTTTTGATTCTGAAATAATTTTCAAATGGATTTTTGTATTTGTTATTTAGACCTTCCAGCAACAGATGTTCTGTTTGTTTTTTTCCCCTGAAAGATAACAAAGACCTCCTTGAAGGAAATGCTAGGATTTAAATATAAAACTATGCTGTATAAATACATTTGAGTAACTTTTAAAAAGCCTTTCAGCTTGCATGCAAATTTCTCACCGTCTTCTGATCACATGTCACTGAAAGGTCATAGAGTCATTTGTTTCTACTTTCTCTGACAATTTTTCAACATTTTGTTCCATCAACCTACAATATTCAGCACCACAGGGCACTAAAATAATACTGTAGAATAATGTACTGGATGGGGGGCAGGGGCAAGGGGAAAAAGCAGGGGAAAACCATGTGCAAGCTAGTACACATTATTTTGTTTCTTCTTGTGATACTCATTTGCTTGCTAGCAGCAAATATGTCACTATGCTTGTGAGGAATCTTTAGTGTGAAGTTTTAAAAACAATATTATTTTATAGAGGCAGCAAACTTTAAATTTTCAGCTATGACAGAAATAAACCCATAGATTTTGAGGTAGAGAGAGAGACTAGTAAGGCAAAATGTTCCACCTGACCTTCAGGCAGTTACCAAAGAAGTGGTGAAGCATTGCATCCTTTAAGGTCTATAACCTTTATATTTCAGTATAGAGGTTATGAAGAAACACGTGTTTAGATATCCTTCTTGGTGAGTCATGTTCCCAGAGGAAAATACACGTACGTGAGCTAATCCTGTGGATTTGTTTTACTATCATGGAAAAGCAAGATACTTCCTTGGTGCAACTGATTGCATCATGGAATAAAGAAATGAAATCTGATGAAACAGGTCCTAGAGGTGTGATTTTGCTCTACTAAGTGTGAAGGGAGACTGGGTAACTAGCTCAGATGAGAGAACATAAATAAGGCGAGGTGAACTTCTTTATCTTATGAACTTATAAATAAGTTCATAAAATAAAAATAAAATAAAAAAAAAATCCAACGAACCAATAAGAACAAAAAAACCTCAACAACCTCAAAACCCCAAGCAGCATTTGTAACACTCAGTAACCTTAGAAAGAGGTAAAAACAATCCTAAGATAAAGAAGTTTCTGTTTAGTAGCAACTTCTGCTTGATCTCCAGCTGAGGTAATGATATTATTTGGTTTTAGGTAATGTGTAAGAAAGATGCAGTAGGTTTTACTAGCAGGTGTAGAAGCACAGCAATGTAGATACTTTTAAATTATGCTAGGAAGAAAGCCCTTCCAATTAATGGAGAACTATTAGAACAAGAATATTGGGAAAGAAATCAGCTACTGTTGCATTTTAAACCCAGCAGGCAGCGAGTGTACTCCTAAAAGTGCAATCTCTCTCTTTTTAGCTTAAAACTGAAGAAATACTGTTAACCTACAGTGATTTTTTTATACAAAGAACATCTCTATCAGCTAAGAATTTGGAACTATACTGGCTTGCTTGCTCAATATGATGCTATTTATTTATTTATTTCAGAAATTATTACTATTGCCACTAGAATTAAGAGATGAATAATTGGTTATTAGAACATTAGATAGCAGCACCTGTTGGGAGAGGCCATTAGCAGCTTTTTGGAACAATTGAAAGGTATCCACTTGTTGCAGAGCTAAGAACCTGAAACAGAAAGTGGACTCATCCTCTGTGAGGGTTACCATTTTTCGAGGAAAAATAGATTCCTATCACATCTTGAAGAATTCCTGTCATTTCCCTTGTTCTCTTCTTGTCTAAGATCAAATTGCAAACTCCCATAAAAACTAGCAAAATATATGAAAAACATGTATATAAATCAGTTTGTAGTCACTGCATTAAACCTCAGTATTTGGGCATACTGTAATTCATGGATATTCCTAAAACTGCAATACACTGAAAATTAGTACTCTCCAATTAGAACTTAGAAAATGAATACAGAAATCATTACTTCAGTCTGTTGCATGCTAGTACTAGTACTTTTATAAAGTTTTATAAATAGAATACACAGTTTTTAAAGCATAAATACCTATGAATTTCAAAATGCAAATGAAAACTTCACCCTTTACTCTGTTTTCAGCATTTACTGAGACACTAAGGTTTTTAAGGCACAAAGGTAGTACAGGAATGTGCTTCTAAACCATCGACTCATATACTGATCTCACACTTGATAGATGGGAATTTATAGTAACCTTACTTGATAGAGTGTGTAAGTTAAGCAGAGGTGTCCTTTGATTTTTGGCCTGCTCTGGCTAGAGAACTGTGATGGTATTAAGTTCTGAGGAGGAGTGGCCTGTCATTTACCCAAGTAAAAGGACAAATTGTGACGTTCAAATGAACTTAGCTGTGAAAATGAAATAAAATTATCCTGGCTCCAATGACTAAATGTGTATTACTGTGTCATAGAGGTCATTTAGATGAGTAATGCAGAACGTGTAATAGAGATGAGTAACTTGATGAGTAATTTCCAGATCCTACACCAGTTACTTTAGTTTAGATCGTGACTTGCTATATTTAGAGCTATTTTCTAGTAGCATGTAGGCTCATGTCATGAACAGTTAGTAGATATGAACATGAAGAACTTCAGTCCTTATTACAAAAGCATGCTGAAATGCATTATAGATACCCAGGTCTTGTTTTCTGTCTGCCCCGTTACCCTTAGCATTGTACTACTCCTGTCCCTTCAAATGTGTTTGGCTTACTTTTCTCTTTCACCAGGACTCAAATACTTCCTTCTCCTGCAGTCAGTATGAATTTCTGCTAGTTGCATGCTCTTATAAAGGCTGGGGAAGTTGAAAAGGTCTTTTCTCTTAGAGGCATAATTAGTTTTAGGTTTGCAATGAACAGTTGCAAATAAAACTCTCAGACAGCGGTGTGATCTATGTGCGTATAATAGGAATGAAAAAGGTAGGATGAAATATCTCAGGAATTTTGAAAAGTTTGTTCAGAAATACCTAAGGAAAAGAATAAGTTGGATGGGGAGGTGAGCACTTAAGACAATATTTAAAGCTGTCTTCAGGTATGGCATAGAATATTGCCTTCTGTCCTGGGAACAGAAATGAGAAATGTGAGACAGCTGTGAGTGCCTGATGATGCCTACTTGTCTTAGTATAGCTGTGTGTACCACATAGTATTAGCCTAAGAAGAAATAAGGAGTTAGCCAGAGTTTACAAATCGATCTTTCTAAACCTTTCTGTAGTGAGTTTCTCAATAGAACCCCAGAAGATTTTGAGACACAAAAAATTGTATTTCTTTTTCAGAATATAAACCCCTGTATTTGAAATTTCTAATAGGATAACTACGAAAAATATAATAAAAAGACCTACACGAAGAAGTCTGTGCCTATTCATGAATCACTGCAAGCTGGACCATGCTTCTAGACTTAGTTTCAGCCTATTCAGCGTCTGTCTGGCTTGCTGCAAATTCTGCAAAATCCCCTTTAGATCTTTTTTTCCTATCCCCACAGCAGCCTGCCTGTGCGCTGCCTACTTCCTTCAGCAGTCTATGTCTTTGCATGAGGTGCAGTCTGGGGACTTGTGCAATGACTGCCTGCCTGTAATTAGCAACATGGAAAATTGTTCTTTGGTGCATATTCACTGCCTCCATGGATATCACTTCCCTCTTTCCGGATCTACTTTCTCTGATCACTCTTCTCGAAGGAACAAAGCGCACAAACAAG